>WBMW01000256.1:0-39668 GCA_013396635.1 Penelope pileata
AGCAGCTGACCTCGGAGACTGACATTACAACAATGTTATTGGTAATTGTGACAATACATCATTAGTCAATGGGACACCTAGATTTTCCTGAAATCTGTTTTCAAAAAAGTGAGATTCTGCAACACCTGAGTGCTTATATTCAAGAGCCATTCTGAACATCCAGATTCCCTCTCTGACTGATATTTTCTTTAATTTCATCCTGCAATATTTTCTTGAATTATAAATGTCTTGTTGGATATTTGCCAAAGGCCTCCCATTAGTTGTTTATAAAAAAAAAAGTTCAGAATTTTATATTAGAAGAGAAGATGTCTGGTGACCATAATTTTCTATGATAACACTCATTTTGCTGTAAAAGGCAGCTTGTGTCTGATTACACAGCTTGTTTTCACTTCTGATCTATAATTCTTTATAATTCTCAATCACTCACTAAGAAACTTAGAAAGGTAAACATGCTGTTGTGATTTGACTCAGCAGACAGCTAAGTACCACAATGTCGTTCGCTCACCCCCCAGCCCCTGGTGGGATGGGAGAGAAAATTACGAGAAACTACAGTAAAACTTGAGGATTGAGATTATAACTATGTACTAAAACAGAAAAGAAAGTTAATAGAAATAGCAGGAATGATATATATGTATGTATATACACAAAAATGAGTGATAAGCAGAGCAATTCTCACTGCTCATTGCCCAGCTGGTCCCCAAACAGCAGCCGCTCCCTGGCTAACTCCTCTCCCTCCTATTTACGTGATGTCATATTGGTTAGTCATTGGGACTGGCTAGTCATTGGTCAGTGGGTAGTAAGCAGTAGCATTGTGCATAATTTGTTTTGTGAATAAATTTATGTTATTATCCATTCTATTATCTTTTCTCTTACTTTTCTGTCTTACTGAAAAACTTTTATCTCAACCCATGAGTTCCGTACTTATCTATTTTTTTTTTTTTAATATTCTTCCCTGGGAAGAGAGAAGGGAGAAGTGAGCAAACAACTGTGTAGTGCTTAGCCTCCTGACAGATTATACAACAAAACTACATCTTTTAGTAGGTATAATTATCATTTTAAAGTTACAGCTTTTCAACTGTTTGTCTAATTTCAAACACCTTGCTTAAAAACTTAAGTAACCTTGTAAATTGAGCAAGCAAAAAACCAAAGTTTTGTTGTTCTTCTTTTTCATTGCTTTTTTTAAAGAATAGTAGTTTTAGTATTTTATATATGTATGGGAATAATAAAAATTGTATTATTATTCAAAGATTTTAGTCCAAAAAACTATGTTTCTTCTCAGAACAATTTCTATCAGAACTGAGAATATAATAATAATATTATTATTAATAATAGCAATAATAAATCTCAATAACAATAAATCTCAATTACTGAGAGAAGACACAAACAAAATCTATTCTAGCAAATAATCTGATCATAAACTCTGAAAGAATGTGAAGAGAGGTAAGGTATTCTCAAGTATTTCTCAGCACCTGAAAATTTTCTCAACTGATTAAGTGCATGAATTTTTCTGTTGTGATAGAACTTCTTCTAAGAAGAAACTTGGTTTACTACATTTATTGTATATCATTTAATATTTTTGAACTGAGATCTTTGAATAAGGAGACTAAAATACATACAAACGAGTAGAGTAATATAAGCATATATAGTCGTTCAGCAATCATGTATGTAAGGAATGGTTTAATGGCTGATTACTGAGAATGAAAATCTGGCAATCTGTGTCCTGCATATTGTCTTCTTGTAAAGGCAATAGTACTAAAGTCAGTGGTGTACACATTGATTTTCAAATATAACTTAATTTTTTTTTTTTTTAAATAAGAATAAAATATCTTAGTAATCTGATGGGCCTTATGTTTTGAAATTACTGCAAAAGTTTTGAAAACCCTGTCATTGCACATACTTCCTGCTAGAAAGATTAGATAATTAGAAATTTTTTGATCATAGAAGTAGCAGTATCTAAAATGAAGAAAGTGTTCTAGAGAATATATAAAAGTTACTGTTTTTCTTCTAATAAACTTATGGTCTAACATAAAACAGAAGAGAAAAGAGGGAAAAGAAAGCCTTAATACTCCAGTTTGGATAATTCTAATAGGGAATGCCTCCTGAAGAGTTTGCACAGCTTCTGGAACTAACACCAAAAAGAAATAAGGCTAGATCTGTAGATGAAATACGATACTGATACAGCCATACTGTTTCTGTGATTCAAACTAGCTAAGCAACTGAGCATGTCAGCGTTATCCCATGTAACTATTTCAGTTCACATGCAGATAGTACCTGTAGCACAACAATTTACTATGGCATCGCATCCTTTCTGCCAAAATGTATTCTTTGTAATTCTTTATAATTGTAACATGGTCTCTGCTGACAATGGGGCAGGCCAACAAGTCTCAGGTCTAACCTTTCATTATCTTTCTTTTTTTTTTAACAAATAATAGTAACAATAATAATGGCAAAATTAGAAGCATCTATAAAGATATAAATCCTTACCTATTGTATTCTGCCATCAATTGTGAGGTCTTTACAGATGTAAGACTCTGGGAAGTGGACATTATTGATTTCTGAACAGTTTCTAATACAGGAAGGTATGGACAGACAGAAACCTTGTGCACTTCATCAAAACCAAAAGTGGAGTCTGGCCTCTGGGAGAGATGAAGACCTGCAGCAAGACAAACTGGAGTCAGCTATCCAGAAGCAGCTCTGCAGAAAGTCTCCAGGGTCTAAGGAACAGCAAGTTGGCTTCCAGATTGCCTGTCAGTGGAGAAGCCTCCCTGTCCAGGGCTGCATAAGCAAAAGCAGTGCCAAAAGCTCCAGGAAGGAATCCAGAATCTGCTAATCAAAACCACTGAGACACAGCTGAGTGCTGTGCCCAGCCTGAGGCTCTCTTAGATGGAATAGACACTGATATACTGGACAGAGTTCCATAAAATCCAGTGACATAACCAGGGCTGAAGCACGAAGCATCTAAGGATAGACTGTGGGACCTTCTCTCTTTCAGTCTTGAGATCAAGTTTCAAGGAATATTGCATTTCTATCTTCAAGATAATCAGACTCTGCCCACAGGTGCCTAGTGACAGGTTAAGAGGCAACAATATATCAGATTGGAAGCTACAATTCTTTTTCTTTTTGCAATGGTGGCAATTGAACACTGGAAACCTTATGAGATTCAAACCCTTATGTATTTAATATAGATTATTCTTGCTGGTTTATGTTTCTAATTGTTTTCTCTTAAAAATAGTGGATAATTATTTTCCTCTTGATTTACGAAATCTGTGATGTTCCTTTATAGGTGAATTTGTCTTAGTAACATGACTAGTCCAATTAAATACTGTATAAGCAAGCCTTTTCATTTCTGAAATAAATAATAACATAAGACAAACCCTTTGGAACAGCATGTAGGACAAAATGCTTTCCCTGCTACTGGTAATGACTTCCTGGTTTGGTGAACTTGGTATTCAAGACAGAACTTGCTTTAGTCATTTTCTTTCATTCTGAAAAGCATTTTGCCATTCTGTGTGTCATAGTTTTATAACCTACCAGGTTATCCCGGGTGAAGAACATGAATGCAGATAATTCAATCTGATCCTATGTTCTCCTGAAAAATTAAAATATAAAAAAACCATGAAAAGATAAAATGAGAAACATCTCATTGGAGGATTTGAGGATGCACCGTATATTGAAAGTTTCTGTTTTGATCACTGGCTAAAAATTGGTGGTTTTTAGAATAGAGAGCAGTTCTAGAAGCTCTCATGTTTACAGGGCTAAAACAATTTATTGCAGGTAATACTGCCAGCTTAAAGAGAGGTGCTGTGGGCCCCTCTGTGCCAGATACCGGGAGCCAGTGTTTGGCACCCTGAGGGCCTCTTGAGCCAATGGAGCCACTCTGAGCCCCAGATGCACCTTCATGTGTGGAGCTGTGCTTGCAAGACTGTGACTGGAATTGAAGGATTGGCCAGTTTTCCACTTTGTACTGTTGTCCAATCCAATGTTTATTTTTCTGATTTTATTCAATCATCACTATTTTCACCTAATCTTCCTAGCTAATTCTACAGATTACTTCTCTTATGCTAAAAAACCTGATATGAGTGAAAATGCTTGTCTTAGTTTCTAACTGAAACTTTCTCTCTTAGTGTCCGGTGCAAAGCTATGTTTTGATTCTAGAAGAAAAACAAAGCTGATAACACTTGGAAGCATTGAAAAGAGCCTAGAACATTTTCAGTTCTCTCGGCTCCTTGTGTCTTTCTGCCAGTGAAGAGGTTAGGGAGGTACAGGGAGCTGCGAGGGGACAGGAACAGGGCAGCTGACCCAAACTGTCAAAAAAGCTTTCCATATCATATGACATCATGTAATATAAGGAAGGGGAGTTAGCTGGAGAGGGGCCGTTTGGTCGGGAATTGGCTGGACATTGGTTGCATGTGGTGAGCAATTGCTTTGTACAATCACTTGTTTTGTACATAATTATCATTACTGTTATTTTATTCTATTTTCCTTTTCTGTTAGTAAACAATTTTATCTCAACTCATGAGTTCTACCTTTTTTTTCTTGATTCTCCCCCCCATCCCAGCTGGAAGGAGGCGGGAGGGGAGCGAAAGGCTGTGTGGTGTTTTAAAGTTTGTCGTCTCAAACAACAACAATGTTGTATATAAAGCCAAAACTTATCTTTAGTAAAACTAAAACCCTAATTCAAGAGTTGTTATTAGTCCAGGTCTAATTATTACAGGAAAAAAAATTATAAAATAAAATAAAATAAAATAAAATAAAATAAAATAAAATAAAATAAAATAAAATAAAATAAAAGGAAAACACACAAAACCAAACAAAAATAAAAAAGCTTTTTACTGGTAACGTCAATTTTTCCACAACTCCTCTAGGGATTCTGATGTTCAGCAGGGTGAACACTATAGGAGGGGGAAGAGGAGAAGTGGTATACAACTAATTTTGAGGCAGACTTTTAGGGGATCACCTCCGGATCAGAGGCTTGTGCTGAGACGCCTTTCTCAGCAAGGCAAAACCATGGCTAAAAATACTAGTTTTAGTCAGAAGCAGGGAGCCCTAATGAGAGACTGCTCTGAATCAGCGTGGGTAGAGCCAGGAGGGACAGCTGCACTATAAAAGGCAGTTGAGGAGGCCATCTCAGTGTAGACTTTGAGAGCTCTGGCATGCAGGTTTGTTCTGGGGCACCTATTCCAGGGAGGGAAAACTGCAGCTAAAACCAGCAGTTTTCATCAGAAGCAAAGAGCCCTGACAAGAGGCTTCTCTGACAGATTGTGGGAAGAGTCAAGAGGGATGGTGGAATCCACACAAGTACAAAAGCAGCCCCTAGAAGCACCAAGGACAAGAGCACAGTGAACAGCATTGGTACACAGAGTGCAGCAGTATAGAGGGGCACAGCCAATTATCCCGATTATCGTCAAAGTTTGCACAGGCAGAGTGAGTACTCTGTGGGATAGAGACATAAGTTCAGTAGGTGATTATCACCCATAAAGGACACGGTCATCACCCTCTACGTGCAAGATTATCACCCTCCCACGCTAGAGACCTAGTCATGGTAAACACTTAAAGGAGAGAAAGGGGGTCTACCACCTTCAGAAAGGATACTGAAGCCCAGAAGGAACTCTGAGGCAATCATGTAGCTGTCCAGGCCTTTGGCTGCACAGAGAACAACAGCTTTTCGTTGGCATCGTGGAGCAGCAGCGAGAACAGCTGTGTGAGGTGAGAGCAGGTGAGTGATCTGCCCAGCCTAGTTGCAAGGCTAGAAGATGAAATATATAGGTTAAAATGTGTCACGGGCACAAAAAAGAAGGAGCCGATGAACTACACTTTCCCCTAGCAGAGGCAGCCATATCCCATTGAGTCAGGGCAAGAACCCAAAGGAAAGGAGTGGACGGAGGCAAGTCTGTGCTCATGGCTGCAAGAAAAACACCCTTTTGCTCACTCCACACCCGCAGCTGCCTCTGTACAACAGGTATGAGGCTCTGGATGTGGAATGCCCATCTGTGGGTGGTAACAACCCACTTAAACTAGAGGAATCAACAAAATAAAAGCAGGAAAGCCTTCCCCAGCATCAAGACTACATCCTCAAAGAAGAGATGAGTATTAGTTGTAGGTGACTCCTCCCTGCAAGGAACAGAATGCCCACTATGCTGGACAGACTTCTTAGAGAAGTTTGCTGTCTCCCTGAAGCTCAGGTGAAGGATGTCACCAGGAAACTGTCTAGCCTGATATGGCCAACGGATCAGTACCCATCAATGTTTTTCCACATGGAGAGTGATGAAGCAAATACATGTGGTACAAAGGCCGTGAAAAAGGGCTTCAGATCTTTGGGACATCATCTGAAGAAAGTGATGGCATAGATCATCTTCTCCTCTCTGCTTCCTGTTCTCGGTAAAGACACTGAAAGAAGTGTAAGAATCCTATGTATGAGCAGCTGGCTTCATGGCTGGTGCTGCCATCAAAATTTTGGTTTTTTTTGGTAATGGAGTGGCGTACATGGCACCAGGCTTGTCGACACCAGATGGTGTTCATCTTTCTCAAAAGAGGAAGAAGGTCCTTGGAGAAAAGCTAGCAGGGCTCATTGGCAGGGTTTTAAACTAGATTCAAAAGAGGAGGGGGGTGATAATGAGCCTGTCCGTGATAAGGTGTGGGACGGTACAGTTAGGTTAGAGGGACAGGGTACTAGAGAGGGCCCTCAACCTGCTGCCCTGAGAGGTACTGGCAACACTGCAGCACACTTAGAGTCTTATGACAATGAGACTGGGATCACTGAAACGATAGAAGACGACAATACAGAATACTTCAAAGGAATTAAGAATTAACCTCCAAGAAGGTGACAAGGCATGCTGCCAGCTGAAGGGTCTCTACACCAATGCACACAGCTTGGGAAAGAAACAGGTGAAGCTCAAAGCCACCATGCTACTAGAAAACTGTGATGCAGTTACAGTCACTGAAACCTGTTGAGATGATTCTCACTACTGGAGTACAGCTATTGACAGCTATGAGCTGTTCAAAAGGGACAGGTAAGGAAGAAGGGATAGAGACATTCCTTCCTCTACATCAAGAAAGGAATAGAGTGTGAAGAGCTGTCTGTGAAGAATGACCATGAGCAAGTCAAAAGTCTGTGGGTGACGGTTAGAGACTGAGGCAACAAAGGGAGTCTCGTGGCTGGTGTCTACTACAGACCACCTGATCAGGCAAAGCCTGATGATGAAGCCTTCTTCCTCCACCTACAGCAGCCATCACAATTGCAGATTGTCATCCTGCTGGGGGCTTCAGCCACCCAGACATCTGCTGGAAAAGTAGCATAGCAAGCTGTAAGCAATGGAGGAGGCTACTGGAATGCATTGAGGATAACATTTCAAGTCAAGCAACAGACAACTCCACCTGGGTGGATACAATGTTGCTCATTTATGCAGATGAACTGATTGGTGTCATTAGAACTGGAGGCTGTCTGGGCTGCAGTGACCATGCAAGTCGTATGGGGAGACATTGAGGAAACTGGGATTACTTGGTCTAGAGAAGAGGAGGCTCAGGAGAGACCTCATTGCTCACTACAGCTACCTGGAAGGAGGCTGTAGTGAGGTGGGTGTTGGCCTCTTCTCCCAGCTAACTAAAGATAGCATGAGGGATGGTGACCTTAAATTGCACCAGGGGAGGTTTAGGTTGGATATTAGGAAAAATTTCTGCTTGGAAAAAGAGATCAGGCATTGGAACAGGCTGCCCAAGGAAGTACTGGAGTCACCGTCCCTAGAGGTGTTCAAGAAAAGGGTGGATGTGACACTGAGGGACACATTTTAGTGGGCATGATGGGGATGGATTGATGATTAGATTTGATGATCTTAGACGTCTTTTCCAAACTTTATGACTCTATGATTCTATGATTTACAGTACTAAAATGTGCACCTTTTATTTCATATACATACCACTACTTTTTGAAAATCTCAGGAAATAAATGAACTGCTAGTGTATGCAAACTGTGTTAGGTCATCAAAATTTTGTTTCTTTTTCTGATAAACACACAGAGTAACANAATGCATTGAGGATAACATTTCAAGTCAAGCAACAGACAACTCCACCTGGGTGGATACAATGTTGCTCATTTATGCAGATGAACTGATTGGTGTCATTAGAACTGGAGGCTGTCTGGGCTGCAGTGACCATGCAAGTCGTATGGGGAGACATTGAGGAAACTGGGATTACTTGGTCTAGAGAAGAGGAGGCTCAGGAGAGACCTCATTGCTCACTACAGCTACCTGGAAGGAGGCTGTAGTGAGGTGGGTGTTGGCCTCTTCTCCCAGCTAACTAAAGATAGCATGAGGGATGGTGACCTTAAATTGCACCAGGGGAGGTTTAGGTTGGATATTAGGAAAAATTTCTGCTTGGAAAAAGAGATCAGGCATTGGAACAGGCTGCCCAAGGAAGTACTGGAGTCACCGTCCCTAGAGGTGTTCAAGAAAAGGGTGGATGTGACACTGAGGGACACATTTTAGTGGGCATGATGGGGATGGATTGATGATTAGATTTGATGATCTTAGACGTCTTTTCCAAACTTTATGACTCTATGATTCTATGATTTACAGTACTAAAATGTGCACCTTTTATTTCATATACATACCACTACTTTTTGAAAATTTCAGGAAATAAATGAACTGCTAGTGTATGCAAACTGTGTTAGGTCATCAAAATTTTGTTTCTTTTTCTGATAAACACACAGAGTAACAAGAACTGAGACGCAGCAGGTGATTTATGTATCAGCTGAAGTAATTGATTCAATTACTTTTATTTGTCATTTTACAGCAATCCACTTGTGGATAACATTGAGAAATTGCATTTCGAAATGCAAGTATTTAGAAGTTTTTTTTCAACTTATAAGTATCTAATATCAATTGGAGACTTTTCAAAAAAATGTAATTATTTTCCTGCCAAGTGATAGATTACATAGATGGTATCTTCCTCGAACTTTATAAACTGATTCAAATAGCAGTTTTATCTGCTTTAATGCATTTGGTTTCACTTCAAGATTTTGACTGTCCTATAAAATGATTGTTGGTAAATACGAAATAAAAATAACAAAGAGAAAAAGAGATTAATAAATAAATTCTTTACCATAAAATACATGAGAATAAAGTGGAGTAGCTATGAAGTCCCAGAAAATGAATACTGTGATAAAAGGAAGAACTTTGCTGCTAAAATATAAGAAGCGTGCAACAGCCCAAACGCTGCATACTTTTGTGGACAAAACAAAAACATCCACTTTGACCTAGCTTACACAATGTCATACTGCTTATTGCATTTTTTTTTCTTTTTTTCTTTTTTCCTGTTTGTTTGCTTAAAAAAAAAAAAGAAAAAAAAAGCTTTAAACATTTTGGATAAAAAAATTCTAAAACCTCTACGTCTTCGAAGTTATGAAGTTATAAATATGTTAGTTACACTCACTGTCATCATCTGATAACGTGTCCAAAGGAACATCCACAGGATTAGAATATCACTCAATGCTATAATTAAACATAAGCAAGCAGAAATGGAGATGCCGACTAAACAGCATTTTATATTTGAGTAGCCATTGCCTTTGTGCAATTAAAAAAAAAAATCAAATACCTTCCACATTTCTGTTTGACCTCTGTCACTTTGTCATGGATCTGGATTTCAGATGGAACTCATTGTGTGAATCTAGCAGTTCTGACTTTGTTCTTGTCCTGAGAATGGCTGGAGTCATTATTTTAAGATAGAAAAGCATATAACAGTAAATATTTCCATAATTTGTTAATGATAGCATTTTTCCAAAGTTGCTGTCATAGAATGAAAGTAGCATGAGTTGTGAAGATATAACATTGCTCTTTTATTTATGTATTTAAGTCACTCCATAATGTGTATGTATTCACAAAGGAAATTAAATATTTGAAGTATGTCCTGATTTAGAATGAAACCACAAGGACCATTGAATCATAACATGATTTGGATTGGAAGGAACCATAAAGAGCATCTAGTTCCAACATCTCTGTCATGGACAGGATTGCCCAGGGCCCCATCCAACCTGGACTTGAACACTTCCAGGCATGGGGTATCCACAGCTTCTCTGGGCAACCTGTTCCAATGCTCGTAATGCTCTGAGTAAAGGATTTACTACTAACATCTGACATAAAGCTCACTTCTTTTAGTTTAAAACACTTTCCCCTTTTTCTATCACTATCAGACAGTGTAAATGTCAGTCTCCACCCTTTTTATAAATTCCCTTTATTTACTGAATGACTGCAATGAGGTCTCCCTGAAGCCTAGACTGAACAAGCCCAGCTCCCTCAACCTGTCTTCGGAGGAGAGGTGCTCCAACTGTCTAATCATCACCATGGCCCTCTTCTGCATTGACTCTAAAAGCTCCACATCTGTCCTACACAGTGGGCCCCAGACCTGGATGCATAGTAGATGGCCACAGTCACCTCCATCACCCTATTGGCCAGTCCTCTTTTGATGCAGCCCAGGACAGAGTTGGCCTTCTGGGCTGCAAGCACACACTGCTGGCTCATGTCCAGCTTTTTGTCCACGGGAGTTCCCTGTCTTTCTTTAACTGAGGAGTCCAGAACTGGACACATTACTCCATACGTGGCCTCACCAGGGCAGAGTAGAGGGGGAGGATCAACTCCCTTGACCTGCAGGCCATGTTCTTTTTAATGAACCCCAAAATACCATCGGCCTTCTGGGCCACAACAGCACACTGCTGGCTTATGGCCAATATGTTGTCCACCAGGACCCCAGATCCTTCTCTGCAGAGCTTCTCTCCAGCAGGTCAGCCCCTCACCATAACTGATGCATGTAGATATTCCTTTTCAGCTACAGGACTCTGCACTTGTCTTTTTTGAACCTCATCAGATTCCTCTCCACCCTACTTTCCAGCCTGTCCAGGTATCACTGAATGGCAGCACAGCCTTCTGGTGTGTCATCCTGTTTTCCCAGCTTTGTATCATCAGCAAATTTGCTGAGGATGGACTCCATCCCTTCATTCATGTAATTGATGGGAATGTTGAACAAGAACAGGCCCAGTACCAATTCCTGGGAACACAATTAGCTACAAGCCTCCAAGTAGAAGTACAAGCCTCCGATCACAAGCCTCTGAGTTCTGTCAGTCAGCCATTTCTCAATCCACCTCACCGTCCTCTCATCTAACTCACACTTACTAAGGATGTTATGGGAGACAGTATCAAAAGCCTGAAGTCAAAGTAGACAATATCCACTGCTCTCCCCTCATCTACCCAGCCAGTCATGACACCATGGAAGGCTGTCAGATTGATTTAGGATAATTTCACCTTTGTGAATCCATGTTGACTACTCCTGATAGTCCTCTTCTCTTCCACTTTCTTGGAGATGGCATCCAGAGTAAACTGTTCCATTACCTTCCATTTTACATAGATTTCTCAAGATGATCAGGAATAAATAACTAAGATACTTAGAATATCCTTCAAACCCTAATAACATAGTTCCATCATCAAGGATCTCTCGCTTAGCATTAAACTAAATACAATCTCTCTAACCTGGAAAGACATATGAGATGACACTACTTTCTCCAAGAGATCTCTGGGGTTCTGAAAGAAAGATCCTCTGTTTCTTCTTGTTCTGTCCCACACAGCTACAACTTCCAAACAAGACTGGACTTCCAAACTGGACTTCCTAACAAGAACAACAACAGAAACCTGTGAGAAAATAATATTGTGTTGTCATAAAGATGGCTGTATAAAGCTACTTTTCTATTCAGGTGCAAAAGCAAACATTTCAGATCAATGTGAAAACTCTCAAGACAATTGTTGCCTCCAAGTTTACTACATTCTCAAGAAAATGTCTTCCCAAAGATCTTCCTGGATTTTTTTTCAGTTTTGCAGTCAGTTGCAGATATTATTGTGATATATGTAGATTTCTGTACAGATTCTCTTAAGCAGTCAGGATGAAAGGGACTGAATGAGGTTTGAAAGCCTAAAGCTGCTGATTGCTGAGATGACACTCTACAGATATCTGACCAAAACCTGCATTTCTGTGAATCAATACGCAGATTTTTACCTGCTTCCTCAAAGCATGGGACTCCCTTTAAGTCTATATTTGTCCTTTCTTAAACACCCTAAAGAGATGTTAGTACAATTGCAAAGTCATGTAAGTATAGAATCTTATTTACTTCAGTGCTATTCTGAAATGAAGAATCTCATATATTTTAAATACATATACATGTTTCCACAAACATTTTTACAATATTTTAAGAAAGATATAACTGTACAAAACAAACAAGCTTGCCTTGGTAGGAGAGAGAATTTATGTCCATTTTCTTAGGTTCTGCAAATGTTAGTAGTCTTTTTAATCCTTATTTTTGAATTATTATGTTATTATTTTGCCCACAGGCTACGATATTTTAAATTTCTGTTCATATCCCAAAACTTCTGTTTTTCATCAGAAGAATGCTGTAAGTGCTATTTTAATATTTTACTCAAATATCTGTTACCGGTTCTTTAAAATACACTTTAAACTCCAATTCATGTGGAATCACAGAATCAAAGAATTGCAGGCATTGGAAGGGACCTCTAGAAATCACTGAGTCCAACCCTCCTGCCAAAGAAGGTTCCCTACTGCAGGCCGCACAGGTAGGCGTCCAGATGGGTCTTGAATGTCTCCAGAGAATTGAGACTCTATAACCTCCCTGGTCAGCCTGTTCCAGTGCTCCATCACTCTCACTGTACAAAAGTTCTTGAACACATTTGTGTGGAACTTCCTATGTTCCAGTTTTTGGCCATAGCCCCTTGACCTGTCACTACACACCACTGAAAAGAGCCTGGCCCCATCCATTGGTGTCCCTCGTTTCAGATATTTATAAATATTCATGAGATCCCCTCTCAGTCTCCTCTTCTCCTGGCTGAAATGTTTTATTCATGAGAAGACTTCACTTGATTTTAGACTTATCTAGCTTTGCTATCATGTACTTTGCCACTGAGCTTGATTTAAAAAAGATTTGCCTTGGGCAAATTAACAGCCAAGTGAAGATGGAGGTAATTCCTAACATATATCAAGTAGTGTTGAGCTTACTCTGGATGCGCATGTCTTTTACCATTTAAGATTTTTGAAATGCTTAAAAACTCTATAACTGAGGCACTACACAATGGCAGAATATTCTCTGTTAAAAATCTTCTACCTGCTAAGATTCCTAGGCTGCTGGCAAGGAAAAGGTAGAAGGAATACAGATATTTAAATGCCAAGAGAAAAATCATAGAACGGCTTCTGTTGGAACAGACCTTAAAAGGCGTCTAGTTCTGACCCCCTCCCATGAGCAGGGTTGCCACTCAAAAGATCAGGCTGCCCAGGGGCCCATCCAGCCTTGAACACCTCCAGGGGTGGGGGATCCACAATTTCAACCTGTTTCCAGTGCCTTATCGCCCTCAGAATGAAAAATTTCCTCCTAATATCTCACCTAAATCTCCTCTCTTTTAGTTTAAAACCATTTTCCCTTGTCTTATCACTATCTTCTCACGTACAAAGTTAGTCTCCCTCCTGCTTACAAGCTCTCTTTAAGTACTGGCAAGCTGCATTGAGGTGTCCCAGAGCCTTCTAATTTAAAGAAACCATTCACTGCTCACTTCTTTGTATGAGGTTATTGACTGGAATAAGCTGGCTTTTATGTACTTCCGATGGAATTTTTGCTGATAGGATAATCATGTCTCTTGGAACACTGATGGTTTGCAGATTATCAAGGGGATTTTCAAATTAATATTTGGGGTAGAAACAGTTTGAAATCAAACCCCAGGGAGTCAAAAGAAAATTACTGGTTACTAGGAATACGTATATATATACATATATATATAGAAAAGTCTTAAATTAAGATACATTGAATCACAAAGAACAGGTAGACTTTCTTCTAGGTTCAATGTGTAGTGACTACAGTTAGTGTAGACGTATTCTGACTGATTTTAAATGAGGTGACTTAGTTTGCCAGCCATGGTTGTGTCAAATAATCATGGATCTCCACACTTATCTGCACTCATTTCACTGAAATCTTATTAACGCACATCCTAGCATTGACTGCTGTATACAATATGCCCATCTCTGATGCTGGGTGTTAGGTTTCTTTGTTCCTAAGAAGATTGACAGCTCCCTCTGCTGTTCTCATTGTAAGGTGCTCAGAATAAAGTTTGTGTAATTTTTCTGTACAAAATATTGGACTCACAGTTTTCCAATTAATAGCCATCAGGTTGGTATACTTTCAAACACTGGCTGACATCCAGGTGCCTCATGACACCACACCTTTAGCAAACTTGCTTGGATAACCAATCTATCTCAAAACAGAACTTGACAGTGTTATTAAAACAAGGCACAATTTCATAATGAAGATCTTTTTCTTCCTCCCCACCCCCCTTCTTATTTTAAAGCCTTCTATTTCCATTTGAACCCATCTGGTCTATTTACCACATTTGCAGACTTTTGAAAACTGTGCTGCTTGGCAATTGAAGCTTGACTGATGAATTGATATTACAGTACTGCATAGATACTTCTGTGTATCTCTGTAAAATTTTACTAATCCTTGTCCTCAGATCTAGAAATTTGTTGCTTCCTTTCTCTAGTTTTGGTCTTCGCTACACTTTTTGCAATTCACAAAGTCAGAATGGCAAAGGATTCTTCTCTTTCTCTTTTCTTCATTTTATGTGCCAACTGGATGTTCTTTGTGATTGAATCGTATAGTGTCTGAAAGAAAGCAGAAGAAGACAGTGAGTGATGCACGTTCTTTAGCTTGTTTGAACAGTAATTATATGTGCTAGTCTAAACTTCTCAGATCTGAAATTACCTATGAAGGTTTGGTTAGTACTCAGCATGAAATAGTTATTGTCTGGTAATTTCTGTACCCTAACAAGACCTATGAAAAGGAAAAAAGAAAATTCTGTGTTTACACATTCTCTACATGCTTTTTTTTCTTATAAAGCACTTATTTTATCATACATAATAAATATGTATATTTTTTTATATATAAAAATAAAAAAACAGGGGAGTCCAAATCATACATTTACAACTATAAAGACAACACATGTTGTATTTGCCGTGTTGATCAAGTGACTAGTGTAAAAGATTTCCTGCACAGAAGTTTTGAAAAAAAACTTCCATCTGTTATAAATACTAAAAATGCAGTAGAACTTTTTGAAATAGTGAGGTTTGAAATATTCTTGTCATGGCCCAAATTATTATTTCCTTACTTTCTCATGCTTCTCCATGACCATTTTTCTGCTTTTTGTTCCAGTTAATATAGAACCATTAAAATTTCTACAATATTATTGGTGCTAGTGAAGATAAAAGACAAAGTATTTATGTCATAGTACACAACAGAAACAGTTGTCTTCCTGTTTCATTTTCTCACTGTATTTATATACATTTCGTTATTTTAGGAATCACTTCTCTGTCTAAATGTATTGTTCATTTGATCGCTGTCCAAAGGCACTTTTCTTGATAGTTGAAAGATTTATCTAATATCTTTGGAGCTTATTGCTTTTGAAGAATATTTATAGGCACACTCTGTACTAGTGTACTCACTAAGATGAGGTTTGTTTTGTTTTGTTTTGTTTTATTTTGCAGTGGGTTTTTCTGTTTGTTCTTTTTTTCTTCCTAAGCACAGCTACTGTTTTCCAATAAGATGTTCTCTGTTCTACTGCTTATTACTAGTGTTCTAGAAGAAATGCCAAGCTAGTTCTTATCTCTAATGTAATTTTACCTTTATTTGAGAGAAAGGATAATCGACAAATGCCACAATCCTCTGCCATTTGCATTACAAAAGAAAGAGATACCATAGTTATCATTAGATAATAGCAATTTTAATTTAAAGAAAAAATAATTCATTTTCCTCTGCTGATGTATATGACTTTTTCTGTGTAAATATCATTTGAAGTGAACAATATAGTTCAGTTCAATATAGTTTTATAGTTTCAATTATTTCTGCAAACGTTAAAAACACTGCATTAACCAAATAGCTGCATTCCTGGAACAAGGGATTAACTGCTAGTCTCTACAGCAGAAACTGTGAACTTTAAAATAAAGTACATTTGATATATTCTTTTCTCTATGAACACTGAATATACATGCATAGCCACCCATATGTAAATTCTTCTCTGGTGGCACTGCATAAATTCCCTTCTATACTTTATTATTTCAGGGACATTTCTTATATAGAACTGTTCAGTAGAAAATCAAGGTGTGGTTTGGCTTATTGCTGAATCAGTGCCTGATCCAATTAAAATGATGTTACATATTCAAGACAGCTGATTGGAAACGGTGTCAGGAATATGTATTACAGATACAGCTGTCTTCCCCAAATTTTAACTGATAACACAATGTTATTATAGCTAGTGCAAGACGTTACTATACATTTACATTGTCTGTGGTATGGTTATCTACATATACCTATCCCCTTAAAAAGAAAGGAAGACATGTACAGATCTCTTTTACTCTTTATTTCACTGTATATCTGATGAATTTAAATTTCACACCACAAAACAGTTTTGCATGGATTTTTTTCCCGTTTTAACCTCCTGGGATTACACACATTAAATTAAAAGTTTCCATTATACCAGACAGCGCTGGTATATACAAGCATTGCTTCCAAATTCTGATTACTTATTTACACAAATGATATTGTATAGTCCTAAACCATAAGTGAGAGAGTTACATGTCAGGTGCATCTTCTGTACCCCTAAAAAACATAAGTTTGAATCATCTTTTCTAACACAAAGTTGTTTGTGGTTTTTTTTTTTTNNNTTTTTTTTTTTTTTTTTTTTTTTTTTTTTGTGGGGGGGGGGGGGGGGGGTATATTAACTGATATTTTAGCAGTACATGTGTCTGCCTTTCTCCTTTTTAAAATATTAATTTCCATTCTAAGTAGATTGCTCTGAAAGTAATGTCTCTAGTTATTTCCATGGAAACTAAAAATGGATACGAAGAGCACAATAACACTATTTGATAGAGAAAATTCTCAGCCACAAAGCAGTATTTTTCAACATGGTCACCACTGCTTGCTATGCATTTTTGCCGGAGATGAAGAGTCCGCATGCTGTGCTCACAAAATTCTGTATGTCAATCCAGAATGTGGCTTGTCTTTCACATCATTGTCTCCACTGCTGAAACACACCACCCGCCACCTCACTGTGCTCACATCCACTGTGCTCACATCACTCCCTAAACATTCAGCAAACGCTTTTGCTTCATACACACTTCCATGTCAAACACCATTTTGTCAGACTGCCCCTCTGCTGTTGTCTGTTGTATGGCAATAAAATTTAATGGAACATTGGTGGGAAGGTACAATCTTTACTGCCATACCACTCACATCTGCCTCTGACATTGTGGGTCAACTTAATAAGGCATTGCTTTCAGAGCAACACTCGTATATCCTAACAAGTTCTCCTTTTTTTGAAAGAAAATTTCTTAAAAAATATTTTTTACCTTTTGGCTGCTACTGATTTTTCAGTTTAGGGCTACAAAAGCTGCACTAAAAAAAGGGAGAGATCTGCATAAGAGAAGCTAAATCATTTTTATACAAACAATGATGCACCTTTTCAGTTCTGCTGAGTCTTATCCTTTCTGTAAGCTGCTGCAAGCAACAGTTTTCCATCATTCTTCCTTTATGCTTTTGTGTATCAGAAACAGAGTAGGATTTTGGCTTTGTACATCACGTATCCAGTACACTTTTGCCAATTATGGTGCAGGTACCTGATGGGGAAAGGTGGAAAGGAGAAGGGATGGGTGACCTCATCCATGAATTAGATATCAAAAGTTAGGAAAATATAAGAGCTGTAATCTCACAAGCTTGTGCACAGAAGTAGGGTAGACAAGAAACTGCCAAAATACCTCCCTCACTTGCAGAACAGGAAAGAAGACAATTATTTTTTATTTCCCCATGCTTGTTTCATATTTTTTTGCCCTATACACCTAGAAAAGCAATCCTATGTTCCGCTACATACGAAAACATCTTTGACATGCAGAAATCTGAGATGTTAAGATACATTCTCCATTCTGCACCTTCTTCTAAAAGAAAGCCCTAGCTTGCAAGAGTCCATGAGCAACAGACTTTCCTTGACAAGAAGACTCCAGAGTTGCTCCCTTGCTTCCTTGAAATGCTTTCTGCTATCTATTTGATTCCTTTGAAACATATTTTTCTTAATATTAGCACAAAGATAAGGGAAGAAATCATGGAAGATGGTTTCATTTCTTTTTTGATTATTTGTTTGTTTTGTCCCACAAGACAAACATTGATTGCTACAACTTTGAAAAAAAAAATGGTGGGGAAAGTAGAAAATGAATTCTAATTTATATGTGCACATATCTCTCTTTGTGGGAAAAGGAATAATACAAGAAGGATTGCATGAAGGAAAATCAGTATTGAAGAAAAAAGTACTAACTGGAGAACTGTATTTGTGTAACCATTGTGTTACTACGTTTATTGTTTTAAATTGGAAGTAAATTAACAGAGAATCGGAGTACAAATGCTACTCCAACTCAGTCACAACCATTCATTTGTACGTCATATCTCTGTTTGCAATCTCAAATAGAACATGATTTCAGATAAATTTATGTTAGTGAAGAGCTGTAAAGGTTTTCAGAATTATGCAGGTGTAAGTGGTTACCTCATATCTTACAAAAAATGTATAACAGAAGTAGAGAGAAATTAGAGAGGATTTGTTATGTTTCTGTGCAAACTTGATTAATGTTTAGATTATCCTAACCCCAAGGCTTTTGGGGATTTACAGTGCCAAACTGAAATAAGGATAATTCCATCACAGTGATGCAGATATAACAATAACTGAAGAGGTGAACCAACTTGAGCTCATACAGTATATCATATGTACACTTTTGAAAAGAAAAAATATTCTAAGAATATTAAGTTGAAAAAAATGACTTTTCAATGACTTATTAATGATAAAAAAGTTCAATCTAATCTCACTAAATATGGGGAAAAGCATGTGAAGGAAAAAAAATGAAATTGTTTAGTACGAAGTTTGCTCTGAAAGTAGAACTGTCCCATAACACCCATGTTATAGTCCAGATTTGGTGCCTTCTGTCTTCTATCTGTTCAGGCCAATGAAAGCTGGACTGCATGGGCAACATTTTCCTAGTAGCAATGCCAACATAACAGCTGTGAAACAGTGGGCCACCTCTGCTGGTGCAGATTTTTATGAGCGCAACATGCAGGCTCTTGTTCATTGCTGGTGAAAATGCATAGCTAACGATGGTAACTATGCTGAAAAGCAGTATTTTGCAGCAGAGGATTTGCTCTATGAAATAGTATTCTTTATATCTGTTGTAGTTTCCATGGAAATAAATAGAAGACCTTACTTTTGGAACAACCTACATAATTATTTGTAGTAGTTCTGCTCTGTTTCAACTGAGACAGACTTATTTTCTTCATAGTGTCTAGAACGATGCAATGTTTTGGCTTTAGAAGAAAGGTTACATTGGCACACAACAACACAGTTGTTGCTGAGCACTGCTGTACAGACCCAAGGATATTTCAATTTTTCTTCTTCTTGTACTGTCCTATCAGGAAGAGGGCTGAGGAGCACAAGGAGTTGAGAGGGACCATTGGTTGGTGGGCAGCAAGCAATTGCTTTGTACATTACATTTTTTGTATATATATATATATAAATATTATCATTACTGTTATTTCTCTATTTTCTGTCCTAGTAAATAGTTTTTATCTCAACCCACAATTTCTATGTTTTCTATTCCGATTTTCTTCCCAACTCCACTAGTAGGAGGGGGAATGAATGAAGTGTGGTGTTTAGCTTGCCAGATTAAATCATAAGTTCATATCTGCATTGTAAGATGCATCCCCAAAATTTACTGTATATACTACAATTTAACAATCTTGCCCTTGGCCAAGTGTTTGCAAAAAGCTGTATTAACTGAGGACATTCTTCACCTCTGACAAAAGACTACATGCCTAACTGTAGTAATGTTAATATTCACTTACAAAGCAGAAAAAGTTTGATGTATTGCAGAAAGATTTTCTTTTTTGCTATTTATGTATATTGAACTAGATATTGCTGACACTAACAAAAATTAACAGCAGATACAGGCTTTGTAAAAATGCTACGAATGTCAAGTCTGGTATCTGTGTTAATAGATAATGTGGGATGACAAATAATAATGAAGAGAAATAACAGACCGTGAGTTTGTTGTAAATAAAATGGATATCTTCTATTTTACATGACTAACAATTGCAACAATTGTGAAAACTTCGCAACTTAAAGGAAGGATACTAAAAATACTAAAAATACAGTATTGGATTTTACATTCAATTAAGCTTCTTATACATTGTATTTGATTTTTGTTAAGTAAACTAAGGAAAATAAAGAGTGAAAACTACAATCAAAACAAATATTTATCAAAAATATTTATTAAATCCTCAAATTCTTATCAAAATAAAGATGTAGGTAAATGGTTCTGAAAATTAATTAATTAAGAGAGTGAAAGGACATCTGTCCTTCAGGAAAATGGAAGGCTGAAGGGTTTTTTGTTTGTTTGTGTGTTTGAGGAATGCACTGGCTCTTGTCAGGAAAGTGCATTTAAGAGCACTACTATGCATCCAAATCATTCTTCTCTTATAAAGTTACACAGTTTCATTTACTATGATGTTGTGGTTTGAGCTGGCAGGCCTAAAACACCACACAGCCTTTCTCTCAACACCCCCTCCCCCTGCCCCTCTCAGCTGGGATGGGGGAGAGAATCAAGAAATAAGGTAGAACTCGTGGGTTGAGATAAAACTATTTACTAACAGAAAAGGAAAATAGAATAAAATAACTGTAATGATAATTATATACAAAACAAGTGATTGTACAAAGCAATCGCTCACCGACTGTGACTGATGCTTAGCCAATCCCCAAGCAAATGGGCCCTCCCAGCTAACTTTCCTTCCTTATATTACATGATGTCATATGTAATGGAATATTCCTTTGGTCAGTTTGGGTCAGCTGCCCCATTCTTGCCCCCTCCCAGCTCCCTGCAGCCCCCTCAGCCTCTTCACTCTCCTGGCAGAGACATACAAATGTGCTTGGTTCTGTTCAACGCTGCTGGGTGTTATCAGCCCTGTTTTTCTTCTAGAACCAAAACACAGCTTTGTAGCAGGCTCTAAGAGAGGAAGTTCAGTTAGAAACTAACACTAAGACTAGATGAATGATTGGGTTAGTAATTTATCTTCCAGTAGATTCTTGGCAGGAGACTTTAAACGAGATTTCAGAAGTGGTCTGTGCAGGTGAGATCCATTTTCATAAAAGCCTTAGGAATATGAATTCCAGAGACTTTTTCTTACAAGTATATTTGTTAATTATAAAGATGATACATTTTTATCTTTAAAGGCCTTTCAGAATTCTAGGTTAATTACTGAAAATGAGGATTTTTTTTTCCACTTTCATATGGCATTTTCAAGGTTCTACTTGCAACTTAGTAAGTTGTGCTAATTTTATGAAAATTACCACAATGTGAAATGGATTAGCTGGAGATTGACAAGGATCCCAGCATATGTCACCTGTTTTCAGCGGAATAAGCTTGAAAGCAAATTAAAGAAATCATTTGATTTAAAACCTATACTCTGAATATTGTAAAGCATGATATAAACAGGAAAAAGGCTCTTAGACAGATAATCAGACTTGTTTTTCTTAAAGAAAAGAATAATAATAGGAGCTGTTGACCAAAGCAAATAGAGAAGTTATGTATTTCAGAGGATAAACCATTAACAAAAGTATCTTCTGAATATTGAAAAGCCGGGTGCTTAATTTCCAAAACGGTAAGAAACACATTAAAAAAACTGGGCTTAGAATGACTATGTGAGTGTTTAATATCAATGTATAGATGTTTCAGTTTGAATTAAAGATTTACATTTGGAATTCTTTGTTTCTGTTCCGGTTTAACCCAGCAGGCAGCTAGCAAAGCACAGCCATTAGCTCAGTACCCCCACCACAGGTGAGATGAAAAAGAGAACTGGAAACAAAGTAGAACTCATGGGTTGAGATAAAAACTATTTACTAAGACAGAAGAAGGAAATGGAAACAAATATGCAATAACAACAACACATATAACTACAATTTCTTTACTTGCCACCTGATGCCCAGCAATGCTACAACTTCCTGGCAGCCGCTAGCAACACGAGATCTCATTGCTGACCGACAGCCAGCAACCCCCAAGTTGAGGCTACCAGATGGCTAGCTTCCCACAGCTTTATACCCTTCTACATGACGTCACACAGTGTGAAATAAGCCTTTGTCTAATTCAGGTCAGCTGTCCTGGCTCCGCTCTGTCCCGTGCTGCAATGCCGTATTGGCAATTACTCTTCAGGGACAAGTGGCCCAGCCCTGGGTTTGCTCCCATCAGCCAGTGACAACCTAAATACTGTTTAGGCTGAAACCAGGGCAGTTTTGTATTTAAACTGTCTAAAGATATGTGAAAGGCATATGAGATTATGGAAAAGACTGTGTTCATAATTGAAGCCTTTAAGAGATTTACAAGGTATTCACTGGGCTGTGTTATGGTCTTTTCCATTTCCTGCAGGTTAAACAAGTGTGCTGAATTTCTGATGGAAGATTACCTTCCAACTATCATACTAGAAAATATGAATGGAATCATCACTATCTCAGATAAGCACCAGGAATAAAATTGGTTTAGCATATGTCCAGTATGATGAGGCTATTGAGATATCCATCAGAGGAAACTGTAATAGGGAAGTGACATTTAGGTATTAGAATGCTGACATACCCTTAACAGGGATTATTTCAAGCCTTTGTTTGTACGAGATTTACCATAATATGCTTCTATTCTTTGAAGTAATTCAGATGCTAGAATGAAGTAAATTTCCAGTTATGAATTTATTATATGTGTCATCTCATTTTGCATTCCATTGTATTAGAGTGACTCTGGATGATGGACTCTTCTTGTAGACATGATGAATAGAATGTGGGGAAGTGGGGTGGTAGTTTACAGAGCACAGCGACTGAGGGCTACAAGCTTTTCAAAAGAGATAGGTAGGGAAAGAGAAGCAGGGGAGTTGCCTCTATGTTAAGAGTTGTATAGAGTGTGAAGAGCTGCCTTTGACAAATGGCCGTAGTCAGGCTGAGAGCTTGTGAGTGAAAATCAGGGATCAGATGACATCTGACTAGGATCTACTCTAGGCTACCTGATCAGGAGGAGCTTGTGGATGAGGCCTTCTTTCTTCAAATGCACAAAGTGTTGTGCTTGCAAGCTCTCATTTCAATGGGGGATTTTAACCACCTGGATGCCTGCTAGGAAAGCAATGTGGCAGGCTGCAATTAATCCCAAAGACTCCTGGAGTTCATTGAGGATAACTTCCTGGTCCAGTTATTATATAAACAGGCCAGAGAAGTGTCTCTGGATCTGGTGCTCACCAATGCAGAGGAGCTCAATAAAGACAGATTGGAGGTATACAGGGCTGTAGTGACCATTCCCTTGTAGAGTTAGCAATCTCGAGGAGGATGAGCTGGTCAAAGAGGAGAGTCAGAACCCTGAGCTTTAGGAAAGCAAATTTAAGGCTATTTAAGGGATTACTGGCTGAGATCCCCTGGGAAGCTGTCCTTAGAGACAAAGGAGTAGAGAAAAGCTGGCAACAATTTTAGGATACCTTTCTGAGAGGTATCTGGCTCAACAAGGACTTGCTGGTCAAACTGAGAGATAAGGACATGTACAGACAATGGAAACAAAGATGTGTCAACTAGGAAGAACACAAGGATGCTGTCCGGATGTGCAGATATGGGATCAGGAAAGTCAAGGCATGGAGGAAGCTGCAGTTGGCAAGGGATATAAAAAACAACACAAAGAGATTCTACAGGTACATTGGCCAGAACAGACAAACCAAGGAGAGTGTGCCCCCTCCGATAAATTAGAAGGCAAAACTGGCTGTGACAGACATGGAGAAGGCTGGTGTACACAAGGAGTTCTTTGCTTCGGTCTTCACTGGCAGCCAAGATTCTTGTGTCTCACATCCCTGGAGGTCTAAGTAGGAACTGAGGGAGAAAAATCCCCCTTCTCACTGTAAAAGCAGAATAAGTCTGATATTACCTTGTAAAACTGAATGTGTGTAAGTCTATGAGGCCTGATGGTATGCATCTCAGTGTTCTGAAGGAGCAGGCTGATGTGGTTCCTGAGCTGCTTTCCATCATGTTTGAGAAGTTTTGTCTGTTAGGCAAAGTTCTTGGTGACTGGAAAAAGAGAAACATCTCTTCCATTTTTAAGAAAGGGAGGAAGGAGGACCTGGTGAACTACAGGCTGGTGAGAATCACTTCTGTGCCAAGGAAGATCATGGAACAGACCCTCTTGGAAGATATGCTAATGCTCATGAGGTATGAGCAGGTAATCCAAGACAGGCAGCATGGCTCCACCAAGGGCAGATCATGCCTGACCAATATGGTGACCTTCTATGAAGGACAAAGGAAGGGCAACTGATGTCATCTACCTGGACTTCTGCAAGGCTTTTGATGTCATCCCACATTACATCTTTATCTCTAAATTGGAGAGAAATGGATTTGAAGGATGAGCTATTTGGTGGATAAAGAATTGGTCAGAAGGTCTCAGCCAGAGGGTTGTGGTTAATGGCTCTATACTCAGGAGGAGGCCAGTGATGAGTGGTGCTCCCCAGAGGTCGGTTCTGGTGTTGGTGCTCTTTAACATCTTTGTCAATGATCTAGACAGAGAGATTGAGTGCACCCTCAGCAAGTTTATGGATGACATCAAGCTGAGTGATGCAGTTGATGTGGCACAATGAAGAGATGTCATCCAAAGAGACCTTGACAAAAGGTGGGCCATGTGAACCTAAAGACGTTCAACAAGGCCTAGTGCAAGTGTTGCACTTGGGTTGGAGCAATCCCAGCTATATATACAGACTTGGAGTGGAATTCCTTGAGATAAGCCCTGTGGAGAAGGACTTAGGTGTCTTGCTAAATGAAAAACATAACATGAGCCAGCAGTGTGCACTTGCTGCCTGGAAGGCCAAAAGTATCCCGGGCTGCACCAGAAGAGGGGTGGCCCACAGACTAAGGGAGGTAATTGTCCCATTCTACTCTGCCCTTGTGAGGCCCCGCCTGGATTGTTCCTTCCAGATCTGCAGTGTCCTGCCCAGGAAAGATGTTGAGCTCTTGGAGGGGGGTCCAGAGGAGGGCCAGAAAGATGATCAGAGGTCTGGAGCACCTCTCCTCTGGGGAAAGGTTGAGGGAAATGGGCTTTTTCAGCTTGGAGAGGAGAAGGCTCTGAGGAGGGCCTCATTGCAGCCTTTGAGTACACGAAGGAAGCTTACAAACAGGAAGGCGACCAACGTATTACGCAGATAGATAGTAATAGAACAAGGAGGAATGGATTTAAACTAAAAGAGGGGAGGTTTATGTTAGATGTTAGGAAGAAATTCTTTTCTCAGAGGGTGGTGAGGCACTGGAACAGATTTCTGAAAGAAGTTGTGGATGCCTGTTGTGGCTTGGTCCAGTAGATAGCTAAGTACCACCCAGTCACTCACTCACGCCCCAGCCCCCAGTGGCATGAGGGAGAGAATAAGGAGAAAAATACAGTAGAACTTGTGGGCTGAGATAAAAAACTATTTACTAAGACAGAAAAAAGTAAATAGAAGTACCAGTAATTATATACAAAGGGATCCGCAATTCAAGGACTCACTACCCACTAACCGATGCCCAGCCAGTTCCCTGAGCAGCAGCCCCTATCTGGCTAATCCCTCCTTAAATCACATGATGTCATATGGTATGGAATATCTCTTTGATCAGTTTGGGTCAGCTGCCCTCATCCTGTCTCCTCCCAGCTCCCTGTGCCCTGCCCCCAACCCCTTCACTGGCTGAAGATTAACAACAAACTGAAGAACTGAAAGTGTTCTTGTCTCTGTTCAATGCTGCCAGATGTTATCAGTTTTGTTTTTCTTCTAAAACCAAAACATAGCTTCATACCGGACACTATGAGAAAAGTAATTTCTGTTAGAAACTAAGACGATGCCCCATCCCTGGAGGTGTTCAAGGCCAGGCTGGATGGAGCTTTGGGCAGCCTGGTCTAGTGGGAGGTGTCGTTGCCCGTAGCAGGGGGGTTGGAAAAAGATGATCTCTAAGGTCCCTTCCAACCTGAACCATTCTATGATTGATTCTATGATTATACAGTGTTAAACAAAACTAGTCTATTATCTTGATAGACAGGAATCTGTGAACATGTATTTTTCATAGCAAATACTCTTTGAGTAGAAGAAATTTTGCACAACATGTTTTTAAGCTGCATATATTGCACGCAGTTTAGTATGGCTCACAAGAAAAGAATCTCTTGTAGCTAGCCCTTGTGCAATATTACTGTGAGATGCAATATTATCTGGTCATTTTTTTACTTGTTTGCTATAATGAAGATCCCGGAGAGTAGATAGATGTAGATGTTATCTCCATACCACTTATACTACATGCCTATAACAACAATTTTGAATACATTTCAGAAATAACATACCTGTAACAACAATTTTGTTGATACAAAGCTTTTGTCTAAATGTTCCATGATAGGCTTAAAATGAAATAATGAGCTGTATTTCTATTCATCTCAGGAGTATCAGAAATGGTACAAGATGATCCAAGGCATTGAATTACTGGGGTAATATGCCATCACAGTCCCTTCCTTCCTCCCATCCCAAATTCAAATGGCTCTCCTACCCCTTCTTATTGGAGGAACAGTACTCCTAATTCATACAGGAAACAGAAAAGAACAGGTTTTCAACATAAAAATTTTACTGCTCCAAGGTATAGACTTTTGGCATTATATTTATTTTTCATGTTGCTTCGTTTATTTATCATGGGATACATATTTACTTCATTTATTGTAAGTATATATATATATACATATTCCTATTCAAGCCACATTCAGCTTAGAAGATACACAGTATTTTTTTCCTCTGTATAAAATTATAAAATTGAAATTTTCACCTGTTTCAGTATTTTCATTAAATTATTGTCTATTATTTCTGAATATTTTTAGAGGATCTTGTACTGCAAGCACATAAAAAATATAACACATTGAAGGCTAAATGGAAAATCACTTTAACTGAAGTTTTTATTGTAGTTCTCATATATTACTCGTAGGTCTTGGTCATCAACTTGTGAACATTCACAGAAAAAAGATTATGTAGAAAGAGAAAGCATCTGCAGATGAAGACCAAGTGATTGATATTCTTATAACGAAATTAAAATTGAAAGATTTTACTAGATGTGCGAGATAAAAGTGAATATTTAAAGTCAACTTCTTTGCTAATATAACTCCAAAGGATTTAAAGGATTTCTTCAGTTAATTTTCCTCATAACGTACATAACCCCTTTCAGCAGGAATGGAAATAAACCACAGAACAAATTGCAAAATATTTTTTAATACCTCCACAGGAGCAGTGTTTACAGAAATGAAATGTTAAATGCTTGAAGTTAGTTTCAGTTAGAAATTGAACACAATAGTTAATTTTTTTCTAAGAAATATATTCAAAAGCAGTGTATTCAAAATTATGCACTATCTGTACTGGAAGAAATATGTAGATTTAGATGATATAGATATAGTCTTCAGAATTCCTAATGAAGGTCACACAAGAAACAAACAAAAACAAATGAACAATTAGCATTGTTAGCCAATCTCACTTAAAATATATTTAAATAATTCTTTTGTATCCATAACACTTTCTGATTCACTCCTACTAAGTTATCCTTAGCTGTGATACCATAGAACATCTTCTGATAGAGTTGAAAAGCTGCACAGATTAAGGTATTCTAGAATTAGTCAATATATAGTTTGCTAAAATTGAAACACTCAGTTATTCACTGGCCAAACACAGCAAGAAGTTTGCCTTATGTCTCAGGACTTTTTAAACAGTAAGAACTTTTCTGTCCGAAACAAATACAAATCGTCTGCATGTACATGCTTGTAAAAGAATTATTCAAAAATAAGAGTACATTTCACTATGTTTTGTTTTTTATTTGTTTTGTTTCCTTGTCTTTGGGGAAGAACAAAAAACAAAATGACTTCACAGGTGACTGTGGAGACAATCAAAATTCATTATTTTAATGATATTTAATTTTTATTACCTACTGATAACAAGGTTTTCAGAGACCAATCTAAATAAAGTTGTATAATAAATTCTATGACGTTCAGCTACCTCAGGTACTTCTTTGTTACGGCTCTAAGTTAAATCAATAAATGTACTGATTTGGAATAATGTGTGTTTTCTTACATTCATTATAGTAATTTCATGTCAAGAATTTCAAAAGGTAAGAAGATATAAACAGTGTTTTACTCTAATAACTACAAAAATATTCAACATGAGTTTTCCTTTTCCCAATTTTATTGGTGAGTATGTGGTTTTAAGCAGAGATTTACATAACACATTCACTTCTTTACTGTGAAAAATATTTGGATTAATTTAACAAGAAAAAAGAAGAGGAAGAACAGATTAACTTTCATCAATTTTGGTCCCAAATCAAACTTAGCTTCATTGCCAAGATAGAAGGACATTCACTTACAACAGTATATGGTACTGTGAAAGTGTTGTGTTCTCTTTATATGTATATGCATCTGCGTCTATAGAGATAGAGAACTTATGAGTATCTATTTATATCTTCAGATGATAAGTGAAAAACAATGGAATTCTAAAACATATCTATTTATAGTGTGAAGAAAATCATGGACCTGATAACTTACTTCCAGTGAAAGAAAAATATAATCTTGTTAAGATTATGTGGTGGGACTACTTGTAGGACTATGGTGCTTTTAGCCTGCTCAAAACAATATGCGCCTTATACTAAGAGGCCTGATAAAGAAATACGCAGGAGAAACTGACCATCTAGATATTAATCTAGAGCATCCCTTGGTATATCCTGTAAAAATTCAAATGAGAGCCAAAAAGAAAAAGTGGTAAAATAAAAATATTAATATAGAGATATGAAAATAACTGTTAAAAAATCTATTCCTAACATAAAAATATCAAGAGAATAGTAACAAGAAAATCAAAAAGGGTATAAGGTACCAAAAATACTTAAGTACTGATTAATTTTACATAAAAAATATCCACTTTTGAATTACACTAAGATGTGTTTTACCCTCAAATTATACCAGAAAACTATGTAACAGCTAGAAAGAGATGTTCAAATGTTATCACAGAACGTTACCTAAAAAATCTATGTGCAATACTTTTAAGTGTGTCAATTTGATTAGTTTTCTGTAAAATGAAAAAAAAAAAAAAAGGGAAAGAAAAAAATGATACTAAAGAGAGATCAGAAACAATGTTAATGAAATTCAAACAATAAAGATATGTTGGACTACAGATAAAAGGAAAATGATGGTTTCTCTGCATTTTAGCATTTTAATCAGCTAGATTACAGTTTTGATGAACATGCCAGAGGGACAATTTTGTGCTCTGCTTCCACAGTGAATGCAAGGTAACAAAATGAGTATTTTCATATTGAACATTTAGAGACAGATCATGCACCCTTTGGGATTAACATTAGAACAATGGGGAAGATGATACCTACCTATGAATGTGCCTTAAGATCATTCCAAGTAAAGACAGACATCTAAGTGAAAAATGTTAACAACATTTATTAAAAGCTTAAAATTTAATTTCCTCCACTATTATTTTAAATCTGTTCAAATTCTATGTGCTGACTTGTCTCATTTGGTGGGTTCTGAGGAAGGTGAATCACTGGAATCCTCCAAATATTGTTATTTTCTTCTGTAAAGTGAGAAAAGCCTTTGAACACAACAAGAGTCATGTTAATATGTGTCACTAGGAGGAATACTATTAAGACAGCTTTTTCACTGTCATACTTTTAAAATATCATGGAAACATGAAAGAAAGAAAATGGAAGGGAAAATGAGTACAAGAATTATACGAAACCTCAGTAAGATATGATGAAACTTTACAGTAAGACGCTTACGGAAAATACTAACAATTTTTTTAGCCTTTCTAGTCTCTAAGTACCATATAATGAAAAAGTCACTGCAGCCATCATCAGTGTAGTGTTTACACTGAGGTAAAATATGGATAGCTTTAGCAAAATAGAAAATATTGACAATCAGTCAATAATGGCCTTGGCATGCAATCAAACAGTTTGTAGATTAAATTGTAGGAGAAATATCCAAAGTTTAAAATCTTAATAGAAGAGCTATGTCTCTGACTATCTGAAATTACGTGTAACTTTCTACAGTTCATTTTCTCTGGATAGCTGAGTGGAATGTTTAACCTGTGTCAGTATANCATTTATTTTAAAGTTTTTACTTAAAATTCTTTAATTATGTTGATATCTGAACAGTTGCAGATATTGTAGTAATATAGATGCTGGGATAGACAAAATATATCTACAAATAGTGAATTTTGGCTGAGGTGTCAGAGATAACAGTTGTTTTATGGATATCATTGTATTCTGAAGACAGATGAATAATGTATATTCAAAAAACAAGGAAAATTAAAACAATTGTGAAGATTAACATTGAAAACTGATTGTGCTTAGAAGAAGAAAAAATCAACCAGATGTATGGCACACAACATGGAAATCAGGACTCATGTAGTAAGAAATAAAAATATTTTTGTGCACTTCAGTAAAATTTTACAAAACCTTAAAATAAGATTCAGTATTAATTTCAGTTCTTTCAGGCTGAGCCTCAGAAAAAAGGTACAAAGTTATCAGACTTGAAAAATATTCTGTGAGATATCATGAATTACCAAGAGAGATCACAACCTTGTTCATACATCTCATTTGAAACATATCTTATCTGGTTGCACAGTTACTGACTTGGCTTGTTTACTGATTGGGAGGGAAGTATACCACTAACTGAATCACTTACAGAGTTGAAAGGGTTGTAGGAATGGAAATAATAAAACATGTTGACCTGAAAGTACTGCTAGTGCTAACAAGGAAGAAAAAATAAAACCCGTACACTATACATTTCTGGTGATTTTCTGAACAAACTCCAGTAGAATAGCTTCACTTCTGTAATGCCATTTCTGATGAGATCAGTAGCCACTCTAAAAGTATATAGGATTTTCAGAGTATTTCTTTTGCTTTATGTTTCTGTGTGCCATAAAAAAATATTTTAAATTGGTGTTATAAGAAAATGGGTGAAATGTTATTTTTTGCATGATTTTTTTAAATAGTAATAGAAAAAAAAACACATTTTTCTACTTAAAATTTCACCATGCATTTCCAGTACAAAAAAGAGGAGAAAAACAGATTACTTTGGTATTTATGAATTAACATTCTTTTTTTCACAAAAGGGGAAGCACTGTATCACTACTTCTAAAATATTTTAAGCAGATGGGTAGTTACTATGGCAACCAAGGATATCAAGTTAATTATTCTTCATCTTAACTACCTATATGTTCTCATTCTTTATCTATTAATGTTTAAAATTATATGATAGTATCAAATTATGTGTATGAGTAGAAAAGTAACTTGTTACCCAAAGTTTGGGGTTTTAGGTAAGAACACACCATTAAAATCAGAAAAAAATATTTAAGATAGCCTCCCTCTTCAAAAAAGATATACAGGGAAAAAAAAATCAATGCCTGAGTGTAGCATGGTTGACATCTGCAATTGCAATTATACCACAAAAAATGTATTCCTACCATTGTGTTGATAAACAGATTTGCAAATGTTCAAGCGGGGAGGGGTAGGGAGAGGAAGGGAGAGGGAGAGGGAGAGGGGAGGAGGAGAAGAGGAGAGGAGAGGCAGAACACCCTTCATCTCAGAGAATACTTGTCTCATAGACTAGAAGCAAGTGGTTTAGTTCATGTGAACTGTTATTGTAAGTATTACTGGTGAGTTTAAAATCCATTTAAAGACTACACAGTTTTGGAAATGTTCCTGAAGCAAAGTAACTTCTGAGTCAGAACAGTACCAATTTATTCAGGTATGAAACAAGTTTTTCATCTTAAGTTGACTCTCCAGAACTCCCCCAGAGAAAATGTCAGACTGCTAGAAGACATAGAATTGTTTAACAACAAACTGTATGGTTTCTGAGGATTTCACAATAACCATATGTAGGCACTCCACTTATAACTGTTATTACTGTCTGAGTCAGAAAAAAATGGCATACATTTACAAGAGCTTCCGCTTTTTCCATTTTTCAAGTGTTTTCTTTCTTATTGTTGTCCGAGAAGATTATTTAGCAGTCACATTGGAAAGCTGCAAACAGTCTGACTTAAATCAACTCCTTCTTGCTTTCTGAAGTGCCTCATTCCAGGTTTACTTACAAAGTACCTCTTCAAAGAAACTATGTCCCAACAATTTTACAGAATCTTCAATTCTCTCTGTACATCTCCTGAGATTTTTGAGATGCACATATATTTCAAAATTAAAAATCTGTTATAACCACCAAATAAATAAATAAATGCAAAATCAAACAAGCAAGCAAACTAATAATGAACTCGAAGTGATATTCCTTCAGCTCTCTAATCTCAAAGGTTTCAAAGTTAGCCATCCCAGACTTCTAGTATTCTCCTGAACTCCTAATGTAAAAAGACTGCTGTCTTTGTTAAGTCACAAAATCTCTACAGCTTGCTGGAAAGGTTTCTTTGATAGGAGATACTTGCAGGGCAGTGAATTAATTATATCTCCCATAAAATGTGGGTTATTATATTTATGTTTAGCCTTTTTTTTTCTCGTTCCAATGAATTACTAAACACAGAATGGAGCACTCCTAAAATGAAGAATTTCCAGACTTGAAGATGACATGAAATATCTCTGAAAGGATACATGACATAATAACCTAAACGTCACCTAAATTGCACCTAAACTTGACATTTTGTGATAGGTCAAATTTTCAATATCTTTCATAAAATTGTTAGTTTACTTTGGAGAAGTTGTAAGTGTTCTACAGTTCCTGAAATACAATGATTCAAATTGGAAAAATGAGGGCCATAAGGGCATTATTCTGAATATTAAAAAGTTAATATATTTTTCAGTATATTTGCTTTTTGAAGTGGTATGATAATACAAAATTCAGTAGATGTTTGTGCAAACATAAATATTGTTATATCTCTATTAATGCTGATCTTTTACTTTGTCTTTTGAACTACATATATGTCCACTCTCCATTTATATTACATTTCTGTCAGTATTTCCATTCTACTACGAAATGGTGCTTTTTCTAAATCATTACTGCCTGTCCCGTATTCTTATCATTATTAAAGTCAACAATTATGCTTTTTGGGTTCTACAGAACCGTACTCAGCGTATACTCTGATAAACATTACGTATTAGATGCTGAAACACTAATAAGTTTAACAACTCAGAATATTTCCACTATATTGGCTACAACTCCATGTTTTACTCTGATAGGAAGAGATGAATCTGAACAGTAAATAAACTGTTGAGTTTATGGGCAACTTCTCCTTGGTCTGTTTATCTCAGGTGCTTCCATAGCAATGTCTTCACTTGGAAATCTGCTGTGCTCAAAGGAGGAAAACAAAATATGTTTAATTCTGTTTGTAAATTGATGTTTCCCATAAGATACTGACAAATTCTTGTGCATAACAGTCTGTATAACTTGGGAATGGAGGAGTTCTCAGGGTCTGCCTTGATTTAGCTTAATCACATTCACCAATGTTAGTATGACAATCACATCTGACCCAAAAACCAATCTTCTTCAAATCTATGTCTCTTGTTTAAGCAGTTTCTTGCTACAACTTTCTTAACCTTTTTTTTTTCCAAACATTGCCACACTAGAGAAACACTTTTCCTCTGACTAAATATTCCTTTTGCAGCAACCCTTAGATTAAAGTTTTCACAAGTTGTCTCATTGTAGGCTAAGATTCTGGATGAGCTGGATTGTGAAAGCCGAGCTAGTACATTACTGAGCCAGACTGACATTATGGAATTGAATAAGTAGCACTGATTATTCCAGTTCTGCTCTTATCTGTTCTAATATTTCCCTGCCTAATCTTGCTCACTTTACAGGAAGTAGCCCAACACATTTTTTCATCGCCATTTTACTTAGGAATGTTTACAAACATATTACCGCAGGACAAATCTCCCACTAATTCCCTCACATATTTCAATTAGTATTCATGGAAAATGATGGGTGTTTCAGCATGGTTTATTTCTGATATTTGTTCACTTTGCCATTATTTGCTTTCCTTTTTGCAGATCTCACCATTTTTAATATGTTTTTTGCATGCTAGTGGTAAATTTTAAAATGTTTTAATAATCAACTTTAGGTCGTTCATCAGGCCAATAGTGAGATTCAACAATTAATTCCATTTAGCTATACTAGACTCATTTTATTCCAGTTAATTCATTTTATCCCATAAGTCTCAATGCAAGACATTAATCTCTCAGGTGTTTGTCCAGTTCCACTGTGATATCTTGTACATAATGAATTGTAACACTGTTTAAATCTTAAAAGTCAAGTTGCTGAGTTAATAACATCAGAAGAAAAAAAATAATAAAATCAATTATAAAGTAATAATCATTTTATAAATAAATAAATAATAAAAATATTAAAATGTATTCGTAAATCTCAGCAATATGTATTGACCTCATTGAATAAATGTAACTTTAAATTTAAGTATCTTATTGAATACAAAATAACACAAACACTCACATATGAATTTGGCAGATCTTTCCAATAGCTTGCTTACTTTTATAATAAGTGAAGTTTTCTGCCCAAACAAGCAAATAATCATCTTTGTCCAGGAGGGCTCTTTCAGACATTCAGCTGCTTCAATACTGCATTCCAGTTTGAGATAAACCAATGGACGATCTTCCTGAAGTTTTACATGCTGACAGCGGGGTGAATATATTCATGGTCCACAATGTTACCTCAGGTAAATAGTTTGCAGCAATAGACACAGTGTTTGGATTTGAATCATGAATTTCATCACAGAATCTCAGCTAGTAAAATGTGTGTCATAAGCCATCTTTTGCTTAAAATATGATTCCAAAGCCTATTTCATAACTCTGTTCCTCTTGATGCATTTAATTTATGCTGGCCAATTTTTCATCTCTCCTTGACATGTCGTTCTAGTGGTTATGCACCAGACCAGGAAAAAAGGACATATGGTAAACATTGTTCCACACAGACACACCTCAAACGTTTCAGCAAAGATGACCACTTCTAAATGTGACTCATTGAAGACAAACATTCTCCAACTGCAACATTGGAATAGATAGCAACTTCTTCATGGAAACATTCTTATTGCTGTGAATGGACTTGAAATAGACACAGATATAAAGCCAGATCAAGAATAAACACATTATCTTCTCTATCCTTGAAGAATTTATTGGGGGGGGGAGGGAAGGGGGGTGACTAAGGCTTTGAATTTTGGTATTCTCCCTTTCACAGCAGCGAAAATAAATGTTGGTTTAATCATGGAATCGTATAATGGCATGAGTTGGAAGGGACCTGAACCTACTTTTAAACCCCCTGCCACAGGCAGGTATTAGATCAGGCTGCCCAGAACCCCATCCAAACTGGCCTTGAATGCCTTCAGGGATGAAGCATCCACAATATCTCTGGGCAACCTGTTGCAGTGACTCACTACCCTCTGAGTAAAGAATTTCCTCCTAACATCTAATTTAAATATCCCTTCTTTTAGTTGAAAACTGTAAATGGTCAGACTCCCTTCAGGATGCATTGAAACCTTCTTGGAGAGTTCTCCTCTACAAGCTGAACAAGCCCAGCTCCCTCAGCCTGTCTTCACAGGTGAGGTACTCCATCCCTCTGATCACCTTTGTAGCCCTCCCCTGGACTTGCATCAACAGCTCCACAACTTCCTTTTGCTGGGGCTCCTAGACCTGCAAGCAGTCTCCCACCCTGCTGGCCACCTCTCTTCTGACACAAGCCAGGATACTGTTGGCCTTCTAAGCCACGAATGTACACTGCTGGCTTATGTTAAGTTTTGATCTACCAAGACCTGCAAGTCATTCTCACCAGGGCTTCTCTCAAGGAGTTTCTCTCCAAATATGTATACATATCTGGGATTGCCCTAACCCAAGTGGAACACCTCGCATTTTGCGTTGTTGAATCACATTAGGTTCACATGGGCCCACCTTTTGAGTTTGTCAAGGTCCCTCTGGATGGCATCCCTTCCTTCTATTGTATCGACTGCACCACTCAGCTTGTTGTCATCCATAAATTTGCTGAGGGTGCACTCAATCCCAGTGTCTCAATCATTGATAAAGATGTTAAAGGGTACCATCCTAAGATGGACTCCCTGAGGACATCAATGATCACCAGCCTCCACCTGGACACAGAACCATTGTTTCAACCAGCTCTTTATCCACTGAAAAGTCCTTCTAATCCATATGTCTCCAGTTTAGAGACAAGGCTGTGTTGTGGGACCATGTCAACAGTCTTAGAAAATTCCACGTAGATGACATCAGTTGCCCTTCTTTTGTCCACTGATGCTGTTATTCCATCATAGAAGGCCACTAGATTGGTGTGGCATAATCTGTCCTTGATGCAGCTGTGCTGGTTGTCTCAGATCACCTCCTTGTCTTACATGTGTCTTCTAGGAGGATCTTTCCAAGCATAGATTTGAGGCTCACCGGTCTGTAGTTCCCCAGGTCATCCTTTCTCCCTGTTTCAAAAATGGGAGTGATGTTTCCCTTTTTCCACCAGGGAACTATTTCCTAAATTACTTCATAGTAAAATTCAACACACAGTTTGAATATTTATACTCCGACATACAGTATGAACTGCTACTTCAAATCCAACACACAAGAACAACATTAGCTCTACAAAGTCAATATCACTCAACATGAGTTACCTTAAAAATACTACTCGTGCACTGAGGATGTGAATTAGGTGACTCTGTACTGTATTTTTCACACGCAAGAAAAAAAAGTATCATTGTTTATTCCAGAGCATGATGTATACTTCACAATATTTATCTTGTCCCTCTACATTTACACTGCTGTGTATCATTCCACAAGGTACCCAATTTTTCTTCTTTTATGTTTTATGTCCACAACATTTTCATAAATCAAAGTATCAGACTCACTTTCAGAAGACATACTCTCTACTTTCAAGCTCAAGGACTTATGAAAGACAGATATACATAGTACTGATGTAAGCAAAACTTCTTATCACAGAACCACTGCAACAGATTTCTAACTTCTTCTTCTTAACGTCTTATTCTTTCGGCCCCTTAAGCTTATGTTGTAATTGTAAATCTAGCAACATGATAAGATTTTTCATTAATGTTCATTATTACTTGTTATTGCTTAGTCACCGAGATGGCTGTAATATATTATCTTAATTTTTCTTCTAGTTTCACCCCCCTCTAATAGTGGTAAAAATTTATAAAAATCCCTATTAGGATGTCCTGATTGACAGCCAGTATTTTTGTTCACTTGATGTTTTGAGAAAAGCAAGTATTTCTTTGGAGTCTTAAACCCTTACCATCTGCAGAGTAAAGTGTCAAGCACAAGAGTTATGGTTGAAACAGAAATGTTATATTAAAATCAGTTAACCATCCTGTTAGATAATACGATCCACAGTACTCTGGAAATATTTTTAAATTGCAGAGACTAAAATTCTTTTAGTAACAAACTAAACTTCAAGCACAAATATTTTAATGTGTAAGAAAAATTAAGCAAAATATGCTGCTTTAAAATATCTACAGGAAATGAATTGAAGAAACAGCAAAGCTAAAAACTGAGTGAAAGAGATTATTCAATTTAATTATTATTAAATATTTCAGCTCAAAACTGAGACCCATATCCAGTGGCATAAATCATCTGAGCATCTGGAGCTTAGATTTTGCTTCTTCAACAGTTCTGGTGTCTGTGGCAAATTGGCAGCTTACTCTAACCATTCCAAAAAAGAGTTTCTACCTATTTCTAGACCAAAAAGTTCTAGCCAAATAGGCTAGAGTAGTTGTATGTGAAGAACTGGCATAAACTAAACTATACTATTTTGTTATAACTTATAGCCAAGCCAGTCAGTCAGGGTCAGTCTAGGCCCTCGACACATCAGGCTTTCTGAAAAATATTGCAGGTGAAATTTGAGATGAGAAAGGCCACAGATATGCAATTCGGCTTCAATGTTTTTATGATGTTTATCCAGCAACACTGTGATAGAATACTGTCAAAATAACTCCAATGTTTTCTCTAAAATCAAGTTTTGGAAACTTATTGCATTCTCCTGTTTCCTCCAGTAAAAGCATCTCAATGCAGTAGGATTTGGATATCTGAATGACCAGTGGCCAATTCAGAAATTCAAACTTATAATAAAAGTGCCCAAAATCATATTTCAAGAGATGGGAAGGAGGGAAGGAGAAAGGAAAGATTTAAGAAAAGCTTTAATATGGTGTAATTGCTGCTTCTAGAAATGCACAGGCTCTGATGTTCTGAGGTTTCAAGGCCTGCATGTTTATTCTTGTTACCATAGTCAGCACTTGTAACTACAAATCAAATAACTGATATATTTAAAGGTAGAAACATTTAATTTCTTTACTGCATGACAAAAGATGTTGAAAAGGCAACAAGACACCTTTCTGCTGTGCATGGGAAAGAGCAAAACAAAGGTATTATGCTGTATGCATGCTGGTACTAATTCCATCAGCAAAAGAACAGGGAAAAAAACAGAAGAGGAGGGAGCCCCTATAAATATCAATAGCTTAAAACTGTATTGCAACTTTGAACACAATATGGGCTTTGTCCATTTTTTTTTGAAAAATTTGACTAGACAAAGGAGGATAATATATGCAGTTACACCTGTTTTCTGTCACTCCAATCATCATCCTTGCATCTCTCAAAAAAAAAAAAAAAATCTTAGGTAACAAATTAACTGGCCGAACACACATACATACATACTCATGCTAATCATTCTCTGTCCACAGAGACAGATTTCACCAACATGGCATGCAGTACAACTAACTAAACAAGCAAACAAATATTTCTAAATGATTCTAAATGATACAAACGTGTATATCTCCTTTAGAACTGAAACTTAGAGAAAAGAAAGGAAATACAGAACAATAGCAGTCTTTCGTGTTTTTGTTGTTGTTGTCGTTCTGCCGTTGTTGTACTATTGTTTTTTCCTTGGGTGAGTTTCAAGTGAGTTTTCAAGGGCAGGACAGGCTTCATATATGATAGAGAAAGAAGCTTTCAAGACTGCAATACAGAATTAGTCATTCCAACTTTCTGTATTAGCTACATCTATTGGTGATATTTCATATAAGTTTTCTGAATCAATGACTTATCTAAGTGATATCAACAGCAAACCTACTTAAGCATGGTTTCCTGCAGTGATATATGAGATAGAGGGAAAAGTAATGTAAGAAGTAAGAATAAGTGTTTCAAGCTTCTTGCTTCCTCATTCTAACATTTCAAAGGAGATCACAGAAAATATGTTTAACGAATCTAACTCTTAATATATTTTAATTACTTCCTTCTCTCTTTTTATGTTGAAAGTGGCTCTGTTTTTTAACACTGATTTACAAAACAACTTTAAAACAAGTTCCTATTGATCAGCATATCTCTTGAGAGAACTGGAGTGACACTGTCCACTTCCACTCTGCCCCTCTCTTACCCGCTGTCTGTCAGAACAGCAGGCATGAGGGATCAGAGAACTTTTGGTCTTTGTCTGCACCATTCCAGGGGTGGTGCAGCTTAGTTCAAAATCTGACAAAGTTTCATGGATCATAACAATCATAGAATCATAGAAAC
>WBMW01000257.1:0-10141 GCA_013396635.1 Penelope pileata
TCCAACGTAGTGTTTCTATGATTTGAAATAGCAACTCATACACATTTCATTTAAAGATATCTATTAGTTGTCACAGACTTATCCATCTGAACCATCAATCTCAATAAATTATGACCATTGAGGGTCAGTAACTTTAAAAAATACATTGGATCTTCTTCCATTAGCACCAGAAAGACTTAAAAATCTTAGCAGACTGGAAAAAAATAACAGTTATATACTTGATAAGTGAGCAGGACTATGGATCCGCTAATCTCTATTTATTTTTTCCCTTGTGTTTATGCCTTCTTTAATATATTAGTAGACTTTATTCCTTTAAAGCCTACAGGGTGATGCAGTTTCAATTAGTACGTTATCAGTCTATAATCTCATCAAAAATCCTTTCTGCCCTGTAATGGGGACATGTAAGATAAATTTTAAGAAAGAATGTTTATACAGAGAAGCTAGCAGAGTGACTACCATAGCTCTGTTAACAATACTAAAGAAGTCTGGTGGGATCCTGACTATTAACCCCAATGAACTACAAGTCCAGACTTGAAGACAAAGGAAGAATTATTATCTACATAGCTTGAGATATGATAAAGCATATAAAAGTACAATACATTTATTTAATGTTCACTTAAGGTCTGGTAAAGTAAAGTAACAGATCTCTAAGCTGTAGGTGGAGAACCCAGAGAAATTTTTATTCTAATTTTGTCTCATAAGAAAGATACTAGGGAATTAAAATCTGCTCAGAGGAAATAGAGAGACTGAAATTACCAAAGAAGCAGTGGAAAGTGATTAATGAAACAAATTAAAGAAAAAAGCAGAAGTGCAAATTAAGATAGAAAAAAATCTCTATAAGATTGATTTTGCTTTTACATATGCTACTAGACGCTTGGCCATCAACTCAAAAAAACAATTTCGACTCCTTCTGAAATACGTTCAAGATGTGATATCTTAGATCTTCATGTAAAGAAGTTTGCTTTAAAGATTTAATCCAAAGAGACAACTGCGATTTGAAGAACAAGTTGCAGAGTACCAAGTGCCAAAAAGAGTTAAGCAGTCATTACACAGTTATCATAATGTTATAGAAAAAGGAAACCAGCATACTTATTTCTGTTTTAAAGTCAGGACAGTAATAAAATATTAATAAACACTAACAAAGAAAATAAAACAACCCTATCTCTTATCAATTAGAAGAGCATCAACACTTTCTTTAATGGGTTGTAATGTTCCTTTGACATGTATAATTAATTTAAGGCCTGTATGATACTATAAAGGTCACTTCATATAGCATCAGTTTGTAACGAAGTTTCTGCCTCAGTAATCTTGAGTGCCTATGTAATATCATCCAGTGCTATTTTATATACACTTAGGTAGTAGGTTTTAATTCTCAGATCAGTATGAGTAGGTAGATAGTTAATTTAGCACTCTTAGATCTACAGTCCCGCAGTTATCACTAACACATAAAGCATTAGCATATTGCAATGGGAAATCACAACTCCCACAGCCAAAGATTAAAACACTGCAGGCACAAATAAATAATAAACACTAAATCCCAGAGTAAACTGCTATAGAACTAGATTTCTTTTTTATGTATCTTATCATTTGCAATGCTCTTACTGTACTTCACAAGTGGACAATGTTAAGCTGGCACTCTTGCATGAATTTACCGTACATAATAAAACTGTGCAATATATTCAATATATGATTATGCTGAGCTGTGCTTTTTTTTTTGACAATACATGAGTTGCATTAACAAATGATACCCAATTAAACCGTAAACTTTATTACTTCTTTCAAACTAAGTGACTCTGAATCCTAGATTTTTGCAATGACTTTTTAGATGACTAAGTTGATAGAAATGATATTGTGTCTCTCATTGCTTCTACTGAAGGTTTTTCATTGCTTCAGAAGTCAAAGTGAAAAAATTTTCTAAGTTGAATGAAAACAGACTTTTCTTTTTTAGAAAATCATCCCTTCAAAGCTCATCACTTGCAAAATTGCAGTAATCTTAATCACAGAAATTTCAAACTGCAAGAACTTATAAAATCTATATCTTGGTTTTCCAAATTCCCATATGCATGAACTACTATTTCAAAGCAAAATAGCCTAAATTATGTGACCAGTCATGGTATGTTAACATGGTATGTTAATAATCCCTATTGTTTAATTAATGTGATCTTTTATAAAAATATGTTCCTAAAAACTGATATAAGCTGTTCCAAATTTTCTCTAAAAATATCTGTTGTGATATAATCAGTACCACAAAAGTATGCGAAATTTACTGAATTCTTTATAAAGACTATAATGAATTTTGATACTTTAAAATTAAATTTTACTTCTGTTTTTTTATTGCTGCTTTCTTGAAAGATATACAAAACCAGAGTTTTTAATTGGGAAGGACAACATAGCTACAGAAAAATCCACTATCTCAGGCTTTATCAACCTGAAATAACAAGGAAAGCTTTGTGAATATTACTGTCTAGTGTTTAAATTTTCAAAGATGAATTATTTTGCATTTTAATCCTGAATGTACAAAAACCTAGTCAAAGCAGGTCCAACTAAACGGCTTTTTCAGAATTGTGTCCAAAGCTTTGAGTGTGTCCAGCTTGTCTAGTCAATTCTGATTATCATAATTATGGAAAATCTTTTTCTTATATGTAATCAAAATTTTCAGGATTACAACTTGTGTCTTATCATTGTGTACATTCAAGAGATTCAAGAGGGTCTGGCTTCATATTCTTTATTCCGACCTATTATAAATTTCTAGGTAAAAATAAGGTCACTTGTCAGGTTTTTTGTTCTTTTTTTGTTGTTGTTGGTGGTGGTGGTTGTTTTTTGTTTTTTGTTTTTTTTTCCCTTTTTTTTCCCCCTGTAAGACTGGCGGGAAGAAAAGAGTTTCCTCAGTACGACCTAATATATGGCATATACTTCAGAGCCCTAATGGCCTTGATCAAACTCATTTAGATTCATTCCATTTCATCACTGTCTTTCTGGTAATAGTCCAAAATTAGGCATGATTCTTCAAATGAAGCCTCACAATTGCTGAATCAAGAGGAATAATCACTTCCTTCAACTGTTTAGCTACTTTCCTGCTACTAAAGTATTGCATTGGATTTTCTTCTGTGCAACGTCATGCACAGAAAAATCTTTAGTTTGATGTTCACACTAACCACCAGATACTTTTCTGTAAAACTTCTTGCTATCTAATCAGCATCTAATTTGCTCTGCTGCATGGAATTATTTCACTTCAGATGTAAGACTTTACATTAACTTTTTCTGACCCTCATGCGCTTTCCAGCAGCCCATTTTTCTGGCTTGTTGAGGTTCTTCTGAATAGCACCACGTAACTACTTCCTCCACATTGATATTGCCTTCTGCATATGCATTCTCTTTCAATATCAACTTGTTAAACAGTATTGACCTGAGTAACCATCCCTAAGAAATACTTTTAGAAACCAGGCACCAGTTAGTCTTGCTCTCAAAGTATACAAAATGTCTTGCTTTCAAGGTATGCAACGTCCACTATTTTCCATCTTCGTATACACAGCAGTTAAACAGGTTGGTCAGGCATAATTTGCCTTTGGTAAATTCATACTGCCTGTTTCCTGTCAGCTTGTATGTATCTCTTGTATTTTATGTTCCCAGCAATGTCTCCCAGGAAGCCGACTAAACAAATTCTAAAATATGTGTGTGTGATATTTGATATCTTTTCAGAAATAATAGCTTTATGAAAAATTCTGTATTTTTTCTTGATATTGATGTAATTAATCAAGTTTTAGAATGTTAAAAACTATTAAACACTATTTTTGAAGGTTGTTTTTTTCTTTAGATAAAAACTTTTTTTTCCTCTCATTTTCTCTCATTTTTAGTTTCACATCGCTCATCATACTTGGTCTTACTTTCTGGGAAAACAAGCATCACTATTATGATTTAGAGGAACAGAAAGAAAAATGATAACAATGGAATGAATTAAAGCATCACCAGAAAGTCAGCGTACGCTGGTAAAATAAAACTGTAGATTTCTCCGCTTTCCTCTGAAGATTATTTCTTGTATTTTCTTGGAATAATGTTAGTAAGTCATTGAAATGCAGTTGTAATTCAAGATACGAGCAGCTTCTCTGTTTATTTTCCCTTGTACTATATATTATTGAATAGAAAGAATGAGCTAACTTAAAGTTAATAGAAGATAGAGCAGAATTTGGTTTAGATTAAAGATATAAATGCTTACTTAATTACTTTTCTCAAAGCAACATGTTGAATGGCTTCTTTTCATACAAATGCATCGTTATTGTTGTTGCTGTTGTTATCACTATCATTATTTTCTACCAGAGAGGATTCACTAAGTCTTAAATACATCTTTAGCAATCATTAATTCTTTGACTGATTTTGTAAAAAAGGACAGTCTATTATTCTTGTAAATGTAGTATTTTGGTTACTTATAGTTAGACATATTCTTCATGGTGTAATTGTCAGGAAAGTCCTCCAAAGAGACAACAGAAAAAAAAATCTGACAGAGGTAACCACTGCTTAATTCTCATGCTCTGTTACTTTAGTATTCTTATTTTCCTTTTCCCTTTTGTGTTATTAAAAAGTAGTCACAATTAATAGCCATGATTATTTTGCCAGTGTTTAATCCTGAAGCCCTGCAAAGCACAACCAAGATCACATATATTTAAATAATGAGAGTTATATCCATGATTTGCCTTGAGGAACTATTTCTTTTGATTGATGTTTAGTGACTTCTGTAGCATTATCTGGAGTTCAACGGAATGAAAATTGACTTCAGTACCCCAAACACGAAAGTGTAAAATGATCTCAGAGAGATTAGTTTGGATCATGTTTGTGAAAATGCCTTGAGGAAGATTCAGCTATTTTTTCTTATATAAAATTAAAATGAAACATAGAAAGAGGATGATTTATTTTAGCTTGATTTGTAAACATGCTTTATTTTCTTCTAAAGAAAGAAAATAGATTAAAAATGAACACTTAGAGAGGTCTAGTCTAGTAATCTGTATCACACAATTCTGGAACTTACATTTTGTTTTCTGAAAATCAAGAACATCAGACGAATCTGGAGATATCTGTCCTGATTTCAGCTGCAGCAGATTTGAATTTCTTCATAGTGTCTGGTGTGATGCTATGTTTTGATTTTGGGAGAAAACAACATTGATAACACACCAATGTTTTAGTTGTTGCTGAGTAGTGTTGTACAGAGCCAAAGATGTTCCAGTTTTTCAGCTTCTCTTACTGTCCTGCCAGCAAGGGGACTGAGGGGGGACACAAGGAGCTGGGAGGTGACAGAACATGGACAGGTGACATAAACTGGCCAAATGGATATTCCGTACCATATGATATAATGTGAAAAAAGCTATAAAACTGAGAGGAGTTGGCCAGGGCATCTGCCACTGCTTGGCGACTGGCAAGTGGTGAGCAATTTCTTTGTGCATCACTTGTTCTGTGTGTGTGTGTATATATATATATTTGTCATTGCTGTTATTTTATTTTCCTTCATTTTCTGTCCTAGAAAGTAGTTTTTATCTCAGCCTATGAGTTCTACCTTTTTTCTTCTGCATCCCACTGGGTGAGGGGGGAGTGAGTAAAGGGTCATGTGGTGGTCAGTTGCTGCCAGGTTAAACCACAACAATACCTTTTCAGAAGTGTCTTATGCAGTCAATCAGTTCCAGTATTTAAGGACAAACTGATGATCATAGAATCATAGAACAGTTTGGGTTGGAAGGGACCTTAAAGAACATCTAGTTCCAAGTCCCCTGCCATAGGCAAGGACACCTGCTGCTAGAACAGTTGGCCAAAGTACTGACAAGCCTGGCCGTGAATGCTTCCAGGGATGGGGCATCCACAACTTCTTTGTGCAACCTGTTCCTCACTAAACTCACTGTATTTGAGTCTGGTCCTTGTCCACTCTGTTTTATGCTCTGAAATATATTCTTATTGCAGTGATAGCACATTTTTATACTGAAACATACTTACTATATTTATATAGCCATTACTATATTTATTGATTATATATTGACTATATGTTTAATTTGACTATATATATCAGCCATTCCATTGTAGACAGGCTTCCGCGTACCAAAAAACATACAGTAAGCTTACACAAAGAACTAACCTTCCTTGAAATGTACACGTTTATCAACGTAGCAACAAGAATATTGCATTCTGAAAATGCTGGGCATGATACCTATATTTAATCATTGATTAAATATATCAATTCGTCTTTTGACATACAGAGTTGCTGTATTGTCATTTACTGTGAGTATTCACAATGTACTCTATACAAAATAAGGCTTTCATTATAATTTGGTGTGGTACGTATACAGTTGTCTCAGCTGGGCCTCACAAGGGCAGAGCAAAGGGGGACAATCACCTCTTTCTCCCTGCTGGCCACCCCTCTTTTTGATGTAGCCCGGGATACTGTTGGCCTTTGGGGCTGCAAGCGTACTCTATTGGGTCATAGCTCATCCAGCTTTTCATCCACCAGAATGCCTAAGTCCTTCTCCACAGGGCTGCTCTGAAGAAGTTGTTCTCCTACTATCCAGTATTGTGCAACACCTTGCACTTGGCCTTGTTGAACCTCATTAGGTTCACATAGGCCCACGTCTCAAGCTCATTCAGGTCCCTTTGGATCCTTATGCATCCCTTCCTTCTGTTGTATCAACTGCACTACTCAGCTTAGTGACATCAGCATACTTGCTGATGGTGTACTCAGTCCCGCTATCCAGGTCATTGATAAAGATGTTGAAGAGCACTGGTCCCAAGATGGACCCCTGGGGGACACCAATTATCGCCAGCCTCTACCTGGACATAGAGCTACTGACTTTAATTGATAAAAATATCTAGCTCTAGGGTGGATTTCTGTTCAGTTTAATAGTAATCAGAAAATTGCTTTTAAGATGGACTTTGGTAACTTTATGAAAAGAATTGTCTTAACGGAGGACTGTGATAGCATAAGATTGGATCGAGTAGGTAGGTGTGTTTCATTTCTGCCATTATCTGCTTTATATCAAACTACTTTACTGCTTTGTGTCAGTACCCATCTAGATCTAAGCAACGAACGAATTATATCTGCTTTATACTGAAAAACAATTTTGTTAAGCATGAAATACTGGACCTCTGTAGATATCCACAGAAAGTGCCTGCTGCTCGGCCAGAATGCATTAACTTTCAATTCTTACTTTCCTGATGTTCAGCCTTTTGCTTTATCAAGCCCTCATACAGCAGGTAAATCAACATTTTCTGCCTTAGGTCAGGTGTACCAAGTAATGGAAATGTGAGTTAAAAATACAGGACATTGTTTTGGATTGGTTTTTGTTTCTGTTTCTTTGTTTTGTTTTGTTTTTGGGGAGTAGGCTTTCAAGGAAGAATTGTCAACCATCGCTATATAAATTGGCAGAAACTTTAGTTTTCCCTGTGCTGGTGAACAATACTTGAATATTATAGGTCTTGATCATGCAAAGCACTTCAGTATAAATTGTAATAATGATATTGAAATGGAATCTACATACTTAAAATAGATCCATGTGTATATTACTTCTCGCTGGGATGGAGCTGATTTGTTTTGCAGCAGCTTCCATGGTGCTGTTTTATAGATTTGTAACCAAAACAATGCTGATAGCATTCCAATGTTATAGCTATGGCTGAGCAGTGTTTACACGGCATCAAGCCCTTCTCTGTTGCTTATATTGCCCTGCCAGTGAATAGATGGAGGGTGGGAAGGAACACAATCAGGCAGATGACCCAAACTAACCAAAAACATAGTCAATGCCATGTAATATCATACTCAACAACAAGATGAAATAGAACAGGCTTCAGGTAAGTTAGACATCTTTGTTCAGGAATTGTCTTGGCACAGATGTACTCCTGAGAGGTAGTGAGTGACTGCCTTTGCAGCATTTGTTTTATTTCTCTTTCTTCTTCCATTTTGCTCCACTATTTTTTTTTATCCTATGAGGATAAAAACAATGAGGTTTTTTTTTTTTTTTTTTTTTTTTTTTTTTTTTTTTTTTTTTTTTTTTGCTTATAATCTTCTCTTTCCCCATTCCACTGGAGTTGGAGAGGAAAGTGAATGAGAAGCTCTGTGATACGTAGCTGCCTACTGGGGTTAACTCACAACAATGTGAAACAGAATAGATTCAGTACAGTATCAAAAGATATCACAGCTTCTCTAACAATGGTGAATGCTCAAGGTCTGTTTTTTTAAATCATTTAATAGAAGTTCATTTGTTAATTTAAAAACATTGAGATGAGACATGGAACATAATCGCTATTATTGTAGAAGTCTGCATGTGATGTGACAGCATTAGAAGTTTTGCACGCATGTAATCGGATCTACTATTTATACACAAAACATCTAAAATATCGTAATTACAATACTATTGTCCATGACAGACATTTTAAAAAGTGCTTAGGAACAGAAAATCTATGAAAATGATGTTTTGTTAAAATTAAGAAGGACTTATTTATTGTGTGCTCAAATAACTGACAGAAAATTAATTACGATATTAGTCAAAAAAAACAACAGCTCATTTCCTAATTATGACCACAAGCTATTTTCTGCAATGGTCATCTTTTGTCATTTAACTTTTTATAATGAATAGTGGTCAAAATACTTATAATTCACTGTGAATACATTAAGTTTTGAAGTTGAAGAAGTAAACAAAACGTACAGAGTGAAGCACATGGCCATACATAGACTTGCTCTCCATCTGTATATACTTGGCGTTGTGATGCTTGCTAGTAGTATGATGATAGATTTCAAAAATAAATAAAGTATGTATAATTATTTCATACAGGTCTCTTGTTCATATGAATCAAAATAAATGTAAGCTGCACTGGGATCTGTTCAAACCGATAGATTTTAATGCTTATTCAAGTTTTACAAATTCAACTCATATGAGTATCTTTTCTCTATTGTTCAACAAATAAAAGCAAACAATAACCACAACACACAGATGCGGCTGTAAGAGTTTATTCAAGAAAACTTTTCCAGTTAAAGGAGTCCATGTCTTTCATAGATGGATGCAACTGGACATCTGGCAGATAGAATAAATGTTCTGTGAAGTTCATTTTGGTCAGTGTGTAGGGAAAATATATTTAGAGCCTTTTAATATTTTGCAATAAAGAGAAATTAAGAATACAGTGATTTATTGCACTACAAAAAAGTAGGAAGCTGTAGTGTACTCTTGAGGGTGCAATACGCACATTTGCTTTCACTATGGAAGAACAGAACACAAAATTTAACAACCAAAATGGGTCTATGTGCATTGTTTTCAATGAGGTTCACAATGACATATTGTTATTGTAGCTTAAAAAACTATAAAATAACACTTCCATCTTAATTGTTTTGAACAATTTTAGTTTCTGCTTGTGGACATTTTCATACTATTGCTACTTTGGTAAAACTTTTAAGCAAAACAAAAAAATGTTGGTTGTATGACTGCTAAAAGATATTTAGGTAAATTACAACTTTCTATTTATTTTACGTTACCTTTTTCGTTTGACATGGTCACGAGGCACGTGGAGAAGGCTGAGGCGCTCAATGACTTCTTTGCCTTAGTCTTCACCAGCAAGGGCTCTAGCAACATCGCCCTAGTTGCAGAAAGCAAAGGTGAGAACTGAAAGAAGGAAGATCTGCCCAGTGTAAGTGAAGACCTGTCCTCATAGGGGAGGTGCTCCAGCCCTCTGATCGTCTTTGTGGCCCTTCTCTGAACCCTCTCCAACAGTTCCACATCTTTCCTGCGTTGGGGGCCCCAGACCTGGACACAGTACTCCAGATGGGACCTCAAGAGGGCAGAGCAGAGCGGGACAATCACTTCCCTGTCCCTGCTGGCCCCCCCCCTCTCCTCATGGAGCCCAGGGTACTGTTGGCTTTCTGAGCTGCAAGAGCACACTGCTGGCTCATATTCAGTTTTTCGTCCACCAGGACCCCCAGGTCTTTCTCATCTGGGCTGCTCTCAAGGATCTCTTCTCCCAGTTTGTATACATATCTGGGATTACTTCGACTGAAGTGCAAGACCTTGCACTTTGCTGTGTTGAACCTCATTAGGTTCACACAGGCCCACCTTTTGAGTTTATCAAGGTCCCTCTGGATGGCAACCCTTCCTTCTAACGTGTCAACTGCACCACTCAGCTTGGTGTC
>WBMW01000257.1:10149-22846 GCA_013396635.1 Penelope pileata
TGATCTTCCCAGGCACAGAGCTGAGGCTCACCGGCCTGTAATTCCCTGGGTCATCCTTCCTCTCTTTCTTGTAAATCGGCAGGTGGAGAGACATTGAACTATCACAGTGTCTGACAGTGGGCAGTTGTATTGCCACCTGGGTGTTTTCTGGCATGTGGTGAGTAATTGCATTGTGTATATATATAGTTATGATTTCTTCAAGATTTAATTTTAAATAGGCTATGATTAACTTCCTTTTACATGTAAAATATCTGTTACAGAGAAGTCGTCATTACTCCATCTCATTTACCTGGGACTTCAGAAGCCAGATAATTTTTGTACTGTGACTGAGACTATCTAGCAGAAGGTCATTTCGTAGGATTACAAGCAGCTTATATTCATTTTATGACTTCCTAATTTGCTATAGAAAAGAGTAATCACAACAGCACACTTGACACTTGAATATAATTACTGTATACACTGATCATGCCTAGTTATGTACAAATGGTTCAGGTTGGATAACAGGAAAATGTTCTTCACTGAGAGGGTGGTGGAGCACTGGAACAAGCTCCCTAAGGAAGTGATCACAGCACTGAGCCTGCCGGAGTTCAAGAAACATCTGTACATCTACCCAACACTCTCAGACGTATGGTCTGATTTTTGGGTGGTCCTGTGTGGACTCAGGAGTTGAACACAATGATGCTTATGGGTCCCTTCCAACTCAGGATATTCTATGATTCTATGAAAGTATGAGCTACATAAGTGATAAGTTATGTATGATAAGTTAGGTATGTGAATAGTTGCCTGTTGAAAATATAAGCAGAGTAAGGAGGAGGGTGTTTTTTTTTTTTTTTTTTTTGAGGGGGACTTACCTGCGGTGTTTTCTCTTATTTANCTACCTGGGCTTTGTTTCCTCAATTGACATAGAGGTAAAAATAAATAAATAAAATAAGTACCAATAACAGCCAGGATTACTAAGAATATTAATAACTTAGGAAATGTAAGTAATAATGCAAATATTAATCATCTCAGATTTTAGTGAAATAATGCTGCATACTGATTTACAATGAACAAAAAATACTAGACACAAACTCCATTTCCTCCCCAAAGAGGGAGCAATATTCAGACTTGAGAAGGTCCATTATTCTGAACTAGTATTCTGTGACTTACTTTTCAGAAATGCAGAAAGATAATTGTAGAAGGCGGAAAAAAAATAGCCTTTATTGAATATTCAGTTTTATGTCAGAGAAACTAAAAGAAACATAGGTGAAGAGCTGAAAAGTACTAACTGAAGGACATTTTCAAGTGCAGAAATCAGCATGAAAGAAGCCTAGAAGTTGAGTGTGTGAAAATAAAATATAAGCTGCTCTAAGATGAAAAGGAAGATTGAAGAAAGATGACCATGAGAAGAAGGTGAAAGAAGAAATTCAGCAATATGAAACAATGGGGGATGAAGTTGAGCAATACCAAGCTTATGAAGCTGATTCTCCTGATGATGTCAGTAGAAGTTTTGTTGCAAACCTCAATAAGAGAAGGATAGAGTTGTCTTTGTACTAACTGTAACCTTGACAATTTTATTCATGGTTCATAATATCTGCTTCAATGAACAGCAGCTGGCTAATAACTTGCCAAAATATCAGCTGAATTAAAAAGCTGTGAATCATTGAACTCTACCAATTACATGCTTAAAAAGTTCCATGAAAATCAAAGCTCAGCGTATATAAGAAACAGTAAGTATTTGTAGTGTGTCTTACAGAAATGAAATACTACTAATGCATTCTGCAATGTATGCCTTTATTCTCTTTTATAAAAAAAAATTGTAAAATTTTAATGGTAGGTTATGTTTGTCATTAGTTTTTGGTGGGTCAGTTTGGAGAAACAGTTGGAATATAATTATTGCCTCTTTTTGATAGACTGGTAATACAGCTTGTAATTTGTTATAAAGGTGCCCAGTGCTTTGGATGGATGTCTGTTAATAATTCAGGAAAGGAACTACATTCACACATAAGGGTGATCTTTGTTAGAATCTTTTAGAGCTTTAGCCTTTGAGGTAGTATTTAGGAAGCCCTTGTGACTTTGCTTCCCATATGGAGATCTCCAAAGGACAGAACAAGAATTTTCCAAAACTTGCATACTCAGATCACTTCCAAACATATGATCTTTTGGATTTAAACAAATAGTCAGTTGAAATTTTATGGCTTTATTTGGTGACTAAATGTTTGATGTAAATATCCATATGAGATACATAAACTTCATTTAGATACTACCAAAGAAGGCATGGCAGTATCTGAAAATATAGATGCTTGTCCCCAGGAGTAACATGCACAACATATAATTTAGGTGTCTACACTTTTTATATGACCTATAAGAAGGATGAGTGATGAAGAGTGATAATAACTATAAAGAGTTAATCAAAAAGATTACATGCTGAGCACACTCCTCCAGTAATCTATCTTCAGAAGGTTTTAATGTCTTCAAGCCATGACAGCTATAGTAAGAGCTGCTGGGATGACATTTTACAATTAACCCAAAGACTTACCTCACCCAGGGAGTGGAAACTCACTGCTGGACCTAAGCCTTAGAGTGCTGAAAAACATACTCCTTGTTTCTGGGATGAGTGTTTTACTCAACTGTAAATTTTTTGGAGAAGGCACTGGTCTTGACCTGAGATGGAGAATCATTCTTCATAAAAAAAAAAAAAATGTGATTAATAATGATCCAAACAAACAAAAAAATGAAATGGAAATTGATTTTGGTTAAGCTGTCAGTGAACTAAGCTGTGGGTAGGACATGCAAAGACTGCCTTGAGACTCTGACTTAGACATGAAGCATCTTGAGCCAAGGAGGGAACTGCAGGATAGTAACTGACTCTTTATTTATGTTTGAGCCAAGAAACTCTTGTGCAATAGATTGGTACCAGTACCTCAATTTTTCCATTTTTGTTTTTGAGGTGAACTTAATAAACTTATTCTAGTCTGTGGTCTTTTTAAAATGCTCAGAGCTTAAGTTAACTGAGTCTGTTCAAGGGCTTGGAAAAATGTTAATATCTCCCTGACTCATGATCATGTTTATGCAGATACTGATACTAGGGAAAAAAAAATTACCTCCTCAGATCCAATCACAAGCACATACCATTTTGCAACACTTTATCTGTTAAGATTAGTGTTTCCTCTTTCCCTCACTAATCAGAGTGGAGCACTTCTGCTTTGAGCAGCCAACAATGGAACTTCTAGCATATAATGTCATAGGGCAAAGTCTACTCACTCGGAATAACCGAGACCTGAACTATATCGTCCCAACTGTATTTAACACTGGAAAAATAAAGTAGCACAGGTAACTCTTATAGGGAAGATTTGCCCAAAAGGTCATGACTGACTGCCCCAGAAAATTATCCGCATGCAGGAAGGAAACAGTGAAGACCAGGAGAAATCTTTAAAACATTACATCCTTGTAACATGGAGCAGGAGGACACAGGAAGAAAGAAAGCTAGGTAACAACTGCGAATTGCCTTTAGATATGCAGAAGGCCAAAGAGATTGGCCTGGGGTCCTTTGGATTATTGAGGCCACTGATATTGCATAAAGACAATCTAAGTTAAAAAAAAAACAACAAATTGATAGAACATTCCCTCAGTGGGAACACATCCACAAATGACCAATGGCTTCTAGAACTGTGCTTGTGTTGTAGAACATCTTTGACTAGAAATCACTATCTAACCTCTGTAGGCATAAATATCAGATTTCATGTCACTGAGTGTTATGGTTTGTTCTCTCGTACTCCACCCTAAATTCATCTTGACAATCAAGCCACAATTTCATGGCTTCTCTTGTAACGTTCTCAGAGATTCTACCACTAGAATATAATTACTTTCTGGCAAAATGAAATTGTATTTTCCGAAGTACTTAAGAATAAGAATTAACACATTAACATTAGCATGATAGTTAAGTAGCGCTCTGTGAATACAGAGGAATCTGTGTACAAAATTTGTACATACATATGCATGCAGGACAGTTTTTGTTGTTTTTTTTCTCCCAATAATGTAACTGGTGTATTTTTTTGTCTAGTAATGTTGTTAATAGAAAGTGAAAATATATATGTATATAATGTATATATATTTACTTTCCAGTAGTGTTGCATATATAGGAACCATTACTGAAAGTGTTTCAGGTTTTATCAAAATCCAACCATTTGGAAGACACAATATTTAACAGATTATGAATGTCTTAAAGTTAATAGAGAGGTTTCATTTTAGGGCCAGTTACTACCTCTAGTGATTTAGCAGAACTTGTTTCTGGAAGGTGAGAATGACCTCTCTTGATTGAATAACTTCCTATGATTATTCCTCTGACAGTGGGATGAGAATGCTTTAGGTGAGTCAGCTGTTGAACATCATAGAATAGTAAATAATTTTAATCACTCTATTTATCAGAGTGGTATTTTAGTATGTTTTCTTTATCACACCAAAAAGAAAAGAAGAAAAAGAAAAAGGAAAAAGGTTGTATGAACTGACTGTATGTGAAAATTCTCCTGTTGACAGGCTTAGAAAGTGAATCTTCTGTCTCAGAATATCTGGTTGTAATACAAACATCCCATTTCACTACACCTCTTTGCCTAAACTAGATTAAGGAAGGAGAAGGGTTTGCTTAAATTCTGACCTAGTTCAGTTCTTGGATGCTTTGTTAGTGAAATTAACAATTCACAAAATCTGATAGGTCTGGATGAAAAAGATATTTGTACTAGAAGTACAAGGGGCTTTTAATTGCTCTTGGTGAAACAGACTGGAATTATTATTGCTGAGATAAAATTTCCTTTAAATATTAATGGTCTTTTGAATCTTTTATTCTCTGAAACAAAGACCACCAAATCCATCCTTAAAGGAAAAATTGGAAGTGGTATAGAAGTAAAATGTAAACAACTAAAGAAGAAGAAGGATTTGGGCAGAATCAGAGTGTCTGATAATGTTCTTAAAATTTCATTCTGCCTTTTAATTTTTCCTCTGCATCTAGTTTTACCTACACTTCTATTTTTTGCCTAACACTTCACGTGATGCAAATTTGAATACCACTGCTAATTAACCATGCTAAAACTCCCAATGGTACTAGCTAACTAACACAAGCACAGAACTGCCATATTTAAACAGTGCTGCTTAAACAAGGCACTGGAATTATGGGAAAATAATCGCTATAAACTCAGAGAGTCTCCTGCAGATCCTACTTCAGTATGATCAAAGCGCCCTTTATAATATAGCTCTAACTATTTTCTTGTTCTTCTTGTTTGTTTGTTTTGTGAGTAGTGATGATACCACTAATCTCAAATATAGCTGCTAAGAGGTGTTACAGATCCAGAATAAGAAAGATGTAGACATGGGCTAAATTTGGTCCTCACCCTTTGAAGGGTTAAAATCTGTTTAGGACATCAAAATTCCATAAGGAATAGAGCTGCCAAGGAGACCAGTGCAGAAATTGTTGCCCTTATTGCCTGTAAATCGCTAACTATATAACTTAATGATATGTTGTCTGTCTCTCTGAGCAAGCTGGTGACAAAGGATTATCTGACCGATCCAGGTTATCTACCTTTTCTAGCTAGCCGAGTCTATGTTAAGTCTGTAAGTTGTAAAATGCTCAGAAGAGCTATGTTAGAATTTATGAAAGCAGCGGGATTCAAGACCTAGAGAATTTCTCCAGTCCTATCCCCACAGGTGCAAGACTGCTCCAGTGCTAGGTCCCCATGCTAGTCGTTAGCCTGGCACGCAGATGAGCAAACACACACACATGCATACAGAGTACTAACACATCATGCAGTTCAAGATGGACACAGCACAGTGCCTTCACCAACATCCACATAAACACAAACCCCTCACATAAACACTGAACATCACAGATATCCTGATCTTGTTCTTCCTCTCAGGCTAATGATGACGGAGTTCACTAGTGTTCCCAAACATACACACAGCCTTTCCTATGAAGAAAGGCTGAGGGAGCAGGGCTTGTTCAGTCTGGAGAAGAGAAGGCTGTGGGGAGACCTTACTATGGCCTTACAATATTTAAAAGGGAGGTTATAAACAGGAAGGAAAACAACTTTTTATGCAGGTAGATAGTGACTGGACAAGGGAGGATGGTTTTAAGCTAAAGGAAGGGAGATTTAGATGAGATGTCAGGGGAAAGTTTATCACTGAGAGGGTGGTGAGGCTGCCCAGAGAAGTTTTTGATGCCCCATCCCTGGAGGCATTCGAAGCCAAGTTGAATTCACTAACCATCTGGAATACAAATTATCTATTGACAGTAACAGAACTATAACTTTACAGATGAAACAATAACAATATATTTGACAGTCTCACTGTGAAATTAGAGTAATGTATAATATTTATAAATAAATCACTAAAAATGTATCATGACTGGAGGCAATAATTTTTCTACTCTATGAAGAAATTCTGAGTCGTATACTAAATAATGAATTATTTAGCCTTACTCTGACTTGAAAGAATCCATTCACTCTGATGTTATTTTCACACCCATCTCCTTCAATCATCCTTCCAATTTTTCTATAAAAAGAACTTTTTTCAATCGAAATACTTTTTCTTAGATGTATGGAAATATGATCCATTTTTTTCATTTGAACCCAGCACAATTGTATACAAGTAACTGTCAGTGCTCAGTTCTGTATTATTTCTAGTAATCGTATGTCTCTAGTCACCGAAATGCTTGTCTACTGTGCTGTTAAACTGGGTCATGTAATGTTAATAACATCAAAGCTTGTCTTCATATCCCCCAAAAATAATTCCTAAGAAGTTCTTAATACGTTCCTGTAAAATTGTGACTTAAAAATATACACAAAACTTTCATTTTTTCCTCTGGGATGTCTTCAGGGCTTTGCAATGATCTCTGTATCTTGTAGATTCTGAAATTTACATGATGAAAAGATGCAACAGATTTCCTATAAAATGAATATAAAATCCTTTCCCTCTCTTTCACTGTTTCAAGGGAACTTATGCATTTAGAATTTAAATTAATTATTGTTACATATTAAAATAATCTGACTTAGGGAAAGATGAAGATATATATTACAGAATTTCTTCTGAATATATAATTTAATTGCCTCTGATTTGCGTTACTTTTCATGACTTCTTATTTTCTTCATTATATGAATGTCAAAATATTAAATTACTACTTTAACTACATTTGCATTACTGTCTGACTAAATGTAAGACTTTGTTTCAATGTTTTATTTTTTTCCAGTTGAACAGATATCAAAACATTCCACATAGTAGATATTTAATTGTGTAGTGGTAAATATATGTTTCTTTGAAAGATAGCAGGGCATTTTAAAAAATCGAGTTGATTTTCTAGGAAGGTATAGCTGTACAGAATTTAAGGACACACTTGTGTTAAAGTATTAGTACTGTAAACAGTTTTAGACAGATGTTAACACTCAGTAAGTTAATTCACAAATGGTCTGAACTAATTCTCATTCAAATCAATTGCAGCCTTTATTAGGCTTTGAGACTAGTCTGTTTAATCTCTCCACATGTCAGTTATATGCCTATAAATGGAGGCCATCTCCTTAATTCACAGAAGTGCTGTGAGGATGAATGTTTAATCATTTATAAAGAGTCAGACAGTGCTCAGAGGTAGGTCATGAAAGCAACCAGACAGCTCCATTCTATATCTATATCAATTTGCTAAGTTTTGTGCCCCAGATGGAAAAAAAGGAACATCTTGCACATTATCCTGAAAGACTCCTATCACTTTTCTTTGACAAGACAAGATGGGGACTACATTACAGGGACTGCGTCATACCAGTGACTACAGGGAAATTAAATATATTAGGTAACTTGAATCTCACTGTTTATGTCTACCCAACCTTTTTAATTATCTGTATACATTCAGGACTTGAGCCAGATTCACAAATATTCCCTACATTCAGCTAGCACTGTAGTGCTATATCAGTACAGTCATTGGATAGGAAACAGAAAAGGCTTTGTCTATAGTAATAAGTACTGCAAAGGACTATTCTCTGGCTCTGATAGCAAACTTCATCAGGAACTGCGTACAGATATATGATCTCTCTCTGTCAAAACAGGATAGGCTCATCCATACTGTTTACTTGGGGTATTCTAGTGAGGTTACATAGCAATGTTTTGGTAAGGGCAGGGAAGGGGAGCTTCTGTAAGAAGACACCAGGAGCAGCCTCGTGTTAAATAAGAGCCAGCTCCAGCTGGCTCCAAAAGGGACTTGCTGCTGGTCAGAGTTAAGCAATGAGTGACACTGGTTATGCCTCTGGGAGAGGAGATTTAAGAAAGAGGAAAAAAGCTCTGCAACAGCAGCTGAGAGAGTGGAGTGAGAAAATGTGAGAAATAACTCTGCAGACACTGAGTTTGGAGAAGAAGGAGGGCAGGAGGAGCTCCAGGCTCTAAGTAGAAGTTCTCTGCAGCCTATGAAGAGACCCATGGTGGAGCAGGCTGTTCACCTGCAGCCCAAGGGGCACCACGAGGAGCAGATCTCCATGTACAATCCATGGATTAACCACACAGGAGCAAGTGGATATAGCCTGGAGGAAACTGTAGCCCATGGAGAGCAGCCCACAATACAGCAAGAGTTCTGGCAGGAACTTAAGCCTGTAGGGGACCCATGCTGAAGGGGTCCATCCTTGAAGGACTGCGCCCTATGATATGAACTGTATTGGAGCAGTTCTTGAAGAACTGAAGTCTGAGGGACTGATGCTTTATCCAAGTAATTGATGAAAACATTAAAGAGAACTGGAGGAAAGTGATTTCAGTATACTTTTAATTCTCATTAGTATGTGCTATTATTAATTGTCAGTAAGTTAAATTTGACAATTTTGAGGGGATCAGCTCCGGAGAAGAAGAGATTTTGGTAAAGTCAATATAATTGCAAACTAAATGTTTAATCTTCTAAGGATTCTAAGAAGATTCTAAGGAATCTTCTAAATGTTTCAGAATAAAAATGCTGTTCAAAAATATTTTTTAATATATATTCATATTAATAGTGTATTTCAATGTAGAACATTTCAGTAAGTTAAATAATAAATTAAAAATGTCTTCGCACTTTTGTGTGAGATGGAATTCAAAACTAAGTTAAATACAGATTTCATAAAATCTGGGTATTCCACACTACTTATGATCTAGTTAACATCTGGAACAGCTATGCATCTGTAGATCTGTATCTTTGTATGTGTATATCTGATTTATTTCATCAGCAGCTTTTCTGTTAATAAAGTTGCGTCTTTTTCAGGTACACCTGTGAACCTGCTAGCCAGATTGTAAGATCTGAAAATACCACAATGCATCAACAAAAATGCTAGACCTCAGCAAAGAACAGTTTGTAGGATATTTATTCAAGTATTAAGATGGCAAGTTGACTATCAGTGTACTTACCAGTGCATAATTAAGCTGGCTGAATATAGATACAAAAATTATTGAAATTATTTGTCATGTAATTCAGCAGTTGAAACTGACACGACTACTAGATTTTACTTTCAGAAAAGAGCTACAAGCACACCTGTAAAAAATAAAAATAAATACAAAGCTATTCAGAAAAAAAAAGTTCAGAAAAGCTCTCTGACTGCTTCCAAAATAATGTGATGAGCAGGACTAGGGAAATAATAGTCCTCTTGCAGGTGGTAGAGTTTTAGGCCCCTTTCTACAAGAAGGACACTGAGTTGCTTAAGCACATGAAGAGAAGAACAATGAAGCTGATGAAGGGACTAGAAAACAAAGCATATGAGGGGTGACTGAGGGAACTGGGGATGTTTGGTCTGGAGAAAAGGAGGCTGCAGAGAGAACTCTTTGTTCTCTATAACTACCTGAAAGGAGGTTGCACAGAGGAGAGAGGGTATTCGTCTCTTTTCTCAGGTGATAGTATTCAAGGAAATGATCTCAAGTTGCACCAAGGAGGGTTTAGATTGGACATAAGGAAAAATTTCTTCATAGAGAGGGTGGTAAAACATTGGAATGGGCTGCCAGGAAATGGTGGAGATCCCCTCCCTGAAGGTATTTAAGAGATGTGTGGATGTGGCAGTAAGGGAAATAGTATGGTGCTGGGACTCAGTAGGTGAGGTTGATGGTTGGACTAGATGATCTTGAAGGTTTTTTTCCAAGGCAAATGTAAGAAAACTCATGGATTGAGATAAAGACAGCTTAATAGATAAAGCAAAAGCTTCATTTGCATGCAGAGCAAAATAAGGAATTCATTCACTTCTTCCCATCAGCAGGCAGCTGTTCAGTCATTTCCAGGAAAGCAGGGCTCCATCACATGTAACCATTTCTTGAGACTTCATAACTCTGAACATCTCTTCCTCCATCTTTCTCCCATCCCTTGTTGCTGAGCATGAGGTCATATGGTACGCATTCCATTGGTCCATTTGGGTCAGTTGTCCAGGCTGTGTCTCCTCCTGACTTCTTTTGCACCATCAGCCCAGCCTCCTTGCTAGCAGGGCAGCACGAGAAACAGAAAAATTCATAGTTCTCTGTAAGAACTGTTCACCAGCAACTAAAACATAAGTGCATTATAAACACTATTTTCATCATCAATCCAAAGGAGAACACTATATAGGATACTATGAAGAAAATTAACTCAGTCCCAGCCAAAACTGTATCATATCTTCTATCTAGTAGAGATTTTCTTTTAACATTTATGTGGGCATAAGAACTTACATTTTCTCAAATAATAAAATGCATTAATTTTAATTTAATTTTGTTATAATTAATTTATGATTAATAATTATAATAAATTTACAATTAATAAAATACATTTTTATAGCCTAAACTGCCAGAGCAAAAATGTGTGTTAGAAATGTTAAGTATTTGCTTTCTTACTCTAATAGTCTAGTATATATGCTTTTTGACATATTTCATTGATATATTGCCTTATTTCCTGAGGTCTTGAGTATCTGGAGCCTATATTGATATCTGAAAAAGTAGACCTCTTCCTACAGTGAAAAAGAAGTGTTATTTCTTTTAAGAATAGCCAGCATCTGATTAATATTGTGTTGTTTCTTCTAAATCAACAGAGTAAGTGTCATTAGGGCTTTTTAGGGAATGAGTCAGATCTTGATAATTACAAAGTTAATTTAAGTGTGAAATGAAGGTATTTGTTAGTGCCAGCAAATATCTTCTAGCAGTTCATGAGCAATAACCTCAGACTGCATAAATCTGCACACATCTGTTGAGTTGTGAATTCACACTATCAAAGATGTTGGTCTCTTGTTAAACCCTGCTATTCTTCATTATGCCATTTACTGCTACCTCTAGTAGAACTAGAAATTATGTTCTTAGGGTTTCACAGATGAGTAAATTGCAAGAACAGTGGTACTACAGGAATTTGTGATTTGTACGAATTTGTAATATTTTCACTGGAAAGCAAGTGCATCAGCTTTAATACAACTTTCTATAGGACATTTTTCTTAGGTCCAGGGAAGAATTTTATTGAGAAAAATAACCAATAACTCACTAACATTTTTCTGTGATTGTGCGAAGACAGGTTTAAGTCTATCTTCTGCTAATTTTCATACTTTTTTAATATGAATTTCTTCAGGAAATTTTCTTTCAAATTGTTTTTCTTTGTTATGGAACTCCATGACAGGAAAAGCTCTTTTTCATCTAATTACGAAAGCGTTAAGAAGTTGCATAGTTAGAGTAACCTCAAATAACCAGGAGTCCTAAATATAGTATGTCTTCTGGGATTGCAATGTTATGTCAGATTTTGGTCATGCATGTCTTTCATGTCATAGTTTTCCATTGCTGTTTATGGGAGTTCTGGGTTTATTTAAACTTTCTACTTTACAGGACAAATAAGAAATGGAATGAATCCAGATATTACTTTTAATATAAAATTATTTAATAATAAACTTATTTATAAGTAGCACTCAAACTATTAAATAAAGTAAGTTATTGATTCATTGATTTGATATAATCTTAATTACTATTTTGCATGCTCAAGTTCAATAATTTGAAAGCCCTGCCTGCTAGGTCTGGTCTACTAGATCATCTTTGATGGAGTCTTTTCTTCTCCTTTCTAACCAAAGAGGCCACTGAACAGATGAAGTTTTATCAGCCAACATCTAACATACTGTACTTCTCTCTGCTTGGTAATTTTGGTATACATCACTAGGTTAAAACATGCTGTGGAGTTTATAGGTTATTTTGTCTCTGCTGAACTTGTGGTGAATTACAATTGTAATAAATTTGGGTTTAAATCTTGTTTCTTAAACTATAAAGGAATTTGAACTTCGTTTATCATTTAAACTGAACAAATAAAAGATATCATTTTCAGTTGAATCCAATCCTAATTTACGAACTCATTAATTTACATGTATAGCTTTTGTAAGTTACTTATGTTTTATAATAAAAGGTTATTCTGCTTCACATTACTGTACTTTTGATAGCACCTTGTCCTTTGACTTAGAATTACTTGAACCCTGAGATGAAAAAGAAAACTCATGGCATCTGAGCATACAGTTATTGTACACCTTTCTGCTTGTTGAACAGATTCTGTAACCTAGATGCATCTCCCTGGCATCATTAGTAGCTCTCTTTATTGATAGAAAAATTCTAGGGCATGTGGTGGGGCAAAATTACCCTCACTTAACCACTTTTGGATTGTTTCTCTTTGTACATACATGCACTAACTGGTCCCTTAATGGATCATTTAAACTCTCTGAACTGGCAATGCTCTGTTAATTTCCTTAATTCAGGCACTACA
>WBMW01000258.1:28356-39767 GCA_013396635.1 Penelope pileata
GGCGGGGCAGATGGAGCAGTACCGGAAGGTGAAGTGGATGATGTACGAGCTGATGGAGCAGCGCTCGCAGCTGCTCTCGGGGACGCTGCCCAAGGACGAGCTCCTGCATCTCAAGAAGGAGGTGACCAGCAAGATTGACTACGGCAACAAGTGAGCGCGGGGCTCTGGCTGCATGGGGCTGGGCGGTGCTCGGCTCCTCTGCTGCGTGTCCCTGCTGGCTGTCCCCACATCCCGCTGTCCCCACGTCCCACTGTCCCCCCCAGTGCTCTGCTGCTGGCCACAGCCCTCAGCACCGTCCTGCCCCACGCTGTGCCTGCAGCCCCGTGCCTGTGGGTCCTGGTGGGACATAGCCCCGTGTGCCTCTGGCCCAGGCGGGTGCTGGGTCCCCTCACCCCGTCCCCCCCCCGCAGGATCCTCGCGCTGGACCTGGTGGTGCGGGACGAGGATGAGAACATCCTGGACCCCGACAGGACCAGCGTCATCAGCCTCTTCCAGGCGCACCGGCGGGCTGCGCACACCGTCACGCAGCGCATCCAGGAGGAGACGGTGAGCGCCGGCCCCGCTGTGCCTCGGCCCCGCATGCGGCCGCTGGGCTGCGCAGCTCCGGTGCTGAGCGGCCCCGTGCCCGCAGTGCTCGCAGCAGAGCACGCTGGGCTGCAGCGCGCGCCTGGCGGCATCGCCCTCCCACAGCCTCTACCTCTGCGTGCGCAACTTCGTCTGCAACATCGGCGAGGAGGCGCAGCTCCTCATGGCCCTGTACGACCCCGGGGAGCAGCGCATGATCAGGTGCGGCTCCTCCCGTGCTGCCGGCCGGGCTCCATCCCCCCGCTCCCCGCAGCCCCCCCGGCCGTGTCCCCACTGTGCAGCAGCCGCTGCCCCCTCGCCCCGTGCCCCGGCTCACGCTCTCATCGTCCCCTTGCAGCGAGAACTATGTCATCCGCTGGGCCAGCACGGGCGTCCCGCAGGACATCGAGCTGCTCAACAACCTCAGGGCCATCTTCACGGTGAGCGAGGGCCCTCGCCCGCCCTGCCGGGGCTGCGGCTGGGAGCTGGCACTGCCCTCCCGCTGCCAGCGCGTCCCCCGGTGCAGCGTTTGGGATGCTGTGGGCACCACGCGTGTGGGGACCTCCCAGCCTACCCTGGTCCTTGCTGCCCCCACGCATCCCAGCCCCAGTTTTCTGCTCTGCACTCTCTCCTTGCTGCTCCTTTCTGCCAGCGCTGCCCCCTCTGCTGTGCCCTGGCCTCGTGCCCGCCCTGGCCCTGCAGCCGCACTCGTCCCGGATTCGGCTGCCCCCGGGGAGCAGCGAGGAGCAGCTCGTGCTGACGGAGCAGGATTCTGCCGCTCCAGCAGAGCCAGGCTGACCCTCAGGACGGCTCAAGCCGCCGATATGCAGATGAGCTGGGAAATCAGTGCAGATGAGCAGCATCAGCATTTCCACCCTCATGGTCCAGCTCCCCCAGCTCTCGCTCACCTCTGGTCCCTGCCTGCTGCTGGCACCAGCGGCGTGTCCCTGTGCCGTGTCCCTGCACCACATCCCCATGCTGTGTCCCCATGCCACATCCCTGTGCCACGTCCCCCTGCCACAGCCCCGCAGTGCAGCTCTCACAGGGACAGTGCCCATGGGGCCCAACCTGCCTGGGATGCCCAGAGCTGGGGTACGTGGCTGCACCTGGGCCCTGCACCACACCGGATTTGCCCCCACCTAGGGGTGCTCACCATGCTGCCCGCACCGTGGGTGCCCCGTGGGGCTGTCGGTCTCCACCAGCCCACGCTGCACAGAAACCCTGGGCTCCGTGGGGCAGTGGGGCTGTGTGCCTCCTCCTGAGCCCTCCGTGGGGCACAGCAGCGAGGGCAATCCCTGGCCCCGCGCAGCGCTGCACCCGGTGCTGGCAGAGGAACACCCTCGTGCAGTGCCACCAGCACCCGCTCACGGCCCCGCATCCCCAGGACCTGGGCAGCAAAGACCTGAAGCGGGAGCGGCTGTTCCTGGTGTGCCAGATCATCCGCGTGGGCCGCATGGACCTGCGGGAGACGCTGAGCCGCAAGCTCAGCACTGGGCTCCGGCGGCCCTTCGGCATCTCGGGTGAGGGGGGCCCCAGGGCAGACCCCAACCCAAGCTGCGGGGCCGCGCTGTGCCCTGTGCCGCCCATGTCCCTCCATCCCTAGCCCATCCCACAGCCGCCATCCAGCGCCAACGGGGCCTCCTGCACCCACAGCCGGGCTGTGAGGGGTCTCTCCCCAGGGCAGCCCCAGCTCCCTCCTGCGGCAGCTGCAGCCCAGAGCCACTCTTGGGACTGGTGTCACCTTGTCCTTGTCCCTGCCTGCGAGGTCCCACAGGGATGCAGCCCACACCCCCCAGGTGGGGCCATCTGCCCCCCTTGCTGCCCGGGGCTGGGACCCCTGTGCTGGCAGTGCCCAGGGCAGGGGGCTGGGACCCCCGGGCTGGTGGTGCCCAGGGCAGGGAGCCACAGAGAGGGGAGCTCCGGAGTTCCCCGCACCCTCCTCCTCCCTGACAAATGTTCCTGCTCCGGGTATTGATCCTCTCAGATGGGCTTGGTAGGAAATTATTGATTTTAATTGGCCAATTAGCGTGCACTAGAATCTCAGCCACGAAGTAATTACCAGGTGAATTATTAACATACCGGCAGCTAATTGCGCTCTGGGCTGAGCGTGTCTCAGGGGATGGAGCCGGATTGTGCTGGTGCTGGCAGTGCTGTGCCACATCCGTGCTGCACGGAGACCCCGAATCTGGGGGTGCTGGGTACGGCCCCTGCTGGCAGGCGCTGCCCGGGGGCTCACAGCCCCGTGTGACATGGGGGGACGGACACGGGGACCTCCCAGGAGCTGCGTGTGGGCACAGAAGGATCAGCGCCAGGCACAGGCAGGGCCACAGCCGCAGGAAGGGACAGAGCCACCCCCATGTGTGTCCCCAGGAGGATTTGGCACAGGGTGGTGGCAGCGGGGCTGTGCCTGCAGCAGCTGCCCCACGCCGCTGTGTGTGCCTTGCAGTGATGGACATCACTGACATCACCAAGGGGAAGTGTGAGAGCGACGAGGACAAGCAGCACTTCATCCCCGTGCACCTGTGAGTCCCGGGGCTGACAGCAGGCGGGCAGCACTCGGAGCTGGCGCGGGGATGGCAGTGGAATGGGGACAGTGGTGGCACAGGAATGCCAGGATCAGGGAGCAAAGGTTGCTGCTAACCTTGGCTTTGCAAAGGGACTGCGGATCCTTGGGACATGATGTCACCAGGTTTAGGGACGCGATGTCACCGGGTCCGGGGGCTCAGTGGATTTAGAAGGAAGAGTGTTTATATGGGCAAGGAGATCCTGAGAGGCACTCCTGGGTCTGCAGGGATGGGGCTGCTCAGGGCCAGGACCTTGTCCCATGCCAGCTGCCGTGCTGTCCCTGCGGGGCACTCAGGGGCAGCCGGTCGGGGAGCCACAGGGCCCGGCCTGGTGTCTGCTGCTGGCGGTCGCAGCTGGGTGGGAGCAGCGGTGGGGGCTGCTGGGGTCCTCGGGCCAGGAGCTGCCCCAGAGCTGCGGTGCTTGGCAGGGCGGCTGCCGAGAACGACTTCCTTCACAACATGATCAGGAAAGCGGTGGAAGGGAAGGACATCAACCACAAAGGACAAGGTAGCAGTCCCCCGTGAGCCTGCAGCTGCTGCGGGCTGTGTGCTCCCATGGGCAGCAGGGCTCGGTGCGGGGTCAGAGCCAGGGGGGCCAGGGGGTGGTGCCGCCCCCAAACACCTTGGGGCTGAGCGCGTGGCACGCTCGGGCCGGGCTGGGGCTGCCCATAGCCACATCCCTCCATCCCCGCAGGGTTCTGGGTGTCCCTGAAGATGCTGTGGGGAGACCTGAGCCAGGCGCGGAAGGAGCACCCGCACCTGGTGGACCGCAGCACGGTGGTGGCACGCAAGCTGGGCTTCCCCGAGGTCATCATGCCAGGCAAGCGGGGCGGCCCCAGGCTCTGCGGCACGAGGCTGCCCTGGGGCCAGCTGCCCGCGGGAGGGACAGGGGCCGGGTGTGTGTCTGTGCCAGCCCGGGCAGCTCGGCGGCTCCGCAGGGCAGGGGCTGGCGGCACCCGGCTGCAGCGGGACCTGAGCGCGCTCTGCTCGCAGGGGACGTCAGGAACGACATCTACCTGACGCTGGTGCAGGGCGAGTTCGACAAGGGGAACAAGAAGACGCAGAAGAACGTGGAGGTGACGGTGTGCGTCTGCGACGAGGCGGGCAGCGTGGTGCAGGTACAGCAGCACAGCCCCCACCCCCAGCACGGCCCTGCCTGGCATGGCTGCACTGTGCTGGGGTCGGGGTCTGCGCGGGGCGGCTGGGACAGAGCGCTGCTCCTGAGGCTCTCCTTTAGGACAAGGGCTTGGGAAAGCCATGGGGAGGGACAGACATTATTGTCCCTTTGTCACGGCCCTGACACCCCCTGGCACTGCTGGACACCCCTGGGCAGTGCCCGGTGTAGGCAGGGAGGAGCTGTGTGCAGGAGCAGGGGCAGCTCAGGCCCAGCCACTCTGCTCTGCGCAGCTGCAGCCTCGTCTCTCTTTGCAGTGTTTGCTTTCATTGCAAACTGTTCTCATCTGGCCCCCGGGAACAGGCTGTTAATTAGCGAGGCGCCTGCTGGGCTTTGGCAGAGATGCAGTCCCCCATCTCTTCCTCTGCCTGTGACAATGGTTTCCTGTGAGGCAAGGGAAGCCCCGAGGGTACCGGGGCTCATGCATCCCCTCCTGCGCCTTTCGGAGGCTGTGGCAGGTGGGGACAGGGCGGCCCTTGCTGCTTTTGGAGCCTGGCTGGGAGGGGATGCCCCACACTGGTGGGGCTGTGCAGCTCTGGGGGTGTTGGACTGTGCTGGGGAGGGGGCTGCCCTGGGTTATCCGGGCATGCTTTGGGCCTTTGGCATCCTTTGGTCTGTGAGTCGGGTGAGCTGACCACAAACATCCCTGCTGCTCTCCCTGCAGAACGTGATTTACCACGGGGCAGGCGACAAGCCGGCCAGCGAGTACTGCTCCGTGGTGTACTACCAGCAGCGGCACCAGCGCTGGATGGAGACCGTGAAGGTCTGTGCTGCTCTGCTGGGGGCTGCCCCTCGGGGTGTGGGTATCCTGCCCCTCGTGTCCCCATGGGGACGGGCACTGTCACTGCTCTGCTCCTGTGTGGAGACCTGGCAGGAGGGAGGCACGGTGCTGGGAGCACGGGCTGGGGGATGCACTGTGTCACTGGGGGGGGTCCTGGGCCACACGAGCCCCTCCCCATGGGCTGGTGGACACGGCCTATGTGTGTCTCCAGTTTGGCTTCGTCAGCTGAAAACAAAGCGTGGGCTGGGCTGGGGCAGCCACACACAGCCTTTGCCCGGCTCACACCAAGGAGGGGCCGGGGCCAGGCAGTGCCCTCCCGCACTCACCTGGGCTTCTCCCTCTCTCCCTCTCCCTTTCTCCCTCAGATTGCAGTTCCCATTGAAGATGTCCACAAGACCCACCTGAGATTCACCTTCAGGCACCGCTCTTCCAGTGACTGTGAGCATCCCCACGTGCTGCTCTGCTCCATTCCCCCCAGGGCCGCAGCTCGGGGGCTGCAGAGGGAGGAGCACCCCCAAGCTGCCCTCACCCGGCTGCCCCACACCCCATCCTCTGCTCCTGCTCGTTTTGGCATTGCCTGCTTCCCTCTCACCCTCACACAGCTGCTGCAGCTGTGTCCCTGGACGCACTGAGGTGTCCCCGTGGCTCTGAGGTGTCCTCGTGGCACTGCTCGTGGCTCTGGCAGAAGGCAGCAGTGGCCCCAGCCCCACATCCTGTGGTGCTCCTGCAGCCCCACACAGCTGCACCCGCTGTTCCTCACCCCCCCTCCCATGCTCCCCTGTGCTGCCCTCACTCCCCTCTGCTTTCTTCTCTCCCAGCTAAAGACAAAAGTGAGAAGATTTTCTCCATGGCCTTTGTGAAGCTGATGCGCCCCGACGGCACCACGCTGCGTGATGGGGAGCACGACCTCCTCCTCTACAAGGTGCGATGGAGCCCCCACGCCCCCGGCCCCTGCCCAGGGCGTCCCGCAGGTCCCGTCCCCATTTCCCCCCTGTCCTTGGCGGCCCCAGCACAGCTCTGTGCACACATCATCTCCACCCCACGGAGCTGCGCCGCGTTGCCAAGTTCTGTTTGGGAAAAGGAGCTCAGATGTGTCAGAGCCAGGAGGGAACGTCCTCGTGAAGGCGCTTGCTGCGTTTCACCTGATTTCACCAGGGTCTGTCTGCTCACAGCTGCTGGGTGTTGCTTTCCTTCCGAGGGAGCACAGAGATGTGGGAGGGGAAGGTCGCTGTGTGCTGGGACAAACGCAGGCGGCTCCACGTGCGCGGGCGGGTGCACGCCTGCACCGCTGCGATGCACTGTGCATGGCCGTGGGGTGGGAATGGGCCCCCCTGCCCCGCACGTCCCACTGCCAACGCCTGTCCCCCTCTCCCCCCAGAGCCCCGCTGCCCAGCACCCAGCTGGAGCCTCCTCCAGCTGTCCCGCTGCTCCTGGGGGCCAGCACCGCTCCCCCCAGCCTGGGGGTGGGGGGCCATGCAGGTCCTGCAGCTGTGCAGCCATCAGCTGCCCAGGGAGCTCCCCCTCTCCCTCCTCGCAGCCCCCCCACCTGAACCCCCCCAGCACCCCGCTGCCCCTAACGCCAGCAGGAGATGCTGACGATGCTACTGCTAACGAGGCAGCAGGCACCCTGCACCCATGTCAGGGGGCTGTGCCGTGCCCCTGGCATTGACGTCACCGCTGCCGTCCTGCCTCCCCCAGTGCTCATGGCTGCCCTGGGTGCTGTGCTGTGCTGTGCTGTGGGTGCTTCCCCACAGGAAAAATGCATTTCAAATCTGTTATCTTGTCCTTCCTCTGTGTTCTTTTTGGGCAAAACACCCGAATTCTGTAAGTGCTGCTGTGCCATACAGAGCTGCACTGGCGCTGCCGGCTCCTCGGGGGCTGCCCCGTGCCACGTCCCAGCGCTCTGCCTCCAGGGCTGCAGCACGGCAGAGCCTGCACGGCCCTTCTGTGTGTGTGCACTGCTTTCTGAAGCTGCTGCTGCCCTTGCTGACCCTGTGGTGTTCAGCAGATCCTCAGCCCCTGGGCAGGCGCTTGGCATGCTGCAAAGGTTGCTGCTCCTCCCGGCAGGCACTGGGGCCGGGCTCTGGGAGCCGGGCGATATTTCACCTCCTGTCTTTGCTGGCCAGAGGGATGTGAGCTGCATCCCCGCAGCTGTCCGGGGCTCACGCTGGCGGGGCAGTGCCTGGGTGCAGCCCGGTCCCCGCTGGGGAAACTGCCCCGGGCTGTGCAGTGCTGCATGGGAGCTGCAGACCGCAGTTCCCCTGGGGGAAGTTACACCCTGGGGGAAAGCGAACCCGCAAAAAATGGTTTTGCAATCTTTGTGTGACCTTGAATGGATGAGGAGCTCACCGAGCAGGGCAGCAGGCGGGGTAGAGACAAATGCCCCTTTCTGAGCCACGGGTGAGTCCCAGCAGTGCCTCGGAGCTGGGAGCTGCCAAGCTCCAGCCCTGTTACGTAGGGGTCACTGCTGGCTTGCAGCTCTGCTCGTCCCTTGCCCTGATCGCAGCCCCCTCCTCAGAGCACTCCCCACTGGGCAGGGCCCCGTGTCCCCCACGTCTGAGATGTGCTCTGCTCTGCTCTGCGTTGCAGGGGGACAGCAGGAAGCTGGAGGACGCAGGTGCGTACCTGGGGCTGCCCTCCACCCGCAGCCCCGCGGAGCCCAGGGTCCTCTCCGGGTCCTCGTTCCGCGTGGGCGGGAGCGCGTCGGGCCTGGCCCCGTCAGCCCGGGACAGCTTCCAAATCGCCACGCTCGTCTGCTCCACAAAGCTGACCCAGAACGGTGAGTCCTGGTTCTGGCTGGGGCACCTTGCTGGGGGGGCTGCCAGCTGCGTGGGGGGGCTGCCAGCTGTGTGTGTGGGGGGGCTGCCAGCTGTGTGTGTGGGGGGGCTGCCAGCTGTGCATCCCCATGCACAGCCCCATCCACCCCCGTGGGCCCACCCCTCTTCCCCAGGCCATCCCGAGGGGCCCGTCCTGCTCTGCTGCTGCAGCTCTTGGCCTCCAGGCAGGGAGCGGGGCCGGCTCTGCTCTCCTTTCTGCATGCATGGAATGAATGCAGCTGGGACGCACCTATCTGTAGGGGCTGCTGGCAGCCCCCTTTGATGAGGGAATGGAGCTGCAGAGTGATTTATGGAGCCCTGCAGAGCCGCTGGGGCTGGGGCCGGGCATGGGCACCCGCAGGGCAGCGCAGGGACGCTGTGGGGAGCACAGTGTGGGGAGAGCAAAGTGCTGAGCACCAAAATGCTGCTGGGACGTGGCCAGTGCTGGGGCAAGGGCTGTCCTGCAGCACAGGCTGGCGGGGCTTGGGGGTCCCCAGGCTGACGTCCCCGGGTGGGAGCAGCAGTGGGGGCAGTCGGGGTTGAGTCCCGCTGCAGGGCTGGAGCTGTGCCCGGTGGCCATGGCTCGCCCCTCGCTTGCTGTCTGTGCCGCGTGGCACGGCTGCTGCAGGGCCTGTGCTCTGCGGCATGGCATCGCTCACTGCTGGCTCTGCGCGCTGCTGGGACAATAGCTCGGGGCTGGAGCTCAGAACGCTCCTTTTGTTGGGCATTAAGGTTGTCTTTCGGCTTATCTGTCCCCTGAGCCCCCCTGAGCCCGCAACAGGTTGGTTTTCCGAGGCAGGGGAATGGGAGCCTCCGGCGTGCTGCATGCACTGCCACGCGCTCCCAGCTCTGCCAGCAGCTGCAGGCAGCCAGCAGCGTCCTGGGGTGTGTGAAGCCCTGTAGGCAGCAACTGATCTGCTCCTGCTCCTGAGGGAACCGGGCTGCTGCTGCCTCTGGTCTGGGAGCTGGAACGGGCTGCCGGGTGCTGCTGTGCAGCCTTCTCAGAGGTCCCAGTGGGAGGTGCTGGGGCTCCGTGTTCCAGCAGTGCTGCCCCGGGTTGCACAGCTCCAGCTCTCAGCCCCGGAGCTCTCTGCTCAGCTCACCACAACTCAGCCACGAGTGTGCGTGTGTCCCAGCACAGAGCATCAGCACTTAGAGGGGATCTGGGCTGCACACAGAGTGTTTGGGGACGCAACAAAAAGGTGCAGGCAGCCTCGAGCGAGCGCTGGCAGACACAGACAGCTCCACGTGTGTCTGAAGCGAAGGGGAGAGCGCAGCCGTGCCACGAGGTGCCCGCTCTGAAGGGCACTGCCTGCGTGCCCCTGCCAACGCTGCTCCGGGAGATGCACGCTGTGCTGTGTCCGTGCTTGCGGGGCTGCAGCTCCGGGCCGTGCTGCACCCAGCAGCAGCAGCAGGGGAAAGCCAGGGTGGGGATGGGGAACATTTCTTCCCTACAGAGCGCTCAGGCATGGGCACAGCTGTGCTGGGAGTAGGGGGGGGGTCACTGTCCCTGGAGGTGCTCCAGACCCATGGGGATGTGGCACTTGGGGACACGGCTCAGTGGGCATGGGGAGGTGGGCTAGGACTGGGCTGGGGGATCTTAGTGCTCTTTCCAACCTAATGCTTGTGTGATTCTGTCCCTCCTGGGGGACACAGATACGCAGAATGATGCTGTGAGCTGGGGGGGTCAGGCAGTGCAGCAGTGCTGGCGTCAGGGCCATGGGGAAGGAGCCCTGCAGGATCACCAGCGCTTCGCTCCCGACCCGCAGGGCCCCCCCTGCAAGGCCCCAGGCTGGCATGGCCCCGCGTTTGCTGCATGCAGTGGCACTGCCAGGGACAGCGGGGCTGTGGGAGGGGCTCCCGGTGCTGGGGCAGTGGCTGTGCCATGGGACACGGCGACCCATCGCTGCCATGCAGGTGGGTCTGGGACTGCGATGGCTCCGTGCAGGTGGGGTTTGGGGCTGTTGCAGTTCAGTTCATTCTCTTCCTGCGGTGCAGACAGCTCCTGTGGCAGTCGGCCTTTGTTTGGCTGAGTTTTGTGTTTCTCTGGTGCTGAGTCTGGGGAATGGTCAGCACGGAGCAGCCCCTGCACTCGGTGACCGGGGCTCCTGGGGGGTGAGGTGCTCCCTAGGGCTGCAGAGGATGAGGGGGCTGGCTGGCGGCCCCCCAGGTCCCTGCCTGGGGCTGGCAGGCTCTGGGCTGCTCTGTCCCCTCTGCATCCCTCAGCACAGTGGGCAGCAGTGGGGTGGGGGCATGGCACCCACCCATGGCTCTCTGTGTCCATGGGATGAGCGAGGGGCTGCACCTCATCCCCTGCGGGGTGCTTCGTGGGGCAGGATGGAGCCTGGCGCTCCCTAATGTGGGGCCTGGGGGTGCACACAGCTGGTGCTGACCCATGTGGGGTGCACACAGCCGGTGCTGACCATCACCTCCCTCCCTTGCAGTCAACCTGCTGGGGCTGCTGAAGTGGCGGGCCAAGCCCAGCCTCCTGGCAGGGAACCTGCAGAAGCTGATGAACGTGGATGGAGGGGAAGTCATCAAGGTAGGAGGGCTTCCTCCCGCCCTGAGCCGGCTGCTCGTGCCCCCAGTCCCCGGGTGGTGTTTTTGGGATTCTCACCCTGCAGGGACTGTGGGTGCCACAGCTGCAGGGTGGCAATGCTGGGGGCAGCGGGTGCTGCTGGGCCCGCCGGGGGATGGGTCAGGATGGGGAGCTGTGTCCTGGGAACGGGACAGGCACCTCTGGTGGAGAAAGGCTGTGAGGGGACGCGGGCAGCTCGGTGCTGGAGGGCCCCTCTGCTGCTGCGGTGCTGGGAGCAGGGCAGCCCACAGTGCCCCGTCCTCCCACAGTTCCTCCAGGACACTCTGGATGCTCTGTTCTCCATCATGATGGAGAACGCGGACACAGACGTGTACGACACACTCATCTTCGACGCCCTGGTAAGCGGGATCCTGCTTCCCCACCGAGCCCTCAGCACCAGCCGTCAGCGCGCTGCCCGCGTCCCGCTCCGTGTGCCGGGGGCACCTGGGAGCACCCCGAGCTGACCCACGGCCTCTGCGCAGGTCTTCATCGTGGGGCTGGTGGCCGACAGGAAGTTCCAGCACTTCAACGCCGTCCTCGAGGCCTACATCCGCCAGCACTTCAGTGCCACGCTCGCCTNTCGCCACGCTCGCCTACAGGTGCGTGGGGGGCCGGGCATGGTGGGGGGGGCAGGGAGCGGGCTGTGGTGGGAGCCCCCAGCCCTCACCCCCCTGCCCTGCAGGAAGCTGATCGCGGTGCTGACACAGTACGTGGAGCAGGCGAGCCGGGGGGAGCCCTGCGAGCCGCTGCTGCGCACCTTCAAGGCCCTGGAGTACGTCTTCAAGTTCATCGTGCGCTCGCGGCACCTCTTCGCCCAGTGAGTGCTGCATGTGGGGACGGGGCTGGGGGGCGGGGGGCCGTGTGCTGCGGGAGCGGTGTCGGTGCTGACCATCACCCCTGGGTGCTGTGCTGGCACCTTGACCCGTGCAGTGTG
>WBMW01000258.1:41593-57054 GCA_013396635.1 Penelope pileata
CTGCAGGGCTCTGTGGCTCTGTGCACACTGCAGGGCTCTGTGGCTGGGTGCACACTGCAGGGCTCTGTGGCTCTGTGCACACTGCAGGGCTCCATGCCTGGATGTGCCCGGGCTCTGGCTGGGAGCAGCTCCCACCCCGCAGCCATGGGGCAGATTTGGGTGTCAGTACCTGCAAGTGGGGCACAGCGGTGGGTGTGCACGGTGAGCTCACACCGTTCAGGTCTGTGGGCAGCAGCCCCAATAGGACCCATTTTTCACTAGGACCTGCTTTTCCTATTGAGTCATTACAGCAACTTCGTGCTTGTGATGCTGTGTCTGATCACCTGCCTGAAATTTTGCTGTGTTTTCCCACTCCCATGGTTAGTACTGCTCATGTGGGAGTTTGCTCTGTGCATGGTCTCTGCACCCCATGTTTGGGTTGGGGGCTCTGTGGGTTGAGCTGGGAGAACACACACCTTTGGGGTGTCCTCAGTGGTGTAAAACGTTGTAAGAGTCCATTTTGTGTATGTGCACACGGTGTGTGTGTCCCTAAGGAAATGCACACACGTATAGGTATAAGCAGGGAGCAGCCTGCAGTGCTGGGTGCTCTGGGCCACCCCAAAGGCTGGGGCAGCGCTGGTGCCTGGGGGGTGCTGGCAGGGGGGTGCGATGCAACAGTGGCACGGTGGTGTGGCGGTGGCACAGCAGTGCAGCGGTGGCACGGTGGTGGCATGGCAGTGCAGTGGTGGCATGGTGGTGGCATGGTGGTGGTGGCACGGCGGTGGCAGGGCGGTGCAGCGGTGGCACGAGGTGTCCATGTCTGTTGCAGGCTGTACGAGGGGAAGGAGACGGCCGAGTTCCAGCGCTCCCTGCAGCGGCTCTTCCAAGCGCTGAACGAGCTGATGAAGTCCCCGCTGGAGGGGCCCACGCTGCTCTCCCAGGTACGATGGGGGGGGGGCCTGTGGCCGGGGGCTCCACCTTGGGGCACGAGGCGGGACGGGCGGACGGACAGACGGACATTGCTCCTGGATGGGGACGGGCTGTGACTGTGCACTCTGCACCGTGGTGCCCGCAGCACGGCCCCATCCCGCTCCTCATCCTCGTGCTGGGGGTGCCGGGGTGGGATCTGGGTGCAGCGGGGTCGGGTGCACCATGAGGTTAAACAGAGAGGCAGCAGCTGCATTTCAGCTGAGCTGGGATGGGGCAGGCCCTCGGGGCAGCCCCCGCAGAGCTGTCCCGGCCCAGGCAGTGCGGATTCTTGCTGCTTTTCGCAAGGAGCTGCTGTTTGTGTGCTGCGTTGGTTCGTGGCATTCTTAGGTAGCGCCACATGAATGAACAAATGTTTTACAGCAAGTAGTTTGAGGGTTGATGATGAAAGCTGTCCTCAGAGGAAGGGCACTGCCCCTCCTCGTCCTCTCGCCCCATCGAAGCGTGGGTCACCCTTCTGATTCCCAGCACAGTACTGCTGCTCCAGGCACCCCGTGCTGTGGTGCTTTGACTTTGCCATCTCACCAGAACACTGCAGACTCACCTGCACGATTTTCTGTATCACTCAGCACCTCCGTGCCGGCCTGAGGACAATAATTGTTGCAGACACACCCAGAGTGAGGGGCACTGTCCAGGTGCAGAGGAGATCCACCTGCCTTTGCCTCCCAGAGATGATATCCCCGCAGCTGAGCTCTGCTCGGGTCAGGAATAGCGGTGATGATGGCAGCAAAATGCAGCCCACAGGGCACAGCGGGCACAGGGCTGGGGCAGGCAGGGGAGGCTGCAGCCAGAGCCCAGGAGAACACAGCCCCGCAGCCCCAGCGGGGTCAGGGGGTGCTCTGCCTGCAGCGCAGACCCGCAGGGGCACGCTGGCTCCAGGGGATGCGGCTGCTGTCGTTGCAGGGTTTGCTGCTGTTGCAGGGTTTGTTGCAGTTTGCAGGGTGTGCACCAGTGCCCTGGCTGACCCCATGCCACCACCCTGGTGGCTGCCAGCCCCTGCAGGGCCATTTCTCTGTCACAGCACTGATACGGCTGTACCGCTGTGCACGGGGCTCTGTGGGTGCACCGTGACCCTCCTGCCTTAGAGGGCAGAGTGAGAGATGGCATTTTGTTGCACACTGTCCTGCTCCAGGGCAGGATCCTTCAGTGTGGGGACAAGGGCCTGGCAGGGCCGCCCCATCCCGAGCAGCCTGAGGGGGCTGGGGTGGGACGTGCCCACCCAGTGCGTGGCTCTGTGTCACCAGGCAGGGCTCGGCTGGCTGCTGGCGGGCACGGCTGCGATGGGGTCACTGCAGAGCGCTTGGTGGTGCTGCATCGCTCCGGTGGAATTGTTCAGTGTGGAGCGAAAATGGGAAAATGGCTCTAACAGCAGCCGCACCTGAACAACGGGTGCTGGTGGGGGGAGCTGGGATCAGCAGAGTGCTATGGCAACATCAGCTCTGCGCCCGCTGAGCAGACGCAGCTCCCTGATGCAGGAGCTGTCAGGGGGAGGCGTGGAGGAAGCAGAAATACTTCGTGTGCTCAGCAGCCCCTCACCCGGGCTGGGGGACCCTCTCCCCCCACAGCTGAACGCAGTGCCCGGAGCTCTGACGTGAGCGCCGCAGCCCCTTCCAGTTCTGCTCCTTCCTCCCGTCGCTAAGGCTGCAATTATCCCATCAGCGCTGCTGATAGCAGCTGCGAGCTGCAGCGCCCGGCATGGGGCTGCTCCGCACTGCACGCGGCGCTGCTTTGCCGGGCAGCTGCAGGCACGGAGGCTCTGAGCTGTTCTGGCTGCTCCGTGCTACGGGAAGGAGCCCCGTTCAGCTCTGGTGACGTTGGGTGGAACGGGGCTCAGGGACCAACCCGTGCGCTCCCAGCACGGGGACGCTGCCCGCCGGGGTCCAAGCAGCGCTGCTGACCCATGGCAGGGAGGGCACCGTCCTGGCAGGACGCCGTGCTGAGATGCGGGGGCTGGCTTTCAGCAAGTCTCGTGGTGCTGGGAGAGCTCTCGAGGAATGGGAAACCTTCTGGTTTTATCTCCTATTTCAGAAGGTGAGATGACCCTGTTAGCAGTAGGCAGAATGCTCTGGGCATCGATCCGGGCTCCATCACGGGAGGTGCGGTCAATGCAGAGTTAAAGGGCGGCAGAAAAACTAACGCTGATCAGCCTGGCTTTCCCAAGCACGGAGCTTAATAAAGAAACCAAATTTGGCCATGCTTTCTCTGGAGCTGCGGATGTGATGGAGAGGGAGAGCTGCCATGACACGGGGGCCGAGCAGCGCTTCGTACGACATTCTGATGTAACATCGGGGTCGTATAAATGCATTAAAATAACTGCCTTTTAATCCTTGTAGTATATATCTTTTCAGTAAAAAGGGGAAAAAAAGCAATTAGGAGCAGCGAGGCGTCCCGCTGGGATGGGGTCTGTCGGTCGGAGCTCCGTGTGTCAGTGCCCGGTGCGGGCGGTGCTGCTGGGACAGAGCGGGGCCGGGCACGGGGGGGGGCACAGAGCCCCTGGTGCCAGCTGGCAGCGGGAGCAGCGCGGGGCGGGGGGACAGGGGCTGCTCCCTGGGTGTGGGCACCGGGGGGTTCTGATACAGCTGCAGAGGCTGCGGGAGGGGAGCCAGGCTGCTCGTGGGTCTTGTGTCCGGCTCTTCTGCCCTCGTTTGCAGCGGGAGAAATCCAGGGCCAGGCTGGGTGTTAGGAACATTCCTTCTCCCAAGGGCGGTGGGGCACCGGCACGGCTGCACAGGGAGCGGGGGAGTCCCCGTCCCTGGAGGTGCTCGAGGGACGTCCAGGCGTGCTGCTAGGGGACGTGGTTTCGTGGGCAATCTTGGCGGTAGGTCGGTGGTTGGACAAGATGATCTCAGGGGGTCTTTTCCAACCTTAATGATTCTGTGATTCTATGAGATGATGGGAATTTGCCATCGCCACGGAGCCCTGCGGCTCGCTGCAGCTCAGTGACGCTGTGGGCACATGGCTGAGCCCCTGGGCAGGAGGTCCCGAAGCTGAATCAGAGCCCAGCGCTGTGCGGAGCAGTGGGAGCTGAACCCCTCGGGCAGAGCTGCTGCAGACGCAGCGCAGCCAGCTCTCACCTCGGGTCCCTGTGTCCCTTAGGCTGCAGGGTGCCCGGCGCTGGTGCCCGGTGGTTTGGAGAGCAGGGAACCTGCAGGACCCGTGCTCTGCAGAGCCAGAGCTGGGCACAGCTCTGCCAGGCGTTGGTGCCGTGCAGTCACGTCGTAACCATTACAAAGGCGATGTTAATGCAGGCTGATCTGTGGCTGCTGCAAAAAATGGGCCCAGCGTCCCCAGCCCCATAGGAATGTGGGCAGTGGGCAACCCCTGGCAGCCCTGTGCCCCCCCGGGCAGCCCTGGCAGTGCCAGCAGCAGCCGTGGGCAGTGCAGGAGGCTCTGCAGGGACCGAGTGCCAGGTATCGGTGCTGTGGGCACTGCTGTGGCTCCAGAGCAGGGGCTGGAGGCAGTGACTGCTATTCACAAGATACACGGGCGCTGTCACCGTGGTTTTGGTGCTTTGCTTGGCATGGGCAGTGGTGGGGGGAGAGCTGCCGGCAGGACGCCCTTCCCCAGGGGAGCTGATGGTGACGGGCGAGTGGCGAGGGCTGGGTGAGGTGGGGGGGTGGGAGAGGAGCTCAGCACCCACAGCCAGGGCTGGGGCAGGGGTCACCACCCTGCCTGCATGGCGTCTGCCCATCCGTCTGCCCGTCCGTCTGTCCATCAGTCCATCTGTCTGTCTGTCTGTGCTGCCCTGTGCACACGCGGCGGTGCACTCAGCGCTCCCGTCTCCCGCAGGGAGCAGCCCTCAAGTACCTGCCTTCCATCCTGGAGGACGTCTCTGGGATCTTCGACGCCTCGGTGCTGGGGTAGGCATCCCGGCCCTGCCCCCCCAGCCTGGGCTGCCCTGGGATGGGCTGCGCCTCTTCAGCCCTTCCCGTGCAGACATGGGGGGGGCTGCTCGGTTTTGGTGGGGGTCTCCACTGTGGGTCTCCAGGGGAGGAGAGGGGCAGCGGTGCCTGGGGCTGCAGGGCCTGTGAACTCGCTGTGCTGGCACTAAATCCCTCACCCGCACCGCAGGGTCCTGCTGCGGGACTTCATCGGCAACCTGCTCCCCCAGCGCCTGCTGAGGCAGAAGCTGCAGTCCCTGACCGACATCGTCAACAGCAAGGTCTTCCAGGCCTACGGTGAGCACCGTGCCTCATGGCACAGCCCGGCCCCACGCTGCTGTGGGCCAGGGCCGGGGTCTGGCATGGGGATGCTGCAATCCAGCGGCTGGCACCGCGCTGCAGCTGCGCGAGGAGGTGGGCTCCCAGCACTGGTGCCAAAGCCCACGAGTTCCCCACGCTTGGTTCTGCTGTAGGGAGCCCTAGAATGGTCTCAAGGAGCATTGCTTTGCAAAAGGAGGTCAGGCTCAGATGGAGTAAAGGGGTGTGAAAAGATTTTAGCAGTGGTTTTTGGTGAGAGGATGCCAGTGGCTTGCTGCCAGGCTGGGAGGAGCTGGAATCCCGCACGGTTCCCCAGTGCTGTCCCAGTCCAATGCTGCCTCGAACCCAGAACCGTCTGGGTCAGAAGAGGCCCTTAAGGTCATCAGTCTGACCACACAACCACGTGCTTTGCTCAGCAGTAATGCAGATGAGGAAAAAGGAGCAGACTTGTTGAATTTTGCCTGCCGGGCAGAAGGGGCTGCAGGATCACAGGAGGACAGGTTTGGGGTCTGAAGTTACCCCAAAGCGCCCGAGGAGCGCAGGCGTGGAGGTGGCCGGGGCCGCCTGTCTGCGTCGTGTCCTGTCCAGAAGTCCCCACCCGTTTGGTTAAACCTGGAGCAGCTCCAGCAGAGGTGCAGGGCAGAGCCCGTGCACTGGAGGCTGCAGGGACGCTCAGATGGGACTTTATAAAGCAGGTTTATTCTGCTTTAGCAGTGAGCAGCTGTGTGACAGAGGATGCAGTGAGTGCTCTGGCTCAGAGCCTTTCCGTTAGGATTTAGAGTCTTTCTGGAACAATCTGCTCTGGGCGACGAGCAGGCGGCTGCTCCGTGTCTGGCTGCAGCCCGGAGCGGTCCCCCTGTGCTCCCAGTGCTCCCTGTGCCCATCCCCTCCATGCTCCCTGTCCCCATGGGGGTGCGGGTGGGTGCACGCTGCCAGCCCCACACCTCCCCCCCGCAGAGTGCCGGGAGCTGCTGCTGCGCGCGGCCGTGCCCATCCTGCGGGAGCTGATCGAGAGGGGCGAGGAGGAGGACGCCTGCGTCGAGCTGCTCAGCACCATCCTGGAGGTGCTGTACAAGGCCCAGAAGGTAAAGCCCAACCTGGCTGCTGGTCCCTGCTCCCCTCCCAGGCTTCACCCTGGCAATCACGGACCGAGCACCCTGGAACAGGGCTGAGCACACACTGCTGCCCACAGCCTGCAATGCTGCGCTGCAACAGTGCTGCACTGGGCTTTGAAAATGTGTGTGAAGAAGGAAGGGTGCCACTGTCCCATCCCTGGGGTGGCTCTGGTGGGCGGGCACCATCCCCATGGGCTCTGTGCTGACCTCGGGCTCTGTCTGTTGCAGCGGGCAGAGGGGCAGCAGGCACAGGGCAGCATGGGCGAGGAGCGGCATGGGGAGCATGGCAACGTGGAGCTGGTGAGTGCTGGGGGCAGCAGGGGGAGCCAGGATGGAGGAGGGGCAGAGCCATCGGGTGCAGGAGAGATGGTCCGTGTGCTGGAGAGCAGCCGGTGGTGGTCTTGGCTGAAGGTGCCCCGCTTTTGGCCACGAGGTGACCCCAGGGGAGGTGACCCCAGGGGATGTGGTCCCACGGGAGGTGACCGAGCTGCAGCTGCAGCACTGCCATTGACCAGTGTCTGTGCTGGTGGTGTGAGGGCTCGGCCGGTGCTCTCCGAGCTGCAGTGGAGGCTCTGTGCTGGAGGAGGACATGGCTGTGGGGCAGTGAGGAGGGAGGGATGCGCAGTGCCCCAGAAGCAGAGCCACTGCTGCCTGGCTCAGGTGCCAGTGCCGGTGTCCCCACTCCAATGTCTCCTTGGGGACACATCCTGGCCCAGCTCACACCAGAGCTGCTTGGGCACCACCACGGGGCCCTGGGACAGCACAGGGAGGTTTCCTCCTTGTGCCCACCTGGAGGAAAACCACCTCCGAACTGCAGAACTTCCCTGGGAGCCCTACAGGGAGCAGCTCTCAGCAGCTCCGAGCTCTTGGTGTTAGCAGGGAGTTTTTCTTTCACTGTGGACAAACTGAGGGGGAGGCTGGAGCTGAGCACCTGCACCAGCACAGCACCCAGCTGGGCAGTGGTGTGGCACAGCCTCTGCTTGGGGCAGCGTTGCTGCAGGGCAGGGGGCTGCACTGGGGCTGCAGGGAGGGCTGCAGGCTGGGGCCTGGTGGCAGCAGTGCCTCCGAGGAGCATCTCCCCAGCAGGCACCAACCGCCTGCTGCTGCCCGGGGACAGAGGAGCGCTGTGCCCCAGCTCTGCCCTCAGCCCCAGCTGATGTCCTCTGCCAGCGGTGGTGAGGGGCAGCCCACAGCCCCCTGCCTGCTGCTCTCCTGAGCTGCAGCGAAAGCCCCGCAGTGCTGAGCCCCCAGCACAAGGTTGGGGAGATGCACATCGCTCACTGCAGCCGTGACACCTCTCGCCTTCCAGGTGCGGGTGAAGAAGCACGTCCAGCTGATCCTGGAGCAGCTGCTGCACACCGTCAACTGCAGGGTGATGGTCCTGGAGCAGGACAGCAGCCTGCGGGTGAGTACCACCGCCTGCGCCGGGAGTGCTCTGTGATTGCTGGGGATGGAGACATGAAGGGCTGCGACGCTGTGGGGCCATGGGAGTGGGTGGCAAAGGGCCCTCAGCTGTGCTGCAGGTGCTGGCAGTGGCTGGATGGGGGTGGTTGGGGCCGTGAATGCAGCGGGATGTGTGAGGAAGCCAAAAAAAGGAAGGGGGAAATGTGCCAGCAGCAGCGCTGAAGGAGAGGTGTGCTGGGAGGAGCAGGCAGGGGCTGTGATGCACAAAGTGTCTGGGAGAAGATGAAGGGGTTGGGGCTGTGCTCTCTGGAAAACAAGCGGCTGGACCCGATGAGCCTTCACAACTGCACCGCTCGGAGCGCGTGGGAGGAAGGCTGGGATGCTGAGGGGTTCAGCAGTGGCAGCTCTGCTCGGCTGAGGTCCAGGCTCTGTGCATGCTCCGCCGGGCTGCAGGGAGCAGGCACACGGCTCCGGGCTGTGTGGGGCGGGGAGCTGCGTCTGGCTGCTCGGGGGTGCTGCACCGTGCTGTGCCATGCTGCACCGTGCTGTGCCATGCTGCACCGTGCTGTGCCATGCTGCACCGTGCCGTGCTGTGCTGAACCATGCTGTGCTGTGCCATGCACCATAACCAGGGAGGTGTGAGCATCCTGAGCAGCAGCTCAGCCCTCTGCAGAAGGAGCCCTGCTGGGACAAGCTGCAGCCCTGCTGGGACAAGCTGCAGTCCTGCTGTCCTGTGCCTGGCTCTCACTCACCATACCCAGGGACACCGAGGCAGTACAGGCAGGATGGGAGCTCCCTTCCCACTGGCCCTGTCCCTGGCAGGTGGCTCTGCCTGGTCCGGGAGCTGCTTCCAACCACAGCTCTGTCCTGCGGTGCCTCCCCTGCAGAGGTGGCACTGGGTGCTTTCCCCTGGCTGCAAAGTGCCCGGTGCTGGGCTGTGCTGGGTGGGCAGGGTGAGCTCTGCCTGTTGTGATTCAGGAGTGACTCAGGCAGGAGATGCTTACAGGGTTGGGTTTGGTATCATCTTGCTTTTAGCCTTTGCTCTCAAGCTGCGGATTCAGTGCCAGAGGAAGCGAGAGCGAAAAAAGAGCTGTGTGAAGCTACCTGCCAGGGCCGTGACGGAGCTAATGAGGAGCGCTGGCTGCTGCCGCACGGCTGCTGCACAGCGCGGGAAGGAGCACAGGCCTTTGGCTGAGCCTCCCTGCACTGCTCGCTCCTTCCCACGCTCTGGCCCTGCTGAGCTCCAGAAATGCTGTCTCGCAGCTTTCTCACTTCAGTTTATCATTTCCATGCCGCTGCTGCAGTCTTGGGCTGCACCCTGGTGCTCACAGCCCTCAGCCTGGGCTGCTGCCAGCACCCGGGGTTCCCCGCGAGCTCTGGGGGTACCAGGACATCTGTGCCCATGCCAAAGGCCTCCACCACCCCTTCTTATTGCTGCTGGGGATCTGGTTTGGAAAAAAGAGTCCCCCCTATTCACTGTCCCAGGAGCTCAGGCACTGGAAGGTGCCCGCTCCCCTCTGCTGCTGTCACAGCTCAGCCCAGCTCTGTGTGCGGTGATGCTGCCCATCCTCCCCCCCACCCCGAGCTCCATGGCTCATGGGGGTTTCTGGAGCGTGGCAGCAGCCGGGGGGGCTGTGGGGAGCAGTACTGCCCCACACTCAGCACATGCTCACTGCCCGCTGCCACCACCACCAGCTCTGATCCAGGACCCTCATTAAACCCATGCTGAGCTTCTCCTCTCGTGGCAGCACGCAGCAGCTGCAATACCTGAGCTGCTAATTCCTGCCTCCTGCAATTAGCGGGTACATCTTGCAGGAGGGAGGCCCTGGTCACCTTTCCCTGCCTACCAGGTTCAAAGCAGGGAGAGGGAGCAGCCAGCCCTGGCTGTGCAGGGAGAGGAAGCTGTGCTGCAGCAGCCCCGGGCACGGCCACGCTGTGTGGGGACCCTGGGACCCGCAGCGTCGCTGGGCAGGGGAGCGGCTGCAGGAGAGGGGATGGCATCGCACTGCACCCGGGGAGGGTCAGGGTGGGTATGAGGAACAATTTCTCAGAAAGAGCACTCAGGCACGGGCACAGCTGTCCAGGGAGCAGGGAGGTCACAGTCCCTGGAGGTGCTCTAGAACCGTGGGGATGTGGCACTTGGGGGCACGGCTCAGTGTCATGGTGGGATTGGCTGGGGTAGGGCTTGGGGATCTGAGAAGTCATTTCTGCCCTTACTGACTCTGAGAGCTGCAGCACCCCTGGGGACCCAGCAGGGCTCCTCCCTCTGCCCCTCCTCCCCTGTCCCCAGGGGTGGCTGCAGGACCCCGGCATTCCCCACCCGTGGGAGCAGAGGGCTCTGCAGGGTGCGCGGCTGTGGGGTGCGGGGCTGCGGGGTGCAGGGTGTGGGGCAGGGGCTGGGCCCTGTCCGGAACAGAAGCGCACAGCCGGGAGAGGATGTAACGAAAATAGTGTCTCCCTAGAATTTATTGGTTCTCATTAAATACAGCGGTGGTTCCCCTCACTCTTATTTACACGGGGGCTTCAGTACGTTAAACAGAACGGTTAAAAATAGAAAAGCTGGTGCTACCCAAACCCTAACGTCCGAGGGAGGGGGGCGGCGGCGCCGGGCTCGGGGCGGCGCCGGGCAGCGGCCGTCACAGGAACCAGAAGCATTTGCGCCTGGATTTCTTCGAGTCCAGCTTGGCCGGCGGCCGTGCCGGCGGGGAGGGCTCCTGGCGGGCGGGGGGGCCGGGCCCTGGCGCGGGGCTGCTCTGCTCCGTGCCGCCCTCCATGTGGCTCAGCACCCGCTGGAAGCGGCCCTCCTGCTGCCGGAAATCGTGCTCCACGCTGCGGGGAGAGGGCACGGCGTCAGGGCAGGGCTGTGCTGCAGTGGGGCGGGGGCCGGCCCATCCCGAGCAGCCGTCCTTTTGTGGGGGACAGATCGACACAGCCCTGACCCGGTGGGGGGGGAATGGGCTGCCTGCAGCTGCTTCCTTAGCACCCTTCGTTAGCACCAGAGCCCTGCTGGGATCTGCCCCGTTGTGGCTGCAGCTCCCTGCGCTGTTTCTGCTGTCTCACCCCTCCCCAGAGCACCTTTGCCCTAGCAGCTGCCGACGGGGACAAACACAGTGTGTCCCTCCCGCAGAGCTGAGCCGCTGTGCGGGGCCTCCCTGAGCACCTGGAACACAGCCCAGCACTTTTGGTGGCACTTTGGCACCGGGTGGTGTGGGTTCTGTGCAGCACAGGTTGAGTCCCCAATGTGGGAGCACAGCAGCACGGGGCCGAGGGGCGATGCTGTGCCCTGGGCAGATAGGCAGGAGATGGCTGTAAGCCCTGGGGCCAGGGCAATGCCGTGCCACGCAGCACAGAGCAGGGCAGAGGAAGGCTCCGGACACTCCGGGCACTTTGCTCCTTGCTGGCTGCACTTCCCTTGCTGCCCTCCCCTCGCTGCACCGCGGTGATGAGCAGCCCCCAGGCAGGGTGTCTTTCTGGCAGTGCTGCCCCAGCCCCCGGGGACTGCAGGGCTGCTCCTGGCTCAGGGCAGCAAATGCTGATATCACCGCCAGCAGTGAGACCCTGTGGGAGCCCACCTGCAGGGGCGGGCGGCCACATGCCGCAGTGCTCCCCCCCCAGCAAGCACTGCTGTCCCCCAGCACTGCCTCCCTCACAGCAGCAAGGTGCTGCTGCCTCCACCCGCACTGCACACGTGGCATGGACGCCGGCAGCACCTCGTGTCACCGCACGAGGACATCTGCTGTCCCCAGCCGCCTCCAGCGCTGGGTGAGCTCTGGCTGGCAGCTGCCTGCTGCTGGGCAGCATGGGGAGGGACAGTGCCCGAGAGCTCCTGGGCGGGCAGCGAGGGAGGGCTCAGGGTGCGGTGATGGAGAGCGGCGGGGACGGGTGCTGCTGAGCATGGACCGTGCACCCCCCTGCCCTGTCCCGGTCCATCTCTTGTGGCCGCCCCTCACTCAGCACCCAGTGCAGCCCCCACGCTGCCCATAGAGGTGCCCCTGTGCCGCCATCCCCTGCCCCATCCCGCTCTGCTCCAACCCTGCATCCCACTGCAGCCTCTCCCCATCACGCGGATGGCAGCCGGGCACAGCGGGAGCCCCTGCAGAGCCACCTCCCCTGGCACTGACATCTCTCCCAGCCGCAGTGCTGCGTGGCGACAGCCTCGTCAGTCCCAATTAGCGCTGAAGGGCCCCAGGAGCCATCGTGGGGGAGCTGGCTGCTGCCTCTGGAGTACATAACCCAGCAACAAGAGACAGCCCCGGCAGAGCTGCAGTGCTGCGAGGGGGCCGGGGAGCAGGGGGATGGAGCTGGGGCACCTCCGGCCCCAAAGTGCCCAAGGAGAGCACACACCCCTGACACCACTGCACTGCTCAGTGCCACCTCTGAGTGCTTAATTAGCACTAAAACAAGCCCGTGTTTGGCCAGATCCATGCTCAGCAAGGTGCAGGGGCACAGCGGGGGTGCAGGCATGGCACTGGGTGCAGGCAGGGCACAGGGTGCAGGCATGGCAGTGGGTGCAGGCTGGGCACAGCCAAGGTGCAGGCATGGGGACAGGTGCTGCCCTGTGCCACCAGCACCAACCTGCTGCAGCTCTGCTCGAGGACACCAGCGTGCCCCCATGGCTGCAGGTTGGCCCAGATGTGCTGGGGGGGCTGCGCTCTGCACCGTGGCAGTCCCTCGGGTTGGTGGGAGCTGCTCCTCGGGTATAGCAGCGCCCACAGCTCTGCCCTGGGGGCGGCCAGGGCATGTGCCACAGCCCCATCAGCCCTTCCTGCCACCAACGGAACTCGTGACAGCAGCAGAACTGCGCTGTGCAGACGGGGGCTCAGCAGCTCTGGGGGCTGGGGGTGGGTGCCTGCACCCCTGGAGCACTGCAGGCAGTGTGGGGCCTGGAGCAGGGGACAGCCCCACAGCTCCACGCACCGCTCCCCTGCCCATCCCCTGCTGCTGCCGGGGACACGATGGGCCCTGTCCTGCGGTTCCTGTCCTGTCCTCGGGCACCGGGAGGCTCTGCTGCTACGGACAGCGAGCAGCTGGGGGTGACGGGAGGGAGAGCTGCGGGCGTGCAGGAGCACTGTGTTCAGCAGAGCTGTACCTGTAGATGATGCAGGCGCAGTCCCGGCAGGTCCCGCAGTTGGCGATGTCCTGCCCCGTCCGGTACGAGTGGCGCCTGCAAGGAGAACACGGCTGTGAGCCCGGACACCCAGCACTGTGCCCTGCCTCCCCCAGGGCCCTTCCCTTCCCCTGCAGTGCCCACTGCAGCACACAGCCAGGATCCCAGCTCCTCTCCCCAGATCCCGGCTCTGCTCCCCCTGTGTGATGCCCTTTGTGCCAGGCGATGCGCGGTGCCTCTCCGCTCAGCACATTTCTCAGTTGGTTGCAAACCAGACAGGCGCAGCAGAAGCCCTGAGTCCTTCGCACGCTGTCAGCCCCATTTCATCACCACCCCAGAGCTGCACCGCGTGCCCAGGGCACCCCGGGACACCCCGCATGTCCCCACGTGGCAGCGCGGGGCTGCGCAGGGGCACCCAGCAGTGCTGGCAGATGGGCGGTGGGGATGTGCCAGCCCACCTGCCAGCCCGCGCCGCACTTAGGGTTTATCTCTTTTTGATGCTGCTGTATCCAAGCATCCTCCTCCAGGGAAGGTGCAAGGGATGCAAATAAAGCAGAACGGCTGCTGAGCCCCAAAGGTCAGCTCAGCCCCAAAGCCAGTGCTCCTCCCAGAGCTCAGCAGAAAATGGCATTGTGCTGCTGGTGCTGAGCGCTTCCCCCCGCGCGTGCCCTGCCAGCAGCACCGCGCTGTGCAGCAAGCAGCAGCCGCTGCCCGGGATGGAGCTCTGCAGAGCTGCAGGCACAGCCCCGTTAAAGGCATTTGGCCACCCCCCCATATGCCCCCTCCCCACCTCCAGGCCCCTGGGCAGCGCAGTGCTGAGGTCAGCGGAGAGATCCCGTCCCAGATACCAGCCACGTTTCCCTGCTTAAATTATTTCCCTACTTCTCGACCTTGGTTGTTCTCAGCCTGCAGAAACTGGGTCTGTTGGTGCACCAAATTCTGTATTACAGTTGGGATTATAGCACTGGCACATCAATTAGCTCATGACACCTTTTCTATACATACACAGCAGTACGTCTGTGTGTGTGTGTGTGTGCACCTGATGCTGCACAGCCCGTGCACAGCGTGGGGCGGGGGCACTGCGGGGCCGCAGGGACCTGGGGACGCTGCCCCGTGGCACACGAGGCCAGGCCACCCCTCAGCAGGAGCGCACCGGGGTCACCTCCTGTGTGACTCCCTACCCTGTTCCTTATGTCTGCGGGCGTCTTGTTTGCTCATTTGACTGCAACAGTATATGGAGCTGAGATCTTAATTAAGCTGCCCATGGTGAAGCTAAATCAGCTCCTTCAGCAGGGAAACCCGTTCTGACGGCAGGAGCAACTCTGCCCTGCCCAGGGGCTCTGCTCTGGACTTGCCCACGCCGTGCCCAGCTGGACACAGCACCCGATGGCAGCAGCGGGGGCAGCTTCCCGAGCACGGTGCCACACTGCCTGAGTGAACCCCCGGCCCAGGGCCTGCAGAGGGAACGGCGCTCATCAGCGTGAGGCCAAACTAATGAGCTGCTGGGCTAACGAGCTGTCCCAGCGCCTGGGCCGTTCCCACACGGCCGCAGCGCAGTGTGATGCGATGCCACCTGCAGCTGGCACGGGTGGGAATCCCACCCCCACCATCACCACTGCTCCTGGGCCACCCGAGAGACGGGCAGTTCATTGACCAGCCAGGTGTGCCAAACGGGCCAAGCTCTGCCAAACCATGCCAAACTCTGCCAAACCACGCCAAGCCCTGCCCAGCCCTGTTCCCTGGGCCGTCCTGCAGCCGGGCATGGCAGGCTCCCAGCACCAGGACACAGAGCCCTGGATGCAGCCCCCACACAGCCCCGCAGTGCAGGCACGAGGCACAGCACACACCTGGTGCAGGGCCGGGGGCTGTCCCCAGGCAGGGGCTGCCCCTGCAGCAGGGACACGTGGTCCCACGTCTCTGCTCCGGGTGGGTCCCTGCTGCCCATCCCTCTGGCTGCGCAGGAGGGCACGCAGGGACGAGCCACGGGCTGGCAGGTCACCGCACTGGGACATGGTGTCAGGCAGAGTGGGATGGCAGCTCACCCGGGAGGTGACAGGGCCCACATCCCCAGCACCGCCACCCCTGTCCTTCCCCAAAGCCCCCCCAGGACGTCCCCCACGCGCCACCCACGCTGCTCACCCGTCCCGCTGCGCTTCCTTCTTCTCCAGGTCCTGGATGACGTCCAGCAGCACACGGATGGTTTGCTGGCTGGTCTCCAGCACCCCTTCCAGCGACTGCAGCTGGGACTGCAGGTCCCCCCGTGTCCCCGCAGGGCTCTGTCCCTGAGATGTGCGGCCGCACTCGTCGCCCGCTGGCCCCTTGGCCGCCACCACCAGCTGCAGCAGGTCCTGGACGTGGCGCAGCGTCTCCGACTGCTGGGCGGTGAGGCAGGGCTGCCCGTGCCGGGGGGGCTCCGCTGCCCCTGTGCTGGGGCCCTGCGGGGGTGCGGGCAGCGGCCCCCCATGTCCCTCTGGTCCTGCTTGGCCGTGCAGCCGGCTGCAGGGGCCCTGGGTGTCCTGGCGGCCGCGCGCAGCTGGCGTTGTCTCCGGTGCAGTGGTGGCAGAGCCGAGCCGGCCCGGCGCTGGTGGGATGAGTGCTGGCGGGGTGCAGCAGGGCCCCCCCCACGGCGAGCTGCAGAGCTGGTGCTGGGGTGGCGAGGGGCCCTGGGGG
>WBMW01000258.1:65152-76713 GCA_013396635.1 Penelope pileata
CCCGGTGGCGGCGGCGGAGAGCCCTGGGCGGGGCCGCCAGGCCTGCACCGAAGCGGGGCCATCGCGCCCGGGACCGTTCCCCTCTCCGTGTCCCCGCGCACACCCAGTCCCGCTCGGGTGCCAGCAGCGCGGTCACGTCCTTGCTCCAGTCCCCGTGCGGCTCCCACGGGTCGCGCGCCGCCGTGCCGTGCCGTGGGGCACCCGAAGCCCCCGTTACCTCCAGCTCTCAGCCCTACTCTGCCCAGGGCCGGGGTGCGCCGTGGGACACAGCCCCGTACTCTGCAGCGCGGCACCCCGAGCCCTCAGCCCGCCCCGTCCCGGCAGCGCGGGGCCCGGAAGCAGCGGGTGCGGGCACGGGCAGCGACTGTTGGCAGCGGGTGTTGGCAGAGGGCAGGCAGGAGCCGCAGCGGAGGGCAGGGGCTGTGCCGGCTCTCCGGGCCAGAGAGCAGTAAGCAGCCCCTGCCACCAGGAGCCTTCTCCTGCTCCGTGCCCCGCCTGCAGCTCGTGGGCAGTGCCGGCGCTGCACGATGGCTCCGGGCACTGCCGGGCTCGCACTGGGGCTGGAGCTGAGCTGGGCGCTGTCAGGGAGCTGGGGCCGTCGTGTCTGTGACCAGCGGGGGTTTGTGGTGGCTGCAAGGGTCCGCGGGCTGTGCCGTGCCGTGCCGTGCTGGGCTGGGCTGCACTGCTTCGGGTCTGTTCCCCAGCACACGCCATCTGCCAGAGGAACCACATCCATATGTGTGGCAGCACCTGGCCCCATAGCTCCCGGTAATGTAATCTAAATGTAAATACAGCTTCCCCTGAACAAGGTGCAGCAGGCAGCACGGGGAGTTCACCTGGATCTAATTCCAGCTGCCACCAGAGCAGCCGCTCACAGATGACTGAACTGATCCCATCAGGGCCCCAGCACGGGCTGCCTTATGTGCAAGTTTCCCCCCATCCTTCCTTCCTCCCTTGCTGCCTGTGGGGCCGTGCTGGCTCCTGCAGCCCTTCTCCCTGTGCTGATGGTGGGTGACATCCGTGCCATATGGTGCGTGAGAAGTGGCCCCAGGCCCCTGTGAAGGCACGAGCTGCTCCTGCTCCCGGCGGGCAGCATGGCCACACAGCACAGCTCTTGCTGCAGGCGTGCTCCTCAACCTCAGCTCTGTGGTGTTGCACACACAGATGCTCAGAGATGTAGGTGGATTTGGGGCACACCCTGCTACACCGATGCTCAGTGTGAGAGCAGGCCTTGCTGGGGCCGAGGTGGCAGCCATGCCCGGTGGGCAGAGGCTTGTCTCCCGCTCTGCAGCTGTGTGAGCAGCCGGTGACCAGGTGTCCCTGCAGCACTGCCGTGTGCTGTGGGGCTGCCCTGCTGCAGGTGCTGCTGACCCTGCTGTGTGCTGTCCTTCAGCAGGGATGCCTCAGGTCTGTGGCTTCGCTTTGATGCTAAAAGGAGTGGAATTCATTGGGATGTCAGCCATGTGCTTCTCCCGGGATAGCTCCCTGCAGACCTGCCTCCATCCCCACTCCAGCTGCTCGTGGCCGCAGCGCCGGCTGCCTCCCCACAGCAATGCACGTTGCTCGAGGTGGTTCAAGGCACCCTCGTGATGCAGCTGGCACAGGGACAGCCCCTCGAGGCGCAGACACCTCTAACAGCACACGAGGGCTGGGTGGCTGCGCACACCACAGCCCAGCGGTGCCCTTTGCAGACCGCCCTGGCAGGGAGCAGCGTGTTCTGCCTGGCAGCACACAGCCTCTGGGAAGGGATGCTTGGAGTGTGTCTGAGCTTGGTGCTGCAGCTGGGTGCCCCGAGCTCGGGACAGTCCTGGAGCTGAGCAGTGCGGTCTGCAATGACCGGGAGCCCCAGTCCCACTGGCTCTTGGCTTTAGCAGCAGAGCAGCCAAGCAGGGCTTCCCCAGAGCTTTGTCCCAAGAACAAAGTTAATATTCAAAGTGCTTTAAAGTCCACGGCAGACTCAGATTTTCCATTAGAAGCATCACAAAGAAAATGTTGCACTGATAGAATAAAGGGAAGATGAAGGAGCTCCCTGCCGCCCACCCCTCTCCTGTTGCACAGAGCAGCCGAGCACAGGGCCGAGATGGAGCGCAGCCGCTCTCACTGCGCAGCAGGAGTCCTGGAATCCCGGCCGGGCTCTGCTTCCGCTGCCCAGCTCATCTCATGGCAAAGCCGTGTGCACACAAAGTGAGGCTGGAGCTAATGGCTCAACTTGGGACCCTTTGTTAAAGGCAATCTGGGCACATCGGCCTCCAGAAGGAAGCTGCTAGCCATTTCCAGACTGTGCTTACATCTGGATATTACTTCACATTGCCTCAAGATTTATGCTACAGCAAAGATGTTCTATGTGTGCCCATGTCCTCTGCTGCGTAACGGCGGGTGTTCTCTCTGTCCCACCCTGGAAGTGGAGAGGAAGGGTTGCAGGGCCAGGGCTGAGCGGGGCACAGGGAGAGCTCTGGAGAGCTGGGAGCGGGCTGGGGGCACTGGGGCAGTGGGGCGTTGGGGTGGGTAGGAGCTGGGCCCCCAGTGCCACCTGCGCAGTGTCTGACCCTGCCGCTCTCTGCCAGAGCCACTATGTGGCCTGCATGGCCGCCATCCTCAGCCAGATGGACCAGGACCACTACCGCTCCTACATCCAGGCCTTCCCCTCCCACTCCGAGCTGATGGTGAGTGCTGCCCTGCACTCCGCGTGCAGCCCCGCTGTTGGGTGCTCAGTCGCTCCCAGCCCTGGTGCTCAGCATCACCCCAGCCCCTGACACCTCCTCCTCCTCGGCAGGACTTCCTCATGGAGACCTTCATCCTCTTCAAGGATCTGATCGGCAAGACGGTGTACCCCTCCGACTGGATGGTGATGAACATGGTGCAGAACCGGTGCGGCCCCCGGGCTGGGAGGCACCACAGCGGGTTTGGGGCTGGGTGTGAGCACAGGCATCGCGCTGGGGCATGCAGGCACTGCCTGTGGCTGCCCTGGTTGGCTTAGCAGCCCCGGGTCAGCGCTCAGCTCTGTCCTGGGACAGCCCACCCCTCCGGGAGCCGCGGGAGAGCTGCGGCTCTCTGCAGCCCCATAGGTGCACTTGTGGGGTCCCTGAGTGGGGGAGAATGTTGATGGCAGACCCTCATCCCTGGGGATGTGTGCATGGCAGGGGTGCCAGGAGTGCAAGTCTGGGGATGCTGCAAGCCTGCTCACACACACCAGGGCCCACACACTCGTGCAGCATTTGGCTGCACTGCAATGGGCAGCAGGACAGGCTGTTGTGGGGTGTGGGCAGGAGCGTGCTGTGAGCTCCAGCCCCGGGGAAGCCAGCACAGCCCCCTGCCCTGTTTCTCACCCCCATGGTGGGGGCTGCCAGCCCTGCTCCCCCCGCTCAGTGCCACGGATGCTCCTGCAGGGAGTTCCTGCGTGCCATTAACCACTTCGCCACCACCTTGACGGAGATGTTCCTGAGCAGGAGCAGCTTCGAGCTGCAGGTGAGGCACAGTGCCCCGGCCCCAGTGCGGTGGCAGGGACGTGCCCAGCCCATGGTGCTGTGGGTGGGGGACCATGCCAGCTGCCCCCCAGTCCCTCTGTGCCACTCTGCCCAGCACTTGTCCATGTGTTTTCACTGCAGCTTTGGAACAACTATTTCCACCTGGCCGTGGCTTTCCTCACCCAGGACTCCCTGCAGCTGGAGAACTTCTCCCAGGCCAAGCGCACCAGCATCCTGGCCAAGTGAGCTGCCCTGCTCTGCCTGCCCGAGCTCCACTGCTCGGTTCAGGGCTCCCGCCCCAGCCCACCCCGCCGCTGGGCTGTGCAGACAGGGGTCTGGGGATGGGCCACCTGCGCTGTGCTTGGCTCCTGGCCTGGAGGCCAACGTGCCACGGGCTGTGCCCATGGAGTGATGCTAACCAACACCCATCCCGGCAGGTATGGGGACATGAGAGCCAAGATCGGAGCTGCCATTCGGGACATGTGGTACAACCTAGGTGAGCTGCAGGGTTACCAGCAACGAGGAGGCTTGGAGAGTATCTGCAGGCTGGCGTTCAACACCATCCCCAAAATGGGCACTGGGGGGTGGCATATTACTGGTGTGGGGCATGGGGTGTGCAAGCCTGGGGCACCTGCAGGTGTGCAAGCCTGTGGGATGCTGTGGGATGTGCACCCCGTGGGATGTGCCCGCCCATGGCTCTGTGCATGCTCTCCCGGCCAGCAGTGTCCCCCATGCCCAGAGCACAGAGCCAGGCGCTGCCTGGGAAGGGGCTGTTGGAGCTGCCCTGGGATGATGCCCATGCCAGATCCTCTGGGCAGCAGCACAGCCCTGGCTGACAGCCCTGTGGCCAAGTGTTGGCGGTGCTGCCCTGGCCACACAGCATTACCCAGCACTGCGGCTGCCCAGGGGGCTGCCTGGCTCTGCTACAGCCGCCGTGCTGGGCTGCAGACCTCTGCCACCCCACTCCCCTCTCCCATGCATTGCTGCCCGTTTCCAGCACGGGCTGCGTGTGCTCCGGTGTCCCAGCCTCCCCCGCTCTCCCCAGGCCATCACAAGATCGAGTTCATCCCAGGCATGGTGGGCCCCATCCTGGAGATGACACTCGTGCCAGAGCTGGAGCTGCGCAAGTCCACCATCCCCATCTTCTTCGACATGATGCTCTGCGAGTACCAGCTGACCGCCAGCTTCCGCCAGGTGCGTACCCGGGGCGGGCGGGGGTGGCGTGGCCGGGCACTGCTCCGTGGGCTGATTGCCCCCTCGGGGCAGGGGGAGGCACTGCTTGGCCCAACTCTGCAGGGTCCTGGGACGTGGGGCTGCAGCAGGGAGGGACAGGGATGAGGGATAGGGATGAGGGACAGGGATGGGGCCATGGGGAACAGAGAGCCTCAGGGCAGTGCCAAGCACAGCCCAGGGAGCAGCAGGGACGGTCAGGCCGTATGCACTCAGTGCTGGCTGCAGACAGGAGCACGGTGGGAGGGGAGAGGTTGTATGAACCTCCTGTATTGCTGCTCTCCTCCTGAGCTGCTGAGAGTTTTCCCTGTGCAAAAGGCTTTTCCAGGTTTTGATGAGGTGGCATCAGGCTTTTCTGAGCTGGAAGCATTTTGCCCTGTGGGGTGTCCATGGAAGGAGGACTGGCACTCTCCCAGAGCTGTGGGAACCCTCTCGTAGCCATGAGAACCCCCTCAGAGCCATGGGGGACCCGGCTCCTGCTGGACCCCTGCCCTTTGCTCACAGTGGGGTCTGCAGCTGCAGATCTGCCCTGGAGGAGCATGCGGACACAGCTGGGCTCAGAGCCCCTGAGGGCTTTGGGGTGACATGCCCAGGCCATCCCGTGTGGCCCAGGGGCTCTGAGGCTCGGGAGCTGAGCACGGTGGTGCGTTGGCCTGGGCAGATGCTGTCCATGGAGCTGGGGATGTGCAGACCCAGGGGGGACCCAGCATGGAGCTAAGGGGTACATCAGACGTGGCCCAGCCCCCTCATGTCTGATGCTGCATACCTGCAGGACTCCCCAGGCTTTGGGGTCCACCTGGAGCACAACCCCCATGCACCTGAAGTCTGAGCACCAGCTGGGAGGTGGGGGGACCCCAGGCAGGCACAGCCCTGGCCCCCAGGTGGGGCAGGGGTGGCTTTAAGAGACACAGGGCACAGCCCAGAGACCCCTGGGCCAGCTGAGTGTCTGGGCTGTGGGAGGGCAGCAGCCCTTCCTGCAGCAGCGATCTGTGCTGCTGGGAGATGGCAGCGTGGCCGGAGCAGGACGGGGACCTGGGGAGCAATGGGGTCCGTCTGAGCTGGGGAGCGGGACTGTGCCCTGGAGGGCGGCAGCTGAGCGCAGGCTGCTGTGGGGCAGCCACGATTCCCATCCCAGTGCTGGCTGCCCTGCACCCCATGGCAGCGCGGGGCCGAGCTCAGCGCATCCTCTGCTCCTCAGCCGCGCTCACACACATCTCCCTGCAGTTTGAGGACGAGATCCTGCGCAAGCTGGACAGCGAGGTGGAGGGCGGCCGTGGAGATGAGCAGTACAAGCAGCTGTTTGAGAGCATGTGAGCACACAGTGCCGTCCCCCTCCCTCTCCTCTGGGCAGGACCCCTCGCTTTGTGCCCTACCCTGCCCCAGCCGAATCGCAGCCATCCCTCCGCCCCATGCTGTGCTCCGACCCAGAGCGCTCCTCCCTATGCTGCTATGATTTAGTAGCTTAGTGGGTAGCGATGGTGATAGGAGGACGGTTGGACTACATGATCTTGTAGGTCCTTTCCGACCTAGTGTTTCTATGATTCTATGATTCCCGAGCGCAGCATCTGAGAGGGAGGAGGAGGCTGTGCCCGGGGAGCACCGCTGCGCCCCGCCGGCCCCGTAGTGCTCTGTGTGATGCCCCCGCTGTGCTCCTGCCCCGCGATGCCCATCACAGCCTGGTCTCAGCCTCATCCCAGCACAGGGGTTGCTCTCACTGCTTTCGGTCTCTTGCTGGGGGGTGCTGGCTCCCACACCTCGGGCAGCTGAGCTGGGGCACTGCGGAGCTGAGCGTGCAGTGAGCCCCGCTGCCCCGCAGCCTGCTGAGCTGCTGCCGCGGGCACCCCGAGCTGGCCGAGCCCGGGGAGAGCTTTGTGGCGCTGGTGACGGGGCTCCTGGAGCGGCTGCTCGACTACCGGGCGGTCATGAACGACGAGAACAAGACCTACAGCATGAGCTGCACCGTCAACCTCCTGGTGAGCGCCTGCCCGGCCCCAGCTCTGCCCACGCCCCCACCCTGGGATCTGCAGCGTCCCCGGCACCGCAGAGCAGCCCCGTGCCAGGACGGGGCCCGGGGGCACTGTGACTCAGAGCCCCCCCGGGGCCGCCTCAATGTTTGCTCTTCCCCAGAACTTCTACAAGGAGATCGACCGCCAGGCCATGTACATCAGGTGAGCGCTGCCCACGGAGCCCCCAGCACCTCATAGCTCGCCCTGCCCATCCGGGGGTCCCCAGCCCTGACCACGGGGGGGGCAGAGGGCATGGCACAGGGCTGTGCCCCCCCAGCACACAGTGCCCTGCCCGCAGGTACCTGTACAAGCTGAGGGACCTGCACATCAGCTACGAGAACTACACAGAGGGGGCCTACACGCTGCTGCTGCACGCGCGGCTGCTCAAGGTGCGGAGTGGGGATGGGGGCACAGCACCCTCGGCCCCCCGGGGCTCCGCGTGACGGCCCCGCTGCCTGCAGTGGTCGGACGAGGTGAACACGGCGCCCATGCAGGGCCTGCACAGCCCCAGCCTGCACACGCAGCGCCAGCTGAAGGAGGCTCTCTACAACCAGATCATCAACTACTTCGACCAGGGCAAGGTGAGCGCAGCCCCGGCAGCTGCAGCCCAGGGCTGCCCCAGCTCCCCATCCCCGCTGCCCCTGCTCCCAGCCCCCCCATGGCAGCACCCGCGCTCCCACTGCCCTGTGGGTGGGGCTGGAGCTGCCCTGTGCCAGCCGGGATGCAGAGATCCTGGGCCGGGCGATGTGCCCCCCCCACCACCCAGCTGCCCCCTTCCCCGTTCCCCGTCCTGCCCAGGCCTCAGCCCTGGGTCTGGGGCAATGCAGGGAGCGTGGGCAGGGAGCGGGGAGGGGCTGTGCTGGCAGGGCTGCGTGGAGGCGAGCCCAGCAGCGGGGTGCGGGTGCCCTGCGGAGGGGCTGGGCCCCTGGAAGTGCCCCGTCCCCGCTCGCCCAGCTCACCCCCACACGGCCCTCTCTGCAGATGTGGGAGGAGGCCATCCATATCTGCAAGGAGCTGGCGGAGCAGTACGAGAGCGAGATCTTCGACTACGAGATGCTGAGTGAGATCCTGGTGAGCGCAGCCGTGTGAGCGCTGGGGCGGAGCGGGGTCTGCGCGGCGCAGCGTGAGCCCCCGGCACGGCCCCAGCCCCAGCGCTGCCTCCCCGCAGCAGCGGCAAGCCAAGTTCTACGAGAAGATCCTGAAGGTGCTGCGGCCCAGCCCGGACTACTTCGCTGTAGGCTACTATGGGCAAGGCTTCCCCACCTTCCTGCGGGTAAGAGGCTCCCGGCAGCTGCATGCAGCCTGCACCGCTCCTGTGCTGCTGCGCTCACCCTGCCTGGCACCGCGGCCACCCCAGCGCTCCGGTCCCTGTGAGCGGGGCCCCAGAGCTGTCCCTGCTCCTCGCTGGGACAGCAGTGACAATCCGGTCCCCATGGCCCCAGGGCTCTGGGCAGCCTGGTGCTGCTGGGGAGCACTGCGGGGCTCCGGCAGCACAGGGTCGGTGGCCCTGAGGAGGGGGGAAGGCGCTGGATGGGGTCGGTGGCACACAGGGTTCGGTATCTCTGGGCTGCGCGGCTGCACTGCACGGCTCCACGGCTGCACTGTGCAGGTAACCGTGTCTGCACCGTGTTCTGCCCGGGCTGCAGAGACACCTGCACCTGTGTCCCATCTGCGGTGCAGAGACGGGTTTGTGCAAATGCTGCTGCCTATGAGTGCATGTGGGCACCTCCCAGGTGTCACCCCCCACGTCCCTGCCAGCGATGGGTGTGGGGAGCTCTGCACCCTGTGCCAGCAGAAGGCAGCAGCATGTGCCAGCGAGACAGGGTGTGCCTGCTGGGACAAAAACAAAGTGTTTCACCCCCATTCAGCCCTTTCACTTCCCTTCAATTTTTCACCTGCTTGGTTGTAAGTTTGTGTGCTTTGTGCACTTCTTCCACCTCAAGTGTTGGTGCCCATTTCCCTGCCCCAGCCCCAGCATCGTTTATCATCAGGCCAGACCCACTGCTGAGGGCCCCTTGTGCCCCGTGGGTGGGTTTGTGCATGCACTGAGCACAGACCCAATGCTGTGCAGTTCCTCTCCAGTGTCCCAGTGCCAGAGCTGAGTGCCCCTTCATTCATTTTTCTGCAGTTGTTGGGTGTGGGGAAACTTTTCCAAAAATTTTCCAGTTTTTTTGCACTTGGTTGGAGGCTCAGCCCTGCTGGCCCGTGCCCCCCCGGCACATCAAAGCTCACCGCAGCGGCCGCACGGGGCTGAGATGGACCCTCCTCCTCCTCCCCAGAACAAGGTCTTCATTTACCGGGGCAAGGAGTACGAGCGCCGGGAGGACTTCGAGATGCGGCTGCTGAGCCCCTTCCCCAACGCCGAGCGGCTGAAGACCACGGCCCCGCCCGGCCCCGACATCACGGCGTCCCCGGGCCAATGTATCCTCGCGGTGTGGGGCGGGCGGGGGGCGGTCCCAGGGCCCCTCTCCCCGCAGTGTGTGCTCCTGGCTCCTTCACTCCCGCAGACATCCAGTGCTTCACCGTGCAGCCGGCGGAGGAAGCCAGGGCCCGGCCCAAGGACCGCGGCATCCCGGAGCAGATCACCAAGTGAGGCCGTGGGGATGGGTGCACCTGGGGCACCTCCCCTCCTGCATCCCAACACACTGCTCCTTGCTCTCCTGCAGTTTCTACAAAGCCAACCACGTCCAGAAGTTCAGCTACTCACGGCCCTTCAAGAAAGGCCCAAAGGACCCAGACAATGAGTTCGCAGTGAGTGCTGGGGGCTGCGGGGCCCTGCGAAGAACCGTGTCACCAGGGGAGAGCAGTGCAGGGTCCTGGGGTGGGCGGCATCCCCACACACAAGGGCAGGGAGGTGGGAGCCCCCACCCCGTGGGACATCCCGTGGTGATGGGGAACTGGGAGTGATCGCTGACCCCGCAGAACATGTGGATCGAGCGGACCACCTTCGTGACAGCGTACCCCCTGCCCGGCATCCTGCGCTGGTTCGCCGTCACCTCCACCAGCACGGTGAGGGGGGGATCTGCAGGGCTCCTGGCACCCAGGGCATGCTGCGGGCCCCAGGGACGGGCAGGGCTCTGGGTCAGGCTCCAGGCAATGGCTGACCCCCCATCCCTGGGCACAGACCATCATCTCTCCCCTGGAGAACGCCATCGAGACCATGATGAAAACAAACGAGAAGATTCTGAGTGAGATCAACCGGCATCAGAGCGACCCTGCCCTGCCCATCAACCCGCTCTCCATGCTGCTCAATGGCATCGTGGACCCCGCCGTCATGGGTGGCTTTGCCAAGTACGAGACGGTGAGTGAGGGTGCACGGTCTGCACCGGTATCGGTGCTGTCAGCGCGGGGAGCACCATGGGGCACCACTGCCCCCCGCCCTGTGGCAGCCATGGGGCACTGAGGGGCTCGCCGCAGGCCTTCTTCCAGGAGCCGTACCGGGAGGAGCACCCCGAGGATCAGGGCAACATCGAGAAGCTGCAGGACTTGATCGCCTGGCAGGTACCACCCGTGCAGCCCCCGGCGCCCCACAAGCGCGGGCGGCCCCATGTGCTGTGTCCCGCAGATCCCGCTGCTGGCAGAGGGCATCCGCATCCACGGGCGGAAGGTGACTGAGGACCTGCGGCCCTTCCACGAGCGCATGGAGCAGTGCTTTGTGCAGCTGCGTGCCAAGGTGGAGAGCCAGTACGGGGTGCGGGAGATGGTAAGTGCCGGGTAGCAGCCCCAGGGGGTGCTGGACAAACCAATCCACGCTGTGGGGAGCAGGGCCCAGGCTGATGGGGCTGCAGCAGTGTCTGGGGGCTCAGGGCAGCATGTGTGGGGCAGTGCAGGGTCCCTGCATAGCACAGCCCCGCTGTGGGGTGGTTGGTGCTGGCACAACCAGGACATGCAGGAAGGGCACTGCTGGCCATGGCTGAGCCCCAGGGGTGGAGAGGGCTCTGTGCCCTCACCCCTCCTGGCTGCCCATCCCCTGCGCTCCCAGATCTCCTTTGAGGACCGGCGCAGCGGACGGCCCTGCTCCATGGCCTGGGGAGCAGACTGGGAGCGGCTGAGCCATGCTGGAGACAGGCGAGTGTGGTGGCAGGGGGCATGTGGCCCTGCATTGCCCCCATCCTGTCCCATCCCATCCCACAGCCCCAGGCCATTCTTGCTCCCCCGTGCCCCATCGCTTTTCTCCCACCTGCCCCATCCTGATGCCCTCTGTTTGCCCCCCGGGTGCTTTATGCTGAGCCACATCTCTGGGGTCCATCCTGCCGTGCCACCACGGCGGTCCCATCTCCATGGGGAGACACAGACCAGAGACACTCCCCGGGTTCACCTGGACGCTGCTGTCACTGGGCCAACCCCGTGCTACTGGGTCCCGGCTGAGCACTGCTGGGGACCGTGCCGCTGCCCAGTGCCCGGTACAGCCTCGCTCCCCACCCCCTGGCCCCTCACAGCCACAGTTGCTCTGCAGCATGGAGGCAGCCCTGACCCCGAAGCCCTCCCCGCGCACCGCCGACAGCGAGGAGCGCAGGAGCGAGCGCAAGGAGAACCGCTCCAGCACCTTCTTCGGGCACCGGCGGCAGGAGCCGCGCCAGTCCGTCTCGGAGCTGCCGGAGCCCAAGGTGACAGCACCCAGCAGAGCTCCGGGCGGGGCGGGGCGGGGGGCCACAGGAGCCGGAGCCCCGCGAGCAGCACCGCGCCCCGCCGGAGGCTCCTGGGGCTGGGACCCCGGAGCTGAGCCCGCTTCCGTGCCGCAGGACGAGAAGCGGAGACACTCGCGCAGCATGGCTGAGAGCGTCCCGGGCGGCTCCGAGGGCAGACAGCCGCCCTCCAGCCGCGATCCCGGCGCCGCAGGTACCGCCCCGCCCCGCCCCCC
>WBMW01000258.1:78048-89052 GCA_013396635.1 Penelope pileata
CCCCCGCCGTTTGCTCCCCCCGCCGTTTATTGCCGCTGCCGCCGGCCCCGGCCGTGCCGCCCGCCCGCCCGCTCCGGTGCTCAGGGGCTGCCGCCCGCCCGCGCCGCGCCGTGCTTCTCGGTGAACCTCCTGCGGGAGAGACGGACACGGTGCTGCAGGGCCCAGAGGCAGCACGGCACAGAGCAGTGACAGCGGGGAACAGCGCTGCAGGGACCCCGCAGTCCTGCTCCTGCCCTCCCACCCGTGCACCGCACCCAGCGAGAGGGGCAGCGATGGCTCGGGGAGAGCAGAACCCCCGGAGCACCCTAGGCCCACGGAGCAGCTCGAGCAGAGGCTGCGTGAGGACAAATGCTCAGCCCTGAGCCGGGAGCCCCTCCCGAGCTGAGGAGGGGGCATGCTGCAGCCCCCCCGGCCCAGGGGCAGGCGTGTACCCGCTCCCACACCAGGGCAGCAAGGAAACAAAGGGACCTGGAGCACAGCTCTTGCTGAGAGCCCCCTTCCTCTCCGAGAAGCACCCAGAGCCCTGCACCACAGGAAAGGCATTAAAGCTGAGAGCCAAAGAGCCACACGGAGCTGGATGGGACATCCACAGGAAGGCTTTCCAGCCTGTCTGTAGAACAGATCACACCCACTGGGCCCAGCAGGGGCCCTCGGCCATCTCTGTGCCTGCGTTGAAGGATCTCAGAGCAAGGGGTCCTGCTGTACATTGCTGACAAAAGGAACAGGCAAGGGAAAAGGTGGGTGCTCTGCTGAATGAGGGGGGATCCTGGTTACAATGGACAGGGAAAAGGCTGAGGTACAAAACGCCTTTTTTTGCTTCAGTTTTTCCCAGCAAACACCAGGTCCCAGAGGCCAGGCTGAACAGCTACACAAACTCTCGGTAGGAAAGGATGGGGTCAGGGAATGCTTGAGCAAGTGACATCTGCAAGTCCATGGGCCCTGATGGGACGCACCCTTGAGTGCTGGGGGAGCTGGCAGACGTGACTGAGGCCACTCGATAGTCTTTGCTCGATCGTGGCAACTGGGAGAAGTCCCAGAGACTGGAGGAAAGCCAGTGGCGCTCCCATCCTCTGTAAGGGCGAGGAGGAAGCCCAAGGAACTACAGGCCATGGCCTCACCTCGATCCTGGGAGGTGATGGAGCAGCTCTCATCCTGGAAACCACTTTCAAGCGCATGGAGAAGAAATCATCAGGAGTCAGCACAGATTCACCAAGGGAAAGTCATATCTGACCAACCTCATAAACTTCTACAGTGAAATGACTAGCCTGGGAGATGAGGGGAGAGCTGTGGATGTTGCCTGGACTTCAGGATGCCTCTGACACTGTCTGCCAGAAGATCCTCACAGAGAAGCTGCTGAAATACAGGCTGGATGAGCAGGGAGGCGAATCAAAAACTGGGTGCATGACTGGGCCTGGAGGGCAGCAGCCAGGGGTGCAAAGCGTGGTCTGAAGACAGTAACGAGCAGAGTACCCCTGGGGTCAGTACACGGTCCTGTCCTGTTCAACAGCTTTGTTCGTGATCTGGACGATGGTGCAGTGTACCCTCAGCAAGTGTGCAGATGACACAAAAGTGGGGCAAGTGGTAGACAGATACAGCAGTGTCGTGCTGCCACTCACAGACCTGAGCTGGACAGGCTGGAAGAACGGGCTGCAGGAACCCCATGCAGTGCAACAGGAACTGCAGAGCCATGCACCTGGGGAGGAGCAGCCTCAGCACCAGGACTGCTGTGGGCACCCAGCTGGGAGTGGCTTGGCAGAAAGGGATCTGGGGTCCTGGCAGGAACTGACATGAACGTGAGCCAGCAACGTGCCCTTGTGCAGAGAAGGCTGATGGTATCCCTAGGCTGCATTAGGCACAGTATTGCCAGCAGGTGAAGGGAGGTGACTGCCCCTTTGCTCAGTACTGGAAAGGCCATCTGGAGTGCTGGGCCCAGTTCTGGGCTCCCCAGTGCAACACAGGCACAGACATTCTGGACAGAGTCCAACATAGGGCCACAAAGGCGATGTAGGGCCTGGAGCAACTCTCCTATAAGGAAGGGCTGAGAGCTGGGACTGTTCAGCCTAGGAAAGGGAAGGCTGAAGGGGAACCTCATCAGTGTCTATAAATACCTGAAAGGTGGCGCAAAGAGGACAGAGCTAGGCTCTTCTCCGTGGTGCCAAGTGCCAGGCCAAGAGGCTCAATGCTGCACCTAAGCTTGGCACCAGATGGGTTCTCCTCTTCACTGCAAGACTCTACAGAGCGGGGACTCTGCCTTGTAGCAAGCAGCCTTTGGTTCAGCCCTGAACCAAAGTCTCTGTTATCTCTACCATCTTCTAAAAGAGTCAGCCAGGCTCACCTGCAGGCACCCAGGCACCAAGAAACCATCAGTTTTGATGGAAGCTTATTCCACTGACTAAACAGACTTCCGCCACAGAAATAAGCCTACAACTTCTAACCATCAGTTACTATTCTGCTTTTCTCTGGCAGATTAAAAGGCCTGATTCCTTCACCCAGAAAAATAATTACATACAGTGAGCCATTTCATTTACAGTAAGTTTAACAGACTTCACTTCTTCTATTATTCTGTGGCTCCTCTCCAAACTCATTCTGAATTTTCAGCATCTTTTCTAAAAAAAGACACATGCCAGAACTGGACGCTCGTTCCAATATTGCCTCATCCAAACCACGCACAGAGGTCAAACCCTCTCCCTGTTCTGTTAGTGTTCTCCATTTACACCAAGGAAGATTGAGTGCACTATCCCTTTGCCAAACAGCAAGCCTCTTTTCTAAAATGAGCGTTCCACAGCATCAATACTCATTTCAGAGAAATCTGTAGTCCCACAATGACTTCTATCAGTCAGATCTATTACATCAAAGAAAAAAATCTTTTTTCTTCTTGCCTACGCCCTACTCCTCAGAAACCGTGTTTCTGGCAGCTAGCTTCTATCCCACCTAGTCCTCAAAAACAGAAGCGCAGTGACAGCCCAAGAGACACAGTGCTTGCAGGAATGACAAAGGGCTGCATGCTTGGAAGAGGTGAAGTACACAAACATCGGCCTCCTCTCTCCTTCAGCCATTGTTCACTGCCCCACTCCCTCAACCTTGTTCCAGAGGAGAACAGTAGGACACTCGGCACAGCAAAGGGCGAGCCTTGTTTGGGGCATACTCTGCTGCAGACTGGCTGGGTCTTGGGACTCTGAGAGTGAGGTGGGGGTGGACTCACCTCCTGGCATAGTCGTACAGCGCTCGTTTCCGCTCCTGCAGGGACAGATGCCGCTCCACTGGAGACTTTGCAAATTGCTTTGTAGCTGGCTGGAATGGAAAGCACAAGAGTCAACAGGAGATAGTCAAAGCCAGGAAACCTCTTTACTGGCCCTTCAAGCATCCAGCATGCCAATTCCATCTCCAGTTTAAAACGCTTAAATCCCCTGACATCATGGCTAGTCCCAAACACAGCCCATCATGCTCAGGCTGCAAGCCACCAGAGCAGGGGAGACACCAAAACCCTCCAAGTACCTTGGAAGAAGGCACAGCTACGGAGCCCTGGATGCCAGAAGCAGATGCAGCCTCGGAGGTAGGTGGAGCAGACAGGTCAGTACCAGCCTCACTTTCAGGGAAAAAGGGCACTCTCCCCTCCAGCAAGTTGGCAATGGTGGTATCCACACAGTTCGTTTGGGCTGTAGGGACACAGTGAATGTGTTAAGAGAGCGAGTTGCCACAGCTGGGAAACTCATTTCCTTGCTATTATCAAGCTTCACAGTGCAGCAGGGAGAAGGGTTTCTGCTTTCAGGTGTTACAGTAATATGGCATGGAGGGTGAACCTGTGTCCCTGCTAATACCCGAGGCCTAAGCTTACCCAGGTCCGTCCTGATGATTTCCAGAGGCACATGAGGCAGCACCTCCTTGACCTGCCGAGCCATTGTTGCGATCCGCACATCCTCAGGAGCAAAGGACCCAACACCAGACAGGCTGGAAGGCATCCTGGGCCTGGCTGCCAGGGGCTGGCTTGAGGCTGCATGAGAACGAACAGTGGGCACAAGAGGGTGGCCTAAAGGTACGCAACAAGTTGCACCACCTCCACTTGCTCTAGTACAAGTGGGAATGACAACAAAGCAGGACCTCCTGCACACCACCATCATGTCTGTGCTGAGGAGCGGTGATCCTCTCCCCTTCAGCAAGCTACGCCTGCAGCCCAGAGCATGCAGGCACCCCCTGCTCCCTGGGGGGATGTCACACATCATCTCCTCTCCTTTCACATATAAGCAACCAAGAGCAGACTGAGGCTTCCCCGAAGGCAAAGCCTAAGATGCCATTCCATAGTCAGGACACCTACCTGGGGCAAAAGGGAGAAGTGATGTGTGTCTCAGCCTCTTCATGTGTTCAGCTTTATCTGCTGCAGTGAGCCGTGTGGATACCACACCCAGCTCCATGGCCAAGAGCTGCAGAAACGTGGAGAAGACACACAGCATGCATGACCCAGGCACTCCCATCTCGCAGGGGATGTTTCAGAGGTACAGGCCTGTTTGGAGCCACACTGAGGGGAAGAGGACTGGGAACTGATTTCTCCAGGGCCTCAGTGATGCATTTCAGTGTTGCATGGAGAACACAAAGGACTAGCAATATGAGCTAACATCCTGCGAAAACAGGCTGACATGGAGATACAAGATCTTTGGTACAGGATCTATGAAGTGCCCAGCATGTAACAAAAAGGTGGAGAAACAACCACTGTTTATTCCATTTGTGATATTATGAAAGGGGAGTTTTTAGCATGAAAGATTTGCACTAGATGGGGAGAGCCTTGATACCTGGCAGGAAGGATAAATAGGGGGTGGGCAATAGGCCACGGAAACACTGAATAGTTACAAGGGGCAATAAACACAGACCAGAGTTCCCATCACACAAATACACCCAACCAGAAATGCCTTTTGCAACTCTGCTTACACCCCACTCTCCTCTGTGACCATCCCAAATTGCAGCAGTCCTACACATCCCTCTCCCACGTCATCCTCCTACCTCCTGAACTCGGAGCGCAAAATCCTCACTCAGTTCTTCAGCTCGTCTGGGGACAGACGGCATCCACCTGAATGGGGACAACAGCACTGGGCTGACTGCTTCAAGGGTTGCTGGAGGAGCCAGCCCCATCTGGGATCAACAGTGTAACGGTGCTATCCCCGCCTCAGCTCTGCCTGCTTATCCCATATCTCTTCCCATGAGACGAGTGTCAAACCTCACCACTAGAGCTTGCAAAATTAGGGGAAAGGCATGATTCAGAGGACAAAACTGGCTCATCTAATCTTTAACACTCAAACATAACATGCAAACTACCTCCTAATGAAGTTCCCCAACAGGCCCCAAACAAGGAGATGCTGCCATTTACATGGGAGCACAAAACAGATCAGCAAAATGCGAGCCAGATACAGCTGGGGGAAGCTACAGCACTTTTCTTTATTGAAATACCCCAACCCCTAAATGCACGCTGGAAAGAACTCGACTCCAAGCCACTTCAGCTGCCTTTGGGCCCTTGTTATACCGAAGCTACTCAGCCAGTCTGGGCTCACATGGGTCCCAGATGGGTATCTGAACCACCTTTGCAATCCACGAGGGATTGCAGGGAAGAGAGGGATGCTAAAGGACTGAGCTGCCTGCACAGCATAACCCCCGGGACCTGAGCAGCCCTGGGATGAATTCCAACAGAGGAGCTAGCTTCAAAACTATAGTCAGCAAACTTTAGATAAAAGCCCTGCAAGACTCCTCTCTTTGACCAACTGACAGCAGCAACCAAGAGCCCTCTCCAACTCAGAAGCTGGCTGCGAGGACCGGCACAGAGCAACAGTGCTGAACCAAGCTGTGCTACAGCACTGCAATGAGGGTGTGCATTAGTGCACACCAGAAGAGCTCTTATTTCAATGCTGAAAATATCAGGCTCTCTGCCCACCCTAAACCCTGCCCCAAACAAAAGAGAGAGAGAGAGAGAGATAGTACCTTACTTGATAAACTGTGAAGGGAACAAAGAAGGTCCAGAACAGCTCTGTAATCCAGGAGGAGTCAGCCACACTCTGGGGAAGAGAGCACAATGAGGTTACAGCCCACACAACACGAGCTGGTCGGGTCTCCCCGACCTATGGGAAGCAGGCTGGCAGAGCAGAGCTAGGGCCTGGCAGTGAGCAACAGATATGCGGCAGAGATGCGGAGGAGTGGGCAAGAGAGGACAAACCCAGAGCTGATTCACCTTCATTACTCCTCACCAGGCAGAGCAAAAGAGCCAAAGTTTTCACTGCTCCAAGCTGTCTTTTCTTCTTACTAGGTCAGCAAGATTTTCCCTCCAGATCCCCACATTCTCTACTGGACAGTGCCTTTAGGAAGGACTTACAATGCTTTAAGACCCATTAATACTCCCCTGGAATCACACTGGGAATCATATGCTGATGGGAACAGCCTCTGCAATGCCTCAGCTCCACAACGTATAGCTCTTAATTTGCAAACAGGCTGCACTATTAAGTTTTAAACAACTCTTTGAAGATAAATCATTAAAGCGAGCCATCATTTACTGCTGTCTTCCTACTCCTAAAAATCAGTAAGTAACCTTTTCCCTAAGAAGGACTGGGATGCCTGCCAGAAGAGGGGCTGAGCATGAGAATGGGTGCACGGTGCTGATGGGCTCTCCATCCTTCTCAGCAGGACACAGCTTGGTCAAAATCAAGAGCTAGACTGACTGTGAGCAGACAGCTGAGGTAAAGACCTCCAGAGAAGCCTTCCTACCTACATTTTTCAACGATTCTAACCAATTTGCTATTGAACAGACACTGCTTCTAGGATTTTTTTAGTTGGTTTCTTTTATCCTGCAGGTGAACAAACTTTCCACACACTAGTGGGAACACCACCTCAAGATCTATAGCCAGTAATGTAGCTCCCTCCGCTTCTACATTTGACTTCGTCCTCAACCAAAGCAGCATAGCTCCAAGACAGGCCTTGCACGTGGCTTATTCAGCAGGCTGGGAAAAGGTGCTACAAACTGAGAAAAGCACAGAAACTAGAGCCACGAAGGGCAACGTAAAGAAGCCCTATCTACTGATATGCAGATCTGAGATCTAAGAAAAGTAAGACCCAATGCCTTATCACAATCCCAACAGCCAGCCTGCAGTCACACTGCTGCATGCCACCAACCAACAGCCTCCCTTCAAAGTTCCAGCCAACTGCAGCCAGAGAAAATTTTTTCTGAAGCCCAGACTTGGTGGTTTGCTCAGCTTGGCGTCATACGCACATCAGACGAGCATCTAAGTAAGCTCTCTGTAAAGCACCCATTCAAAGCATCCCATCTCCAGTGGGATTTAAATCATCATTTCTTGATGATTTAAAATTACATAAGAAATCCACCAGGATTTACTGAGCCCATTCGCATGAAGAGCAAAAGATTTTGCTCAGCTTCCGAAAGTAAAAGTTTGAGCCAAGAAGCGATTATAACCAGCATCTTCAAACACATCTGCAGTTACATGCACGCTGTTCTCCCTGCCATTCCTGAGGGAAAAAGATGGACAGACAACTCTAAAGATTTCCCTGCAACTTGTCACATCACATAGAATTTCTCAGAGGAACCAAAACCATAACAAGATAACATATTCATTCTGAATAGTACAGAACAAGACAGCTCTCCCACTTCACTGGAGTAGTCATTCAAATATTTAAAGTATCCTCACTGTTAGGAAACTGCATCTTAATCCAAAACTGAGCTTGTGTTGGCATACCTACAAAACACCTACGTGTTTTGACTAGAAGAAGAAAAATTCTCCACTCCTAAGCCACTTCTCCACCATGCAAGCAGCTATCCATAGCAATCTCTCTGCCTTATCTCCAAAAAGCTGATTAAATGGAGTGCCTTCAAATCCTGTTCTCTAGATTCTGCATCATGCTTACAGCCTTCCTGAGCTCTCGCTGGTACTGTCCCACTTTCTCGACAGCAGGGTTACCAGAGATCCACACAGGATTTAGAAGCAGTTGTCACCACAGCACACGTGCAACTAACACTGTTCCTCACTCCACCCGACATTCCCCTCGACAGGCACTCACTGACCACGTCAGATTTGCAGGTAACAGCAGGATCACATGGTATGCAGCTTGTTCATTACTCACTAACCTCAAGGATCTCAATATCGTGGCCTACAACATGGATAAAAGCAATAAATAGCACGTGGCAAAGAACTAATCCCTAACAGAATCTCACTTGAAAGACATCTGCATGTTCTGTAACCTGTTGTTAAGTGGCTTTAAACCTGCCCAGTGGACTCTGCCACCTTAAAAAGATGGAAAAACAGAAAACCAACTGAAATGTCTGATGTACATAAAACGTCCTTTAATCAATTAAACCCATTAACCATACCAAGAAAAAAGAAATGTAAGAAAGTCTTCCTCTGTAAATAAGCTGAGAGCAGTTCTAGTGCAATCTGTTCAGCAGCACTAGTACTGCAGTCGTGAACTTTGCCACTTTTCTGAAGCTACTGTTGCGTCACGTTACGTATCTGCATCTGGGGGAGATGAGTTCAAGAACCTAATCCTGAGAGGCTTGCGTAACTTTGGTACGTCATTCAATCTCCAAGGCAGCTGCAGTTATTCTTTCAAAACATTTTAAAAGAAGGGAGCTAATGAAGAAGGTGTGATACACCGATGCTGTGGCCACGGAAGCCAGATGGCACACTGTTAGACAGCTGCACCACTGAGAATATCTACCAAAACCATACATAAAATACATTGATTTAGCTAGCTAAAGGTCTCTGGGAAGGGCAATCGAAAAGCCAGCTGCAAACACAGAGAAGCTCATCCTCAGGACGACAGGAAACAAGGCCAGGGTGCTCTATCCATAGGTTTCAAAGCAGAAGCAAAACTACTGACATCTCGGAGACCCTCCCACAGCTCCCAGAACTCCTCCAAGCCCTGCATCACCAGACTCACCACAGTGATCAAAGGCCTCTGCACCTGTAGGGCAACCGGCTGCACCACATCCAGAATTGAGAACGGCCAGGAGCTGCAAAGGAAGAGTATAGCTCTCAGCAACTTCCGAAGCCGAGAAAACCTTGAAGGCAGCACCCTCCCAAATCCCCTCTTCCAGCACCTGAAGCGGAGCAGCCCGGCCCGGCCATTGGTGGCAGCCTCCTCTGGGAAGAGCAGCAGTGGTGGGTTTCCTCTCTGAGACGAATATGCCTTCAGGGAATCCACCAGCTCTGCTCGGCTCCCCGTCACTCCCAGCTCCATGAAGCCCCGCGACCAACAGATGAAGCCAGGGGCACCGTTCAATGCAGGCTGCAAGGACGAACAGGAACAATAAGAAATGCCACCTCGCTCTCTCTTTCAAGGTCTACTTTCTCAGGTGACAACGGGAGATACAGTTTCTGCCTATTAGCAAAAATGCCTCTGGGGGTTGAGGGAGCAACCTATATGCTAAAAATGCCAGCAGCAGAGAACATGCTCCTTCCAGGCTTCAGCGGTGGCTCTGGCCCCAGTTCCCTGGGAATCTGATTCCTGATCCTCAGTTCAGATCATATCCCTCCCACGTGAGTAACAAACTCCTCCCTGCCTTGAGTGATGGCCACGTTCCCCATACTTTCTCTAGGAATTCCCAGTATGTTTGGTAAAGGACACACTGCTTCCAGGAGTTACTTTTCTTCAGTTAAGGACCAAATCTACCGCTGTTCAGGACACGGTATACCTGTTAGTTCCCAGACACATTTGGTGCCTGGGGATTCAGAAACTGAGGTCTCAGGGAATCTTGCAAGAGTACAGGGAAAGGTACACAACTGCCAGCCCAGCACAACCACTGAGCACAGCGTCCTGCTGCCCACGCAGGGCACCTGGCTGCCCACAGGTGCAAACACAGCACCCAGCCCTGGGAGCCAACCCTGCTTCTGGCATCACCTACTCCAGCAGCCACAAAGACACAGAACTGCCCACTCTCAATAAAACCAATCCCCACTGCGATCCTTACCATTTCCTGTTACCCTTCACCTTGTTACAGTTTTTCATGCAAGCATGAAACCAAGCCACAGAAAAACACTTAAGGCTTGAACAATCCTAGGCTAACACACAAGATCTGAAAAGGTTCAGAGCAAAATCTAAGTTCTGAAATAGCTGTCTGTGCACTTCTGTTGGAGAAAGGTCCTGGCAGACCCACCACGCACCGGCTCCACGCTACTCACGGTATTGCACGAGGTCAGCAGGTTGATGACATTGTGATCAAAGTGTGTCACGTGGTTGGCAATGTACACCTGCACGTTGGCATCACGGAGCCGGGGATCGCTCTGCTGCACAAACAGCCCCAGCACTGAGCACATCACACGCACAATAAATCTAGAAAGGAGAAAAAAGGTTTCCTCAAGTCCTGCAGTCTGAGTCACGGCTGTCTGAGATATGGAACAAACAGAACAAGAATCCAGGAATCTGAGTGATTTAGAGAAGGATGCTGCTACAAGAGAGAGGTGATGCAACAGATGTGTGGGGCCAGAACAGTTAGGGGCTGCAGCCAGGGCAAGGGCTGCCTGCAGAGCTGCAGCACAGAACGTGGGGCAGCACGGAGCCCTGCAGCAGGACACTCAGTGACCCACACGTTGCAGATCACACCCTGAGCACAGGAGGCAGCTGCCAGCCACGGCTGTGGCAGAGAAGGCACATTCATGGGCCCCAAGGGCTGGGACAGGACGCTCTTTAGGGTCCTCTCCAATCCCCTCGTGTGATTCTGTGGTTCCTGAGCACACGGTGTCCCTACAGCGCAGTGCCCCGTACACCTCTGGGGGAACCCCGCACCGCACCCCCGTGGGGACGGCCCCGCAGCACGCACCGCCGCACCAGGCTGTCGGGCAGGAAGCAGCTGACCAGGAAGACGTGCACGCCGATGAAGAGGCGCAGGACGAGCAGGCAGAGCCCCACGGGCGCGTACAGCAGCAGGGCCAGGAGCAGGAACCCATCGCTCGGGAACCTGCGGGGACAGCAGCGCACGTCGCCGCAGCGGGGCCGGGACGGCCACCCCGCCGCCTCCGGGCC
>WBMW01000258.1:89415-109731 GCA_013396635.1 Penelope pileata
CCGCGCTGCGCGCCGCCGTGCCCGCCCCGCCCGCCTCGCCCCGCGCCGCCTTCAACTTCATCGCCGACGTCGTGGAGAAGACGGCGCCCGCCCTCGTCTACGTGGAGATCGTGGGCAGGTACCGGCCCCGCCGCCACCCGGCGCCGTCCCCGCGCCGCGCTCCGCGTTTCCCTCTGCTGCGCCCGGAGGGACCCCGGCTCTGCCCGCCCATCCCTCCAGTTCGCGGCACCCGGGGCAGCACACGGAGCGGGGCACCGTGCCCTCGTCTTGTTCCTCAGCACACCCCCAGCTCCCTCTGTGCCCGCCGTGTGCCCGGAGCCACGGCCTCCCCGGGGCAGGTGCAGCTGCCTCACCTCTGTGTGGCCCCAGCGTTCTCGCAGGCTGCTGTGGTAATGGCCTTTCTCCAGCCCTTGGGAGCCTCCCTCAGCCCCTCTGACATCTCAGAGCACAGGCAGCAGACTCGCGGGGACGTGGCTCACCCCGCTGGTCCCGTGTCCCTGTGCAGGTGCAGCTGGCTGCGAGGGTCCCTTCCCTGATGCCCTGTGATGCTGCGCTCCCACCGGTGCTGCCTCCAGGCCCAGGGACGTGGGGCCCCCAAAGGACGGGCAGAGAGCCCCGAACACTTTGGCCCTTTCTGTGCTGCATGTCGCTGCATCCCCTGCCCTACACCAGGCCTCTGTTTCCCCATTGCCCTTCCAGCAGGTTCAGGGTGATCAACACCCCTGTAAGTACCAGGGCACGCAGTTCTGAGTCTTCCTGCAGCTGTCTATAGAAGATGTCACCTCCCAGGTGGCTGTTAGCTGCCTCGAGGCACAGCTCTGTGTGTTCAGGTTACATCTTTCCATAGATCTGTGCCTGTCTATCCTAAAGAGCCTTCACTGCCCATTGCAGCTCTGGGAGCATGTGCTTCCCACTGTGTCACCATGGTCCCATGAGGTCACGCTTTTGCCGTGCATGTGGATTTTTGATTCCTCCTGCTTCCTGCCCTGCTGCGTGCACGCTGCTGCTGACTCTTGATGGGCACCTGTCACGGGGACGTGAAGAAGCCCCCACGCCGTGCTGCAGCCTGGGCGTCTCCTCACTGTACCCTGCCACCCACCAGCCCGAGCCATGCAGCCTGCCGCCCGCCTGCTGCCCCGGCCTCGTCCCCAGCAATCCCCCCATGACCTCCGCCCACCTTGCAGGCACCCGTTCTCAGGCCGCGACGTGCCCATCTCTAACGGCTCGGGCTTCCTGGTGTCTCCAGACGGGCTCATCGTGACCAACGCTCACGTGGTGGCGAATCGGCGGCGCGTGCGGGTGAAGCTGGCCAGCGGGGAGCAGTACGATGCCGTGGTGCAGGACGTGGACCAGATTGCAGACATCGCCACCATCAAGATCAAGGCTAAGGTGCGTGCCACTTGCGTGGAGGTGCTGCCCTCCTTGCCTGCCCTCCGCTCACCCTCTCTCTCCTCCAGCACCCGCTGCCCACGCTGCCCCTGGGGCGCTCCTCCGAGGTGCGGCAGGGCGAGTTCGTGGTGGCCATGGGCAGCCCCTTTGCCCTGCAGAACACCATCACCTCCGGCATCGTCAGCTCCGCGCAGCGCGGCAGCCGGGAGCTGGGCCTGGCCGCCTCCGACATGGAGTACATCCAGACGGACGCTGCCATTGACGTAAGAGCGCGTGGCGAGTTGGCGCCTCGTCCCACTGCCCTCTGGCAGAGGGCTCTGGGTGCTGTGAGGCCTCAGGTGGCTGGGCACAGAGGGCTGGGAGGAGGGGGTTCTGGTTGGTGATCTGGCTGTTGTCAGCTCGAGCCCTGCTCTGTGGGCTCTGCCTCCTTGCTGAGGGTCGGTCTGTTTGAGGAAGTCACTTTCATAGCCTCTTTACTGCTCTCTCTCCCGTTTCAGTTTGGGAACTCCGGAGGTCCCCTCGTCAACTTGGTAAGTTCTTTGCTATATTCCTTATCTCCAAGGCTGGGTGCCCTCAGTGGAGCGCTGTGCAGGTGTTCCCAGCTGTCCGGAGAGAAGGAGGAGGGAGCAGGGTGGCAGCCTAGGGTGGGAGCCCTGTTGGGTCCTGTTCAGCAGCTGCTTCAGGGAGCCTGTGCTGATGGAATGTGTGTGGCAGAACCTAGCCCCACCACGGTGAGGCCAGCTTGGCTGGTGCTCGCAGGATGGGGAGGGCTGTGTGGCTGCAGCCAGTGGGGCTCATCCAGCCCAGCCTTAGCAGGATGGGGCTGCTTGGGGAGCGATGGGTATGCAGGCAGGACTTCAAGTTTTGCACAGTAGCTCCCCCTCTCTATAAAGGTGCAGACTGGAGATCACAGTGCCCTTTTCCCTGCAGGATGGTGAAGTGATTGGGGTGAACACCATGAAAGTGACCTCAGGCATCTCCTTTGCCATCCCCTCCGATAGGCTGCGGAAGTTCCTGCAAAAGGAGGAGCAGCGCAAAAGTGAGTTGGATGCCTCTCTGCTCGAGTGCTGGGGAAGGAGGCCAGAAAGAGGAGGGTGATAGAGGGAAGCCCTGACATGGCTGGGCTCTCTGCACTTCTTCAGAGAGAAGGGCAAACATAGCAAGAGGAAGAATCTTTTGAGGATAAGAAGATTCTGACATTTGGCATGAAGCAGTGAGCCCCTCTGCCATGGGAAATCCATATGCTTCTTCCGTGCCCACAGAGGCCTAGCTGACTGCAAGGAGGATGCTGGCCCACGTCTGCTGCAGATAGACACTGTTAGAGTGCCCCAGGCAGCTTTCACATAAGTCCCAGCGAGTGGGTGAATGCACCATGTGTTGATATTCAGACAGAAGGGATGGCCTGGAACCTGGTGTCTGCTCAGTGCTGTGGTTACTGCCAAGGTAGTGGAAAGTGCAGAACTGAGGTGTATCGTAAATGGCAGGTGGTGAATTTAGTCCTGTAGAACTCTGCCCGTTCTTGTTCCTTTGTGTTTGTGATAATTAGTTTAATGCAGATTCTTGCTGTCTGATTCTCATGTTGACATTGTGGAGTGATATTCTCAGGCAAAACGATGACATCTTAAACCAAGAAAACAAAGTACGCAGTACCTGTAGAGCTGGTAAATGGAACTGAATTTTTCTGTTGGTAGGGAATCGGAATCACTCCTTCAGCACAATGTCTGCCTTGAGGTGTGCGGGCTTTGTGATTTGGCTGGCTCAGCCCAGGGCTGTTTTGAATGCCTGTGTTTTCAGCCCTGCCATCTGATGTCCTTTCTGCCAACAGGCTCTTGGTTTGGCAATGCAGAGACAAAGCGCCGCTACATCGGGGTAATGATGCTGACTCTCACACCCAGGTACGTGCTCTGAGGTCAGGGGCCAAGGAGGCCGGTCTTGTTGGGACATGGTGACAGGGTGGTAGAACCTTCCAAAATGCCAGTCCCAGTTTTTGAGACGATTATCTTCACAAGCTTAGGTGTTCGCGTTAAAAAATCTCCTTGTTAGTGTTGTGTTTAGACTCTAAGTTGTATGTCTGGGGTAAATTAGAAGCTTGCAAATTTCTACGCTTGTAGCAGAACGTGCAAGCAGATAAAAAGTCCCTACATCTACCACATCAGTGTCTAATTTCATTAGGAGGAGTTCCATAAAGAGCCCTTGCAACACAGCCTGAGTGAAGAGCCACCAGAAGTGTTGTGTAATTAATAGATATGCAATGTGCCAGCTGGAAGCTTTGATGAAGAAGTTGGGTGAGTTGCACTCTCTGGGAGGAGTGATCTGCAGGCGAATTGCTGTGGTGCTGAAATACTGCTGGAATATGGGACTTTCAGAATAAGAAAGAGCAAGTTTGCCTGCAGCAGAGCTGGCTGTTTTGGGGAGGAGGGTAGGCAGGTTGGAGAGCAGGCTGTGCTGGCACACGGCGCGGCTGCCTCTCAAAGTGGTGTGAGGCTCCTGGTGTTAGGAGGAAGGCTGGGTGCTGCCTCCCGACAGAAATCGTGGTGCTGACCAATACAGCACTGGCAAGTGGGAAGATGATGACTTGCAGGTCTGTGACTCTTCACCCTTTTGTCTAGCTTGGGAAGGGCACTGTGTTTTCTCTGTGTCTGCAGAAGTGCTCTGGTCAGCAAAGAGGGCTGCAGACAGACAGCCTGCCTAGGTCTGCTGCCCATGCTTCTGCTGGTCTCCAAGACACACAAGCGAAACCAGGCAGATGCCCTGTGATCTGTTAGCTGTGCCTCGCTGAGCACTGGGCAGCCCTGGTCAGGCCTACACAGAGCTCTGCACCTTGAATTTTGGAGCAGCAGGGTGAGCAGGGGGACAGTCAGCACTGCTGGTGCCCAGCAGATGGTGCGTTAGAGCTGCAGCTGGTGCCTGAGCAGCAGGCAGGGCAGCTTGCTGCAGGAGGCAGTACCATGTAAAAGACTGTGCTCGAGGTTCCTGTCTGCTGATAGGAACAGAGCGGGAGCCAGAGGTGGGGGCTCCAATCAGAGAACAGAGCTCATATGGGCACCCCATTTTTTCCCATGAAAAGTTATTGTGCAGATTCAGATGGTTCTTTAGAGAGGAGAGAAAAGAGCTGGGGAAGTATCTTCTCAAATAATATTTAGTATAGAGCTGAGGAAGGCCTGAGCTCCTGCTGTCCTGCCTTGCAGCATGGAGTGAGCGGGGATTGACCAAAGGACTTTGAAAACAGAGATACCCATTGCTGGCAGTGAGTTCTACGTGTAACTGGTGCAGTGCTGGTGAGGGATGCTTCTAGAGAGATGTTGAAACAGTGGGTTGGTTCTTCATGCTGTGTAATAGAGCTTCCTGATGTTGTAAGGTTCGAAAGAGCAACTAGAAAACCTGACAGAAACAAACTCCTGCTGGCTGTCAGATGCAGAGATGCAGCACTGCAGCTCAGGAGCGGGCAGCTGGGAGCTGTCACCTGCAGCTGGGTCTGTAGGAAATGGTGCCCTTGAGCTGACTGTGTACTGGGGTGGGCTGGGATGGCGTTAAATTCTTTTCATAGCATCTTGTACAATGCTGTGTTTAGGATTTGTGACCAAAACAGTGTTTATGATACACCAATGTTTTAGCTGTGGCTGAGCGGTGCTTACACAGTGTGCTTACAGGACAAGGGGCCATGAGCACAAACTGAAACGCATGAGATTCCAGCAGAACGCAATAAATCACTGTTTTTAACTGTGGGGATGGTCAAACCCTGGCAGTGGTTGACCAGAGGGGTTGTGGAGTCTCCATCCTTGGAGATACTCAGCACTGGACTGGACACAGCCTCGGACAGCCTGCTCTGGCCAGCCCTGCTTGAGCAGGGCATTGGACCTCAAGAGCTCCCTTCCAGCCCTTCCAGCTTCATCCGTGCTGTGATACTGTGAAATCAGGAAGGGATGGCAGCTTGCAAAGCTCTGTGAAAAAGTACAGTGCAGGTCAGCAAAGCCCGCTGTGAAGCGGGGAGCTGTAAACGATGGAGCAGTACCTGGAGGGGAGCAGGGAGCTGGGCGCTGACGTTCCTGGGCTGCAGGCAGGTGAGAGCTGGTGGACAGAGGCTGCCTACACGGTGCAGAGCTGTGAGATGCAGCTGGAGTGCTGTGTCCAGTGCTGGACATGGTCAGGAACAGCTGGAGGGAATCCAGAAAGGAGCAGAGAGCGGTGCAGAATTCAGTGCCAGGGTTAGAAAACCTGATCCGGGGAAAGGCTGGAGGAGCCAGGGTTGTTTAGTCTAGACTTCAGAGGAGAGATAGAGGTATAGTTCTGCTCGACACATCTGGCAAAAACGAAAGGGCACAACTTTCCTTCTGTGACCTACCCACAGGAGAGAGAAGTGAAACTTAGCAGGGGAGGTGCAGATCTGACACCAAGAAAAGCTGTCTGACGTGGGGCTGCTCAGACACAGGAAGTGCATCACCAGCACTGGGATCCAGCTGGCAGCAGCCCTGGTATTTTCCAGCTCTCTCTAGCATAGTCAGAACTTGCATCCTCTAGTTTTTGTCAGGAAGATGGTGGCATTTGGGTGCCCCAGGGTTGTGCAGGGGCACACAAGGAGAGTTCTGCAGCGTGTTCTCCAAGCCTGTGCAGTCCTGGCTGGGAGGGAACCTGGCTCTGCTTCCCCGCCCTGTACCATGATACTGATTTTCTCTCTGCAGCATCCTGGCTGAGCTGAAGCTGCGTGACCCCAGCTTCCCTGACGTCTCCTATGGAGTGCTGATCCACAAGGTGATCATCGGCTCCCCGGCCCATCAGTAAGTGCTGCCCGGGCCTCAGGGTGGGTGGCATGGCAGGGAAAGTACACAGGGTGGGATGTATTTAGCTCTGAGTGTTTTGCTCCAGGGCTGCAGGAGTTGGGCCCTGCAGACCAGTCAATTTGCAGCAGGAGCTGACTAGTGGAACTTGCCTGAGCTTAGCTTCCCTTTGGCCAAGCTACCTGTGGAGCTGGAGGAATGCCTGGCACAGCAGCCCCAGCTTCCTGTAGGGCCTGGCTCTCCTTTCTTCCTGCGAGACGAAGCCGCAGACAAGCGTCTGCTTCACCTGCTATGCACTTCTTTCTTCTCCTGCAGGGCAGGGTTGAAGGCAGGCGATGTTGTGCTGGAGATCAACGGGCAGGCAACGCGCCGCGCGGAGGATGTCTACGAGGCAGTGCGGACTCAGCAGAACTTGGCCTTGCTGGTGCGGCGCGGCTACGACACTTTGCTGGTGAGTGTCGTCCCTGAGGTCACGGAGTAGTGCTGCAGCGCAGACCGCTGTGGCCGCTGGCTGGCTGTGCTGGCCAAGAGCTGAGGACGCAGGACCGATCTACGTCTGTGTGCTTGTCGGAGGAGAGACCGGGAGCTTGCAAGGGACTGGAGCGGCCAGGCAGGGGCACAGCGCTGGAGCGGACTCTGTGCAACCACTCCCCTCTGTGCTCAAATAAAGCACTTCTGTAAGGAGCCCCACGGTGCCGTGTGGCCTCCCCACGGCACACGGTGTCCTGCCTATGGCCTGGGAGTGGCTGGGTGGGGTGGGACCTCCTGTCATCATGCAGCAGCAGCCTTCCAGCTGGGAGGGCCAGTGACCTCCGCCATGCTGGGGAAAGGTCTCTTGTCACTTCTCCGGCACCTATATGTGGGCTATGGTCTGATTCCTCCACCCATAATGCGTGGACTTGCATCGAGCAGTGGCGCCGGTGGCCACCTCCTCTGCAGGTGAGAGCGGCCCTGGAGCTGCCGTGGGGCCCAGCTTCACAGGGGTGGCCATCGCCGCCTCTCTGGTGTGCAGGCGGAGCTGCTCCTGGGCAGATCTTGCTGCCGTGGCGGCTCCCAGCAGGCTCTGGGAGTTGGCTGATGTCCTCTGGGTCAAATCACTCCCACGTGGAGCAGATGCTCCAAGGTCAGTGTCCACATCGGCACCCTGGATGCAGCTCTCTGGGTCATGCCAGAGGGGTCTTCAGTGCCACTGCAGAGCCAACGCAGGGTCTGGCAGGGGCAGCACATCATGGCCTGAGCCTGGGGAGCCCGTGAGAGGCCGGTGCGTGCCTTGCTGGTGCCGTCAGGCCCTCCCTCCCCCAGCCGGCATCTGTCTGTGCTGGAGCACTGCGCTCCCACGCACACAGCAGCCCCTGAGGACCCGCTGGGCCCTTCCCCGCTGTCTGGCTGAGCGCACTCCCTCCGTGTCCTCTGAAGCTGGTGGCCAAGAGCCGGCGGCGCTGGCAGGGAGGAGCAGCTCGGGCTGTCCTCGCCTTCCTGGAAGAGCCCTGCTCCGCTCCAGCCCCGCGCTCCTGCCAGCGGCTGCGGGGATGGGATGGGGGCGGCTGCGGCCAGGAGCGGGCCTGACCCCGAGGCTGTGCCGGGCCCCGCTCCAGCAGCAGGAATGTGAGCATCCATCCGGGCTGTGCCGAGGAAGGGCTCTGAGCCCTCGCACACCCCTGTTATTTTTAGGAGATGAAAGAAGCACAGTTCCTTGGGGGTGCTGCGGCAGAGGATGGCTGCAAGCACTGCTCGCTGCGTGCCCCTTCCGCCCGCCCGGAGAACAGGCCTCCATTCAGGCTGGCCCTGGCCTCACCCGTGGAATTTGTTCCCCAGCCGTGGGGAGGGGCGGCTGCGCAGGGGAAATAGCTGAGACGTTTCTCGCATAGCTGCTCAGCAGCGCTGACCGCAGCGCTTTCCAGGGCTGGAGCCAGGGCCTGCCCTGCGCCAGCGGCCCCTCTGCTCTGCCCTGCCCTGCCCCGGCACTGGTGTGCAGAGGGCCGGAGCTGCTCCTCCACGCTGCCCTCAGCTGCAGACAGGGCCAGGGGCTCCGGCTGAGGAGCAAAGGCTGCAGGAACTGAGGTGCCCACCCTTATCCGGATCCTGTATCCTCACATCTACCCCAGCTCTCCCAGCTCAGTGGGGCTCTGCTCCCTCCACACCAGTCCCTGTGGAGCTGCTCCCCATCCCTGAGCCCGCAGTCCCTGTGGCTCTTGGCCCCGGGGGCTGGCAGAAGGTCGCGCTGCTTGGGATTCCTACTGCATCACATCTGTGTTGCATCTGGCACGGGGGAGCCAGCGCTTCCCTGCATCGCTGCTGCACCAGGGTGGCCCCGGCTGCTCCCGCTGGCGCAGCCTGCAGCAGCTCCAGGGCAGCACCGCTGCCGGGGACCCGCAGCCCCCTCCTCTCCCTGCGTGGGGGTGGCTCCCGCCCCCCCGCCATGTAGCCCTGCTGTGCTGCATTCCTCCCCCCCCAGAGAGGAGCCAGCAGGATACAGAACTGACAACTTTATCGAGAAAATAAAATTACAACTAAGAAATGAGTGTGGGAGCTGCTGCCGGGCAGCAGAGGCTGCACTGCCGATGCGGGGCGGCCACACCACCCCAGAGACAAGGGGCTCCTGGGCCCCGGGGGCGGGGGGGTCCCTGGGTAGGCGGTGGTCCTGTGGCTGGTGGAGCCCCACAGAAGGTAGAGCAGGGTGAGAGGAACTGGGGAGCGGGAGGGGCACAGCGGGACCTCCCCGGGCTGCACCCTCGCAGCCTGGGATGGGGCGCAGCACCTGGCCCATGTGTGGGGCAGTGCCCTGGGCTGGAGGTGCGGGGGCTCAGGGCCTCCAGCCCCAGCTCCCGGCAATGAGTCCTGGGCAGCCCCTGCCGTGGGGCTCTGCGGTGTCAGGTGTGAGCCCCCAGCAGCGTCCTCCTGTGTGCGGGGTGAAGGAGGGAGATGCCCATCTCCCCGGGCCTGGGCCCTATGAAATCTGGTTGTTCAGCTGCCCCGGGTACTGCTCAAACCGCTTGCTGGCCTCCTCGCTGAGCGCATCACCTGGGTGGTGGAGGATGAGGGCTGTCAGCCCCAGCGCTGCCCTGCCAGTGCCTCTCCTCATCCCTGGTTGCCCCAGCTCCTGGCTCCTTCCCCTGTGCCCACCCAGACTCCCCAGCCCCCAGCCCCGCTGTGCCCACCATGTCCCCGGGCTGTTACCGATGTGGCAGCTGTGCACCCAGATGCGGTGCCCGTCGTACTTGCAGTTGCATTTCATGGCATTGTTGGTGAAGTCGCTCTCTGCCACCTCGAAGTTGGGGTTGATCACAACCTGTGGAGCACTGACAGTGAGGCCACGTCCCCCCATCCCGCACCACTCTGCTCGGCTTCACGGCCCCGGTGGAGCTGCTGCCTGGGGCATGGCGCAGCCCTGGCTCCAGCAGGACTTGTCTCCCTGCCCAGTGGGACACTGCTGGCTCTGCTGGGACTGGGGTGGCCCCATCACTGTGCCCCACGTGCCCAGGAGCAGTGTTCCTCAGGGCAGGAGGCACAGCTCTGGCTGCAGCAAGCTGTGCGGGTCCCACAGGAGCCCTGCACATCTCCAGGCACCGGGACAGGCACAGACCCCACACGGCAGCTCCTGGGGCCACGCACCTGCCCTCAGAGGGGCTGCAGTGTGCTGGCCCCATGGCACAGCCTGCTCCAGGAGGGTTCAGAGCAGCCCAAGCACAACCCTAACCCCAACCCCAACCCCTGCATCGCTGCTGAGGGGTGTGAGGGGCCGGGCGCGGCAGCACCTGCAGGATGTAGTTGCCCGGCTTGACATCAGTGATGTCGATCCACTGGCAGTCGATGTCATGCCGGTACAGGTCCCAGCAGCCCACAGTGATGCCCTGCTCCCCAAAATTGGCACACTCGTACCGCTTGGCCACGTCTGTGGGGAAGGAAAAGTGCGCAGCTTGTCCCTGCTGCAGCCCTGCATGGGGCACAGGCAGGGATGGAGCCCCGTGGCCTCGTGGCACCCACCTTCCTCGCACTCGGTGTCCTCCAGGCAGAAGCTGGCCTTGTGGCCCTCCGCCACCTTGGTGCCATTGGGGGTCAGGATGTCATAGTGGGTGAAGATGTCCATGCTGTGATAGTGCCTGCGAGAGCAGCACCACGCTGCACCACAGCCAGACAGCGAGGAGGGGATGGCCACAGAGCAGAGATCCCTTCCTGCTGTCCCCAGTGCCCAGGAAGGTCCCCATGGCCCCTGCGCTGAGGCCGCAGCGCTCAGCCTTGCCCTGGGATGGGGTACAGCTGTCCCCAGCAAAATGCCCCAGGCAGGGGGACACAGCCCCAGCACCACCCATCCAGAGACAGCCCTGAGCCAACCGGGGTAACAGCACCAGGTGCCTCTGTGTCACCACGCCCTGGCATCACCCCCACCTGGGGCACTGCCCCCTCCCACACCACTACCTCGGCCACGTCACCCTCTCCCAGCCCACCCCAGCACCAGCCTCTCCCCTCAGCCCCAGCTGCTCCCTGCCCACGCCACGCACCGGTGGCACTCGTGCCAGACCCAGGAGTGCCGCCCGGCCTTGGGGCGGAAGTCGGCGCGGCCGTTGTTGTGGATCTGAGAGGAGAAGCGGAGCAGGCGGCGGTGCCCGTAGGGCCAGTTGGCCAGGCGTGCCGAGCTGGAGAGGCAGTTCTCCTCGGCAGCGCAGTACAGCATGTGCAGCGGGCGGTCCTCGATGTACGCTGTCTCCTGCACCAGCGGGGCGTGCAGCAGCAGGTCGGAGGCAGCTGGGGAGCGGGCAGGTGCTCAGGACCGGCTGGCTGCCGTGCTGCTTGGCTCCACACAGGCAGAGCCAGGTGACAAACACCCACCCATCCCATCACCTGGGCACGAGTCCACCCTGCAGCTCCCACCACCTGCAGCCCCACTGCCCACAGGCTCTCCCCCTGCAGCCCCTCAGGCCCCTGCCCGCAGCCCCATCGCCCGCTGCCCCCACGGTCGCTCACTCTCAGAGCAGATGACACCCGCGGCAAAGCGCGTGCCCGTGTTCCTGCAGTTCAGGCTGCTGCCGTGGTGCTGGCAGTGGCTCAGGGACAGCTCGTGGCCAGCGCACTTCACACCGCTCAGCACCATCTCCGTCACATTGCTGGCATCCCAGTACCACGTCTCCTGGGGCAGGCAAGAGAGGCTGGGCAGGGCAGCATGGGTGCCCCTGCCCACACACATTCTGCTCACACACATCCCTGCCCATGTGCCTGTGCTCCCACAGAGGTCCCACCCCACGGCATGGAGCAGCCAGATCCCATCACCCTGCAGCTGTCAGGGAAGTGCCGGTGCTGTGCTCCGCAGGGCACTGCCGGCCCCCCCCGCACCTACCGTCACGGCGTGCAGGGAGTAGCCCAGCCCCAGCTGGCGGCAGGCCACCATCGCCTCCTTGGTGGTCCAGCCGTCGCTGCACACTGTGCCCCACCTGCTGCCGCGCTTCACCTCCACGCGGCCCTCGAACGCTGTCCTGCCGCCGGCCAGGCGGATCTGCGGGAAGCCCTGGCACCGTGAGCACACCCCGCACCACGCTGCCCCACCACGGCCCCATCCCCATCCCTGTCCCTGTCCCCAGAGCAGCGGTGCTGGCGGTTGCCTCCCTGCCAAGCGGGCGCAGCACCTACTTGCAAGCCATGGTTAGCGAACCCCAGCCCCAGCTGGCGGCAGGCCGCCATCGCCTCCAGCGTGCCCCAGCCTTCGCCGCAGATCAGGCCCCAGCGGGGCTCGTCCCCGTCGCCAGCCCCCACCGCCACCTCGACCCGCCCCTCGAAGCGGCTCCGGCCCCCGCTCAGCCGAATCTGCAGAGAGAGGCGGCAGCACCGTCACCGCGAGCGATGCTCGTGGCCATGCCCGGCCAATCCGGGCTGGGCTGCAGCGTGTGGGTAGGCTCCGGGGCCATCGGCAGGAGCTGAGCAGAGCTGGGCACCGCTTTGGTGAGCTGGGCACTCGCCAAAGACTGCTCATGGGTTTGAGAAGTGTTGACCAAAGGCCACAGATGGTTCATTTCGAAATGGCATTCTCATTTCAGAAATGACAGGCGTGAGAGTATTAGACTGGTTAAAAAGCCCAAAGTGGATGAAATGAGAGGCGGGACAAACAGAAAGGTGCCGATCCATTTGCTCATTTCATCGTCAATCAAAAAAAAAAAATCTCTCTTGGGTGTCCCACAGTGATTTTTTTTCAGGTGCTTCAGCTGGGGACATGGCACCAGCAGGCAGCGGCTGCACCGCACTGCGCAGCAAAGGGTCCCCAGAGCCCCCTCCTCCCTCCCTCTCTCCTCGCAGGGGCACCGTGGGACTCCAACCCCCAAATTCACAGGGCAGCCCTTGTCCCAGACCAGGGGGACATCCTGCAGCGGTCCCAGGGTCCCCAGGCTCAGTGGGTGCCATGGACACAACTGCAGCCCCCAAGCCCCTCCCGCGGATGCACAGCTCCTCCACAGCACGCACCAGGTTCTCGTAGCCCATGTAGGGGATGTTGCAGCGCACGGCTGCATCCTCTGTGTGCTTGCAGTCCTCCTGCGTGATGTTCTTGAAGGGGCAGCTCCAGAGGGACTTCTCGGTGCCCAGGCACTGCACCTCATTCATGTGGATGGGCCCCATCCCTGCAGAGGGGAACAGGGCTCAGTGCCAGCGGCACAGGGGTGCTGTGGCCATGCACTCCTGAGCTGCTTCCAGCCCAGCCCCTGCCAGTGGCACCGAGTGGCCGCGGTTCTGGGGATGCTCAGAGCAAATCCTGCAGCCCCGCACGCAGCAGCTGTGCCCACGGGGAGCAGCACAGGTGGCTGCAGGCAGTGCCCAGCCCCAGCCCAGCGCCCTCACCTTGCCCCATGCGTGCCCCAGTGAGGGCTTCCTTGGCGCTGCCGAAGCCCAGCTCGCGGCACACCACGCTGGCTGACAGCAGGTTCCAGCGGTCATCGCAGATCGTGCCCCACTCGTTGCTCTTCAGCACCTCGACACGGCCCTCCCCGGCCCTCGCGCCGCCCTTCAGCCGGAGCCGTGGCTGCGAGGAGCGGGGTCAGGGCACAGCAGGGGACAGCACGGCATGGCACGGTGCTGTACAGCATGTCACAGCGCAGCATGGAGCAGCACGGCACAGTGCAGCATGGAGCAGCACACAGAGCAGCACAGCATGGCACACAGTGCAGCACAGCGTGGCATTGCACGGTGCAGCACAGTGTGGAGGTGGCTGCCATGACTCTGAGGTGCAGGGACAGGACATTGTCCCCACCGCCCACCCTGTGGGTGGGTCACTGGGGACTCCCCACTCACCCCCAGACAGAGGGACGGAGCCCTGCAGCAGGGCAGCACAGCCCGGGGCTGCCCCAGCACTGCACCCACCCCAGGGCTCACCTGGCTGTGCTGCTGCTGGCGCTGCTTCTTCTTCTGGGTGCCACCGGTGGCGAAGAGGGGCCCGGGCTGGCAGCTGACCACAGCGGGCATGCCCGCACTGCAGGCTGCCGAGGTGTTGCCCCGGTAGAACTGGAAGGTGCACATGGAGAGGTGCACCTCTGTCCCCATGCAGGACACTGAGTGCAGGCGGTAGTTGAGCTGCTGCCGCTCCGCAAACAGCCTGCAAGGAGAGAGTGGAGTGTGGGGCACGGCACACACAGAGGGGCTGGTGCTGCCCTGCCTGCAGCTGTGCCCCTGCCTGCCGCTTGTCCCTGTGACACGTGTGGCTCCAGTGGCGCTGAGCCAGGTCCTGGCTCTCAGGCTCCTGTGGAGCCATTTACCTCTTCCTGGGCCCTACGTCCTCCCTGCGTTTTTGCTTAGGCTGAGGCTTGGAGGCCAGCCTGGAAAACAGAAAACAGCCGTCTTGGAGCCAGGCCCTGCTGTCACCTCCCCTGAGGGCTGAGGGGACACAGTGGCCCCAGAAGCCTCATGCACATCCCTCCGTGTCACGCAAGGATGCAACGGCATCCCCTGTTGCCAGCAACGTGACACAGCCGCCTGCACAGCAGTGATGCAGTTTCCTGACCATGTGCTACCAGGAAATTGAGACAGATCCAACATCTGTGCTGCTGTGACACAGCAGAAGATCAAACAGCAGCAATTTGATCTGTTGGGTGCCAGTGAGGTGTGCCCGCTGTCCTCACCCCGATGTTGGGCAATGTCACTGTGCTCCAGGGGAACAGGATGGCCAGCGAGCTCAGTGCCAAGCGAGCAGTGCGTGCGGGCAGCACTCTGCCCAAGCTGCAGCGATGGGATGGGACGCTATGGGCTGGCAGCCACCCACTGCCAGCAAAGGAGAGCTCCCAGGTGCTGAGCAGTGCAGAGAAATGGTGTGGGGGTGCTGAGCAGAGCCCCCAGGGACCAGAAGGAGAGAAGAGCCCCAGAATGGGGCAGGGGAGTGACAGTGTCCCAGGAACAGGGCAAAGCTGGGCCCGGCAGTGTCCTGCTGCCCCCAGCATGGCTATGCCACCCTGCACAGCCCCGCAAGCCCAGGCACAGCACGGACAGCCTGGAACCAGGGCTCACGCCAACAGCTGGAGGACATCAGCACCCATGAGACCACCACTAGATCCTGCACCCTGGGTATGAGAAGGACAATGGCAGAGGGACTGGGACAGCCAGGGGCTGGGGAGCATGGCTGCTGCAGCCTGGGGGCTGTCGGGGCTGGAGCTAAATAGGGGTGCACAGGAGAACGCTGGTGTAATTTGCAAGAAAAGGGTCACATTAGATGCACGGGAATTTTTTTTCCCCATGCGGGCCATTCAGCACTGGAGCAGAGGCCACAAAACTGTGAGATCTCTGTCCTCAGAGGTTTCCAAAAGCCAGCCGGAGCCAGCTGTCAGTGCTGTGGGAGAAACTGGGGCAGAGCCCCGAGGTCCCTCCCAGCTGGGATCACGCTGTGACCCCACACAGGACTGCACGTGTGCAGCCTGAACGGATCGGCCCAGGCACTGCAACGCAGGGCTCCTGCACCTGGCAGGGAAAGGAAGTGGATTGCTGCTCAGAGGTGCAGCATAGCAGCCCACCCAGCACCACGCAGTGCACAGCGGGCACCAATGGAACAAAGCAGCACTGGGCTGCAGTGAGGGACACGCCGGGGTGCGTGAGGAGACCCCATCTGGATTTCCATCACCTGCACAGCAAAGCTGCAGCAGTAGGTGAGGATGCCCATGGTGACACAACGCTGGGAAGTGTCATGATGAAAGGCTCAGGATGGGAACAGGGCGTGGGGCACCTTCAGCACCAGGGGCGGTGGTGGCACTAGTGTGAAGCCGCGTGCTGAGGGCAGAGCAGCTCCTCTGCATGGTGGTGGGCAAAGCAGGACGTGCCGAGCCCAGGGATGGGCTCTGGGTACAGCCCGAGTCTCTGCTCCCACCACCAAACACTGCAGCAGTGGTGCAGGGCTAGAGGGAAAGGGCAGCCAGAGCGTGCCCGAGGTCATGCAGAAAGGCAGCAGAAGTGGTGGCAGAGATCCTGGGCAGCTGCAGAGCCTGGGACGAGACCTGCTGCACCGTGCTCAGCACCACCACCAGCACTGCTGAGCAAAGCACTCTATCGCCTCCAGCTCGTGGGGAACAGGGGGGGTACACGGCCTTCTCAGTTTCCCCACTGCTGCTTTCTGCAGAAAGCAGCCCATTCCCACACCCTCCCTGTCTCCCTGCACAGATAGCTCCCTCCCAAGGCCTCCCCATCCCCACGAGGCTGCAGCACAAATGCCTCAGCCCTCTGCAGATATTCCCTGCAGACCCAGACCCTGTGTGGGATGAGACTGCTCTGCCCGGGGATGACAGGCCTGAGGGAAGAGCATCTCTGGGGGAACAGGGGGCCCTGGTGTGCCCAGACAGCTCCCACCAGTGTGGAGTCATCCTGCTTGGCACAACCTGGCTCTCGTTCTGCTCCATCCAGATCTGCCATGCCAGGATCCGTCCAGACTGCAGGGACCAGTGGGGTGGGACAGCCCCGCTCTGCCCAGAGCTCCGCAGATGGGTGCCCCGGCCCCTTACCTCCTGCCTGGCCTCACGCTCCGGCCCCTCATCTCGGCTGCACGCCTCAACCGCCTGCAGGGCAACACCACAGCTGCACGGTCAGTGGTGCACACAGCACCAGCACCACTCCGCAGGCAGCACCGGCACCACCAATAACACTGCACAGGCAGCACCGGCAGCACACAGCACCAGCACCATGCTGTGCTGCTGGCAGCACTGACAGCGCACCCACAGCTGCACCCTGGGACCACTGCTTGGGCCATGGTGCTGCACAGCATCCCAGCACAGCTTGCCACAAACCTCCTCTCAGCACAGGGTCCCCTGCGCTCCCACCAGAGAGAAATGTGGAGGTGCATCGCTACCCCCCCATGATTCTTCAAACCCCTATGATTCTGTGATTCCCTGATTGTAGAATCATAGAATGGCCTGGGTTGGAAAGGACCCCAAGGATCATCCGGTTCCAACCCCCCTGCCCCAGGCAGGGCCACCAACCTCCAGATCTGGCACTGGATCAGGTTACCCAGGACCCCATCCAACCTGGTCTTGAATGCGTCCAGGATCGGGGCATCCGCAGCCTCTCTGGGCAGCTCTGCCATCACCTCACCACTCTCTCAGTGAAGAACTTCCCCCTGATGTCTGATCTAAACCTTCCCTCCTTCAGCTTAAAGCCATTCCCCCTTGTCCTATCACTGTCTACCCTTGTGAAAAGTTGGCTCCCCTCCTGTTTGTCATCTCCTTTTAAATGTTGGAAGGCCGCAGTGAGGTCCCCCCGCAGCCTTCTCTTCTCCAGGCTGAACAAGCCCAGCTCCCTCAGCCTCTCCTCATAGGGGATTGATGTCTCGGGCAGGCTCTGTGGTGATATATGGGGCAGAATGGGCAGCCCCAGCCCCCAGCCATGCCGGATAGCAGTGCCCAGATGGCAGTGAGGATGGGAGCAATGCTGGGGAGCCACACGCCAGTAGTGTGGTCTCTGCTGTAACCCTGCTGTGCCCTCAGCAGCGCCCCTGGCATCCCCCAGCGCTGCTCTGACACCCCCATTCCACAGGGCTCCCCCCAGCCCCACTCACTTGTAGAAGTTCCTGTTCACCTTCTTCTCTGTGGGGAAGCCCATCATGCCACAGATGACGCGGCTGTTCCTACTGTCCCAGCCCTCATCGCAGATCTGTGCCCAGCCATCCTTGTAGCGCACCTCCACGATGCCCTCGGTCACTGGCAGCCGCCGCCGCGCACCTGACACCACCGGCCGCAGGCGGACCTCCTCCACGTGGCTCTGCTCCGTCTGCAAGGCACAGCTCAGCACGGAGCCCCCGCCCCTGCCAGCCCCTGCCCAGTGGTGTCTCATGGGAGAGGGTGTCCCCATCCATTGTGGGGAACAGGGATGGGGGGTCCCCCATCCCTGCATCCCTCCTCCAATAGCCCTGGGCAGCCGAGCACCTAACTGCATCCTGTGCACCCCTAGGGTGCAGCTCCCTTCACCTCAGAGCCCCACACACCCCCAGGCATCCTCCAGGGCAGAACAGCAGTGCAGGTGCTGGGCATGGGGCAGGATTGCAGGATATGGCCCCAGCACCCCTTGCTCAGGGGGATACCAAAACCAGCGCATGGACAGGGCTGCACCATGTCCCTACACTGATGTGTGGTCTGGAGAAGCTGCAAGGGATGAGCAGCTCGGGAGGCCCAGGGGATGCTGCCCCGGGCAGGCACAGCTGCACCAAAGGCACCACCAGCACTGCCAGTCCTGCACATGGGTGCTGGCAGTCTGCAGGGGAGCTGCCTCCAGCTTGCAGGGAGGGCAGAGGTCCCGCAGGGCGACCCCACGGCAGCGCCAGTGATGTGCCCCAGCCAGCAGCTTCCTCACCTCGATGACGTTGGAGTCTTTGAAGCCCGGGATGCGCTCATCCTTGCAGATGACACCCGCATCTTCCTCGTGGCTGCAGTCACTGTTCCCCCAGCCCCGGTGTCTACAGTCCCCAATGCTCTTCTCACCTCCCGCGCAGTTCACGTTATCCAGCCAGATGCGCCCTGCAGCACAGCGGTGCCACGACTGAGGGGGCCCAGGCAGCCCCGCAGGCAGGGAAGGTGCCCCACATGAGGACGTGGGGCCGGGGCACCATGCTGGGGCTGGACACGCCCACCTGTGACATGCATCCTGGGGGCTGTGTGGCAGCTTGGCTGCACACAGCATGCTGCACATTGGGGCTGCAGCTCTGCATGCACAAGCATAGCCCTGCAGCCACCCACAGCGCCGGGGGCACACGCAGCCCCACTGCAGCAGTGCACACATCCTCCCCAGGCACCAGATGCACACACACAGAGTTCCCTGGACCTCTCTGCACACACACATGCACACACACATGCACACTCATGCTTCTGGGCACTGCAAACAGCCAAGTCCTGCCCGGCTCCCCCCACAGCGTGCACCGACTGCAGCCGTGCTCACTGCATCCCCATGCTCTCTTACCGACACCTTTGCCATACTTGGCGCTGTGGGCCCAACCGGTGGCCCCCACGAAGCCAAGGTGCCGGCACAGCACCTGTGCATTGGCCAGCGTGAAGTCGTCATCGCAGATGGTGCCCCACTCTTCGTTGTAGAAAACCTCGATGCGGCCCTCATTGTGCTTGCGCGGGTACCCGGCCAGCCGGAACTTCAGCGCAGGCGTGGGACTGCGCGTGGGGCCTGGGGAGGTGGGCTGGGCACTGCCCCCCCACAGCCACAGCCCCCCCAGCAGCACCAGCAGCTCCTGCCATGTCCTCAAGCCACGGTGTCCCATGGTGGCGTGGCCCTGTGTGAGGAGGTGGCATCAGTCCTGCATCCCTCGTGCACCGCTGCCGGGTCACATCTTCTGTGCAAGGGACAGTGACAGCGGAGATGCCAACGGCATGTGTCACCCCTAGGGGAGGCAGCTGGGACAAAGGGCACCACTGCCAGAGCAGAGCTGCTGAGTAGCACCAGGGAGCATGGCAGCTGGGCTGGAGCTGTGAGTGCTGGGGCTGCCAGGCCACGTTCCCATCCCGCCAGCATGCAAGGCAGCCACAGCCATTCACATTTCTCCCTGTGAGGCATTTTCTCCAGCCCTTCAACAACATTTGTGGCTCCCTGAAGCCCCATGGGAGATGTGGTATTCCTGTAGCAGCCCTGTCAGCAAACAATAGTGAAAACACTGCTCTGTAAACCGCCGGGGCGGGCCCTGTTCCACGCACACCACTGGGGCTGCCTTACCCCCAGCTCTGAGCAGCTCCACGCCCTGCTCCAGCCCAGCGTCCTGGGACCACATTCTGCTCCAGCCTGGGACCCCCGAGTGCATCCCACATGCCCCACTCACATGGGCGTGCTCATCATCAGACAGCACTAGAACACCAGCTGTGGCTCAGCGACCCAAAAGCAGGGTGGTTTCAGATGCTGACATTTAGCTACAGGGCTGCACAGAAGGGAAAAGTAACTAATGATAAGACCAGAGGAAATGGCCACAGGCTGCACCAGGGGAGGTTCAGGTTAGATATAAGGAAAAACTTCTCTGCAAGAGTGGTCAGGCACTGGAACAGCCTGCCCAGGGAGCTGGTGGAGACACCGTCCCTGGTGGTGTTCAAGAAACATCCGGATGAGGTGCTACAGGATATGGATTAGTTTAGTGGGAAATATTGGTGGCAGGAGGACATTTGGACTAGATGGTCTTGTAGGTCCTTTCTAACCTAGTGATTCTATGAAAGCAAACGCTACCCCCACGCACGGTCCCACTGGCGGTTGTGCACCCCTCCCGCAGAGCTGCCTCTGTCAGATCCCCCCAAGCCCTCCCCTCCCACTCCCCCACAGCGCTGAGGGCCTCCGAGCTGCCAGGCCCCGGGGCTGCAGCTGCCCCCAGCACCCCATGCCGCCATCACTGCCCCACGGCGCTGGGGGCTGCAGCAGCTCAGGGAGGGGACGTGGCCCCATGACACAGCCACTCCGGGCCTCACCGCCAGCACGCGGCTCCAGAGGAGTCGGAAGAGCACACCCCAGCCTGCTCCATCGCGCTCGGCTTTTCGGGATGACAGAGCCCAGGCCACCTCTGCAGCCTCCTTAACGCCCCTGAACCCGACGCACGCGCAGACGAACCGTTCCCCACACCCACTGCACCGCGCAGCGCTGCGGAGGGGCCCGGCCCTGAGCCCGCAGCGCTGCTCCGCCGCCAACGAAACCCCTGCGGAGCGGAGACGCCAACCCCCGCGGGGCAGCCGCA
>WBMW01000259.1:2394-26862 GCA_013396635.1 Penelope pileata
AATGAAGTAGTCTCGAAAAGAAAAAAAAAAACAAAAGTTAATATTGGAAACATCGGTGCCTTTTGCATCTTTAAAATCAGTATCTAATGCCATAATTACATACAGAGTTTTTACACAGGACTAGGTTTCCTTAGGCTTGTGCTCCATGTATAGATGTGTGAATGCTCCTCTTTTACAGTAATAGGTGGAAGGAATTATGACTTCCCCTACTTCTGGAGAGGGCTAGTGAGGGGTGACAAAACACATTATGTTAGGTCTTAAAAGACTGTAAAATTCCTTTTTTGAATCAAGGGTAAGAATCTGAGAGTGAACTGAACAACCTCTGGAGTAGTCCCAGGTCTCAGTCTGAGTTAATTGTAGAAGTAGCTTGAAACTAAGGTATCTCTTGTCATTAGAGCCTCATCTCTTTGGTACTGGGTCTCCCAGCAGTCTAGAAATGACCCAGTTCAAATGCACGGCTGCATTTCTGCTGAATGAGACAGAACATTATATGGACCTCACCAGGCACAAAGGAGCCTGCCTGCATGAAATTAATGTGTCAAAATGTTTTGACTGAACTTAAGCTCGCCATGTGGGTTTGTATCAGATCAGTGCTTTGTGTTAGGCAGATGTAGCCTTTTCATCCTAATGTTAGGAGACCCAAAAGTGAATGTTGCTGAACTACATCCTGAGTGAGAGATTCAGCTTCCTTTTCTTAACACATAGGTGCTTTTTTTTTACTACTTGCTTTTGTATAACGGGACAGCTGATAGATGTAAGCTCTAATTCAGTTGTCTCTGTATGAAAGCATTTGATATCTTCACAAGATCTGTTGGTCTAAATATACGGAAATTGAGTATTATATTTCTTATTTGAAAAACAAAAAGTTAGCCCCACTCTTCTCTCTGCCTACACCGGAGCAGCAAAAAGATACACGTATAAATTGTTAAGATTTTGTAAGTTACCAATGCTGATCTTTCTCCCTGAAATTCTAGATAAAAAAGTCATCATTTTTTTTTTGATATCTCAGCAAGCCTCACTGTGCACACACTGCACAAAGGGATGACAGACACCTTTCCATAACTTTGATCTATTGATTTGTGCATTGCTTACAACAGCATCTTGCTTTTTCAATAGGACAAGAAAGCCACAGTTAGGTGCAGATCTGATTGGCCACGTGCAGAAATGCTAATCCAGTCCCAACACTGAACTGCTATCTGGGGAAGCACACAAGCAAACTGTAGTAGGCAGCAGGCTGTTCCAAGCAAGAGAAAGGTGGTGACACTGATACACTGATTACACTAATACACATGCTAGCATGGCAAGTCTTCTTCCTCCCAGTACTCCTCATGCTCAGGAGATGCCATCAAGCTTGTTAGGCAGCTGTGGCTGACCTATATAGAAATACAGACTCACTAGTGGAGAAGGTTGTTTTCATGACCCCACACAGACATGCCCACACATGCTAGATATAATCTGAAATTCAGAAAAGGAAAGCATTTAATGGAGCAATCTGCCTTACACCTTCTTAGGCTGGTACAGGGAGAAGTACATAATCCTTTCTCATAAATTTTCCAAATATGTATGCAACAGAAGAAAACAACATCAATTTTCTATTAGTTAAATTTCTGTTGTCGTCTGAGAATAATAAAGGTCCAGAGAAGCATGAGGCTAGAGCACTGTTGTGGTTCGACCCAGTAGATAGCTAAGCTCCGCAAAATCATTTGCTCACCCTCCTACCCCCTCAAGGTGGGATGGAGGAGAGGATTAGGAGAAAATTAGGAGAAAATACAGTAAAACTCGTGGGTTGGGATAAAAACTATTTACTAAGACAGTGAAGGAAGTAAAATAAATAGCAGTAATTACATATATATATATACAAAAATAAATGATACACAAAGTAAGGGCTCACTACCCAATGACGAATGCCTTGTCAGTCCCTGAGCAGTGGCCTCTCCCCAGCTAAGTTCCCTTCCTTGTATTTACATGCTGTCATATGGTATGGAATATCCCTGTGGTCAGTTTGGGTCAGATGCCCTTCCAGCTCCCTGTGCTCCCCCAACCCCTTTGCTGGCAGAGCAATACAAGAAGCTGAGAGACTTGGCTCTGTTCAACAATGCCCAGCAACAGTATAAACAGTTGGCATGTTATCAGTTTTGTTTTTCCTTCTAGAACCAAAATATAGCCTCATACCAGAAATTATGAGAAAGGCAATCTCTGTCCCAGCTAGAAATTAAGACAAGTGCACAATGTTCTGTGATGCTGTAGGTGAATTCATGTATCACTTTTTCTTTACTAGTCTTTCTGATGTAAGTTATGTTTAATAGCTTTCCCAACACCAGCCCTCCCACCCTATCCAGTGTGTACATTTTTTAATTTCAGCAGCCTTTAAATTGTGCCTTGGAAATATATTCCCTAATTTACAGAAAAAGGTGCATATATGATTTTTAGTGCATAGTTTAGTCTTTTTTACTTTTTTTTTTAAAAAAAATCATATTTCTTTTTCTTTTTTCTAGTTAGTTTACTCCTATCTAATCTGCATAAACAACTTTGTATGTGTTATAGCTATCCTAGCCAACAGATGGTGCTGTGTATAACATTTTTATGTTATTGTGTAACAAAAATATATATTACAGCCAAACTGCATACGTAATTACTTTGTTAGGAAATAAATGTAAAATTGAAGTTCACAATAATAAATGGTTATCATAAAAATTAGAAGGAAAAATGGTAAGTGCTGAGAGTTGCTAATGAAAGTCCACTTCAGCCTGCAGGTAAGGAAAGACGGAGTTACATATGTAAATCTGCCTGTGGTGTCAACACTATCACTCCCAAACAAGATCTTTTGCAAAATCAGGACTTCAAATTGGTAAATTTTATGCACAATGAAATTATCAGTATCTGGTCTGCTTTCTGTACTCTAGAATTAATAGCTTTTAACTAAACCAAAATAAAAATGTGTACTAAGCCATAAGTACACGTATAACTTTTGTAGGGCCACACAAGTAAGACTTTTGAAATATAATTTTAATTAACTGCAGAAAACTGCAAAAAGGGGTGATCCTCCTTGATTTCCTGGAACCCAGACAAACCATCAACTCTGGTCTCTACGTCGCAACACTAAGTTGATTAACTAACTAAGTTAGTTAAATTAACCAACTAACACTAAGCTCAGACTTCCGGAGTCAGGCCAGAGAGGAAGACAGCCTTCCTCTTGAAACACGATAATGCCAGGCTTCATACCAGTTAGAAGACTATGGAGCACATTGCCAGTCATGGTTGGACTGTCTGCAGTGTAGTCCAGATTTGGCACCTTCTGACTTTCTTTGGTTTGGGCTAATGAAAGATGGACTGTGTGGGCAATATTTTCCTAGCAACAATATTTTCCTGTCATAGCAGCTGTGAAACAGTGGGTCACCTCCACTGGTGCAGATTTTTATAAGCTCAGTGTGCAGGCTCTTGTTCATTGCTGGTGAAAACGCATAGCTAATGGAGGTGACTATGTTGAGAAGTAGTGTTTTGTAGCTGACAATTTACTCTATCAAATAGTGTTGTTACTCTCCTTGTATCTGTTGTAGTTTCCATGCAAATTAATAGGAGGCATTTATTTCAGAACAATCTACGTATATTTGAATTTTACCAAGTAAATGTTCAGTAACATAACAACTGACCACAAACCACCGATTCCTGTGTATTCACATACCAACATAAAAATTTATCCAACAATATGTTAGCCAAATATTACATGCCAACCCCAGCACTGCACTCTGGTAAAACTATTATCTATCTCAACTGTATAATCTCTTTTCTTACAAATGCAGATTTTTTTGAAATTGCTCTATTCAGCTAAGTGACCATTAATCTTATTTATCCAGTCACAGTCATCTTGCAAATTTAAGCTAGTACACATTTCAATCTATGTTTAAATTATACTCAGAAAATGTGGGTATTTTCGCAATATAAAAACAAATACAGAAAGTCAATTGCAAACATCCTACGTGGAAAAAACCATGTACTTAGTTTTTTGTAGGAATTTGATACAAAAGACTTCATAACTGCGGAATCACATTACTTTTACATAGCAGAATCTCCTGGAAGAGATGTTAAAGCACATGCAAGATGAGGAGGTTATTCAAGACAGCCAACATTGCTTCACCAAGGTCAGATAGCACCTGACCAATCTGGTGGCCTTCTATGATGGAGTGACGGCATCAGCGGACAAAGGAAGGGCAACCGATGTCATGTACATGAACTTCTGCAAGGCCTTTGACTGGATTCCTGCCCCTCATACTTATCTCTAAATTGGAGACATACACATCCAAAGCATGGACTATTCATTGGATAAAGAATTAGCTAGATGGTCATAGCCAGAGGGTTGTTGGCGATGGCTCTATGTTCATGCAGATGCCAGTCATGAGTGGTGTCTCTCAGGGGTCGGTCTTGGGACCAGTGCTTTTCAACATCTTTACCAATGACATAGGCACTGGAGTTGAATGTACTCTCAGCAAGTTGGCTGATGACACCAAGCTGAGTGGTGCAATTGACACAATAGAGGGAAGGCATCCAGAGGGACCTGGACAGGCTTGAAAAGTGGAGTCTTGTGAATCTCATGATGTTCAACAAGTCCAAGTGCAAGGTGTTGAGCCTGGGTCAGAGCAATCCCGAATATGCGTACAGACTGGGAGAAGAACTTCTTGAGAGCAGCCCTGAATAGAAGGACTTGGGAGTCCTGGTGGATGAAAAACTGAACATGATCCAGCAGTATGCACTTGCAGCTTGGAAGGCCAATGGTATCCTGGACTGCATCAAGAAAGGGGTAGTCAGCAGGGAGAAGAAGGTGACTGTCCCTCTCTACTCTGCCCTTGTGAGGCCCCATCTGGAGTACTGTGTCCAGGCTTGGGGCCCTCAGCATGAGACGGTGTGGAACTGTTGCAGCAGGTCCAGATGAGGGCAATGAAGATGATCCAACCTAATCTGTTCTATGATTCTACAATTCTGACAGAGAATGCTGAAATGAAACGTCCTCAGTCTTACAAGCGTCAACATTCATGCTCTGGTTTGAAAGGGCAAATATATATTTCTAAATTTTAAAATATCTTCGGTTTCTGAAAAGGATTCTTTAAAGTTTGGGAAAGTAGGCTTCATTTTACAATTTAAAAATTGATTTTCTGAAAATACCTCTGCCAGTTCTGCCATTTCTGGTTTCAGCGCCCAAATAGGTATAGAAAAGAGTAGTCCCAATCAAAGAGTTGATAATTGCTGTTAAAGAAGATTTAAAATGTACCTTTACAGTATAGTGAAGAAAAACAGTGACAATTTGATACACTTGCAGCAAAAAAAAAATTCTTAGATAAAAAAGAACGCATCTGCCTATTTAGTTTGTTTTATATATTTTATATTATCTTAAATTGATTAGTGATAAGGGATAAAATAATACTGCAGTGATTTGGCTGATTTTTTAATTGAAACTGAACTGCTGCTGTTTACCAAGTTGATTCCATTAAAATAGAAAAAGGAAAACAAAATGAGCACTGTAATAAAGTGGAAATAATGAAATCTTCAAACCACTCAGTCACAGGATGGCTACATACAAAATATTCTTCAAAATTTCTTTCCCTCTTTCCTGCTCCCCCACTTTCTTCTTGTGAGTAGAGGAGTAATGAGTTACTACTTTTCAACTATTTTCAATTATTCTGCTGCAGCCTTTAGTCCTTCTCATGTACAGTTTGTCACAAAGAGTTCTCAGTGTTGCTTTCCTTTGAAGATTTGGAAACAAGGCAGGGATACTGGTGCTTAGGTCGTATAATTTTTCATTTCAATTCAGGTTGATGAGAAAATCTCTATCTCTGGAATGCCTGGTGAGTGAGAGGGTACTATCTCAGGAGGTGGACTATCCTATTTTGACACAATGGGACAGTAAATTGGGGAGGTTCACTTGGAAAGAAGAAAGGACAACTTAGTTCTCAGGATTTTACAGGAAAGTGAATGTAGAAACCTGACAAGAATGTTGGGAGTGAGCCTTATGTTAAGTTGATGGGATGGCACAGCATATTGTCACTTAAGTGGTGTTCTGATGTTTCTGTTTTTGCAGCATCAATAGGATACCAGTATCCACTGGTGTTGTACACTGCACAGTGCTGAAATACACTTTATCCCATCTTCTGTCTCTCGCCACGGGAGAATCCTGTTGATGTAAAGATAATTGGACTCCTCACTCTCCCATATGGCCTAGAATATGCTTAGTTTCTCAAAACCTATGTTGAATTTGTTCTGTGGCTCTGTATCCTGTCCCTGCTATTTGTACAGTACACAGGGAGCGCATCATCCCCAAGATCATCTATGCTCGTTCATCTGGGGCCAGTTACACCAACAGATGGAAATCACAGAATTTTAGAATCACAGAATCACAACATTGTAGGTGTTGGAAGGGATCTCTAGAGATCATTGAATCCAATCCCCAGATCAGAAAGGCGTACACTTCTACATAACCTTGATAGTGGGAGCACAAATGCTTCTTACTTGCATTGGCTATTCCTTCACAGTAGAGGGATTATCCTCGATATTTGTGACCAAATCATCTCCCACATCTGGAAAGCCCCAGAATAACCTACTTCAGTGATCTGGTTGTGGATTTGTGGCCAGCTAGGCCTGAGATCAATTGACAAGGGAAAACAGTTGTAGTACAGGTTACACTGCTGTTTAGTTAAACATGTAACAAAGATGATGCATTATTTCTCCTTTGCCACAAGACAAAATCCAGTTACTCCTGTTACTCTAACCAGGATGAGAGCACTGTGTGCTCCATGTAGGAGAGGGACTTGTTTGTTCCCAGACTCCACATTGGACCATTGCCAGAACTCACACAGCCTTATTTTGCCCTGGTTTCCCCTGCTTTTATTCTTCCAGCCCTTTTGGCTTCATTATGTTCATACAGGACTCAGATTCCTTCATCTGGGAAAATAGCTACCATCAGTCTGGAATGCATTGCTGGGCTAAACAAAGGTTTATTAAGAGCCTTTTAAGTGAAAGTGTGGGCAGTTTGCTTGGAAGCATTTATGTGCTTATTCACAATATAGCTATTTTCTGAGAAATGTTTCGTATTGCCGAGAGCTGTCCTCTATCTGAGTTGGTCTAACTGCATTATTTCTTAGGCACATGTTGAGCTCACTGCTTTAAGGTTGTCTTGACTTTCATAGATAAAAAAAAGCCTTTACCTTTGGAAGACATGAACTGAGTTATATTTCTATTATAAGATTTTCTTATTAAGTATTACTGTCTACATGAATAGATATTCAGTGATTTTGTTGATAAAGAGAAATTCCTTAATGAGAGAATGTCTTAGTTACAACTGCCATTCCTCATGACATCATCTTTTTGGAACCTAAAAAGAGCACATACAGAATCTCAGGATATCTTGAATTTCTTGTAAGCTAGATATGAAGTGTCAGCAAAATTAATTCACAACACCACTGCTTTGTCAAAGTTAGTTATATATGCTATTGTGTTGAGAATATTTGACTGATATGGTTGCCTCTATAATTAGGAGTCTGACACATTTCAATTATATATTCACACAACTTTTCGAAAGGTTTATAAATCAGATAAAATCCCTGTGGGCTGAAATGTGCCATGATAATTAGTGCAGGGACAATTTTGTTTATGTGCTATTGTCCGTTACTTTGTTAAAGGATTATTACAGAAATAGGGTAGGCTTATTTGTAATCTCACATATTTAGAAAGAGCCTACTTCAAAAAAAAATGAGGGTTGATGTTTTCATAATGTTGACTTAACCATCTTTTCATGGAATACAGTGTTTCACCATCAATTTCATTGTCACAGCAACATCCTGGCAATGCTAAGTACTTGCAAAAAGCCACTCGAAATATTAAAGCATTGTATTTCACAATGCTGAACAATACTATCTCAATAAATGATTAAAAGAAAAATAAAAGAAGATCAAGTTTTAAAGTGCCTTATTTGTGAAAGCCATTCTCAGCAGCAACTCTTAGCGAATGTACAGCATGTCAATGTACAGCATTAAGCAGTTTGCTAAGTTACAATTTCTTTTAACTAGAAATACATCTTTGGAGCTTGTTTCTGGAGGTAGAGGGCTAGGGTTAATTAATGCTTTGAATTTAATTTTTCAAATAAGAGTCTTCAGTAAAAAGCATTATGATCTACAAGAAAACCCTTAACATGCAGTGATGTACCGATGTGCTGTGAAATTCTTAAATGTGAGCTAAGTTTAAGAAGAGTCTCACTGAATATTAAACAACCTTGGAAACTGATGCCCAGAAATAATATTTTATTTTCTGTTGTTAGTGCGGAGGTAGGGTGCTGAGAGCTGATTTTGTCATAAAGGTGGCTGTTAGCACTTTTTTCCTGATTAATCACTTTAGCCTTTAAGATAAGTCAGGCTATTTTTTTTGTGTTTTTTGATTATTAGGTATGGACTAATCTTTTCAAGGCTATGTCATGGAGAATGAAGACTCATTAAAAGTTTGCATGTGTTCATGTGTAAATACTAGAATAAATAAAAGCACAGACTGTGCAGTATTTACTTGTCCCAATCGGCAATGTGACTGCTCCTTTGTGCAGCCTGACTGCTCCCATTGGCAACCTTCCTATATGGGGACAAGGAATTACTGACAATGCAGGAAGATGGACTAAATAGATAGGAGGAAAAGGTGTGGGGAATTATATACACAAATATCCTAAAATACTGTTTTCATTCTAGCAATTCAAACAGAAACTATGTGGAAGTGAGTTTTTTGCTTCTCTCATGAATGAAAGCCATATTTTCCATCAACATTTCTCTTTCAGTGGATTATCATTACTGTTAGGAATGTAAAATTCATGAATGTAGAGGAAGCTTGAGCAAAGAAGCTGTGAGGCTGATTAGTTCAGAACAATATTAATTTCCTAATAGGTCACATAGATAGGATGCAATGCTACCTCTGTCTTAGGCATAGAATTTTACATTTTATGGGACTGGGCATACTGTTTAACCACTAATACATTTCCCTTTGTTGTTTTTGTCTGGGTCTGTAGTACTCACCAAACCAATGCCTCCACATGGTTTGAGGATAGAGATTGATCTCAAAAGGCAGTTGAGTGTGGCCAGTTCAAGTTTTAGGAAAGACCTCGAGATGAGCTCTGCTGGAGAGCTAGTCTTCAAGCTCAGGAAGTGAATCCTGATCTATTTAATCTTTTATAACCAGCATAAACAACAATACCAAAATCATGGGGATAAATGAAATTAAAGAAGGAAGCAGATTACCTCATTCAAGAGATTGTTTCTGCTTACATATGTAGGCATGCACTTATATTCTTCTGGAGAACAGAATGTATTGAAATTCCACTTGGTCCTTTAAAACACAAAAAGCTTTACAATCATAGAGGAATAAAGTTCTTGTACCACTCCTTGACATTCCACTAACAAGCAGACTGAAGACAAAAGGTTTAATTTTCTTATTTCTTGACTTTAGTTCTGTTTCTGGAAATTTCTTCAAACTTAATCAACATAAGTATACTTTTATTTGCATTTAAATACAGTAAAATATTTATTGGTAAAATTTAAACTTAACCGTGAAAAGTTAATTTTGTTGGTGTATAATTACTTGACTCGACCTTCTTCTCTGCAGTATCTCTTCCACCCAGATTCCAATTGATGTCAGAGAGCTTTCTTCTTCATAATTCCTTTGGTTAATTAACAATAGTATTGCAAAATTTCCTTGTCAATTTATAAAAATGTTTCTTCCATTTAGACCAGAGTGGTTTGGATATTTTTTTCTTGTTGTTGATTTTGTTTTGTGGGTTTGTTGTTTTGTTGTATGGTTTTTTTTCGCATACCTAAAGTGCACATATGTTGTGTTGGTGTTTATTTTACAAGTCCAAATTTATAGTGCATGTGTTTGTGTGCACGTCTGTGCGTAATTCAGCCTAAGATCTGTTCCCAGAAGCTTAACAGAAGGCTTCCCTTTTTCTGTTCAATAATAGATGAGAAGAATATCAACAGCAGCCAGTGGCTGCCTGTCAACAGTGCCAAATAACTGAGCTGTCATCTGGAGAGAAGTTCTCAAGAATGAAGATGGTTGACTCCTCTGATGTGTTTCAATGTATTCTACCTTACACTGATCAGTTTACAGGTCCTTAGACACCTCTGCCAAAAGCAGTGCCTCTATTAGATCAGGATGCAATGTACTACTCTCCTTGGCTTCCCACAAAACCATTCCCATGGGAGACTCTTCTTCTACGATTAGCCTCAATTCAAGGGTTTGTGATAGGACAACTTTTCTTTTCACCAGGCTTTAGTCAAACAAAGAGAGGACAGAAGGCAACGTGTTTTTTGATTTAACACTTTTAGATTCAAATTTCTTCTCTTGGATACTTCATTTTTCAAAGCTAAATAACTCTAGCACCCCTTTATGAGACGCCAGATTAGGAATTTTCCCTGGCCAGGGGTGGTCCAGAACATCCTCTTCCTCCCTGATGTCCGCTGTAATGTTGCAGTTGTTAGTTAGATGTAGCGTTAGTTAGATGTAGTTAGATTGTAGGCATTATCTAGTGTATTTCCACTAAAACAACATTTTCCCTTTCATTATATACTGCTCGAATAGTCCACGTCCATGTACTATTGTACTCTGGCCTTTCTCTGTGTAAAAAAATTTGTTTCACTAGGGCTACTGGGGCAAAGACTTACTAATAATTTCTACCTTCATTGTGCTTTTTCTTAATTACAGTTGGAGTTTTAGAAATAATAAAAAGCATATTGAATACAAAATATTTGGATTAGTATGCATTTTCACATTTTAGATATGCTTACAAAGATATGAATTTTTAAACTATTTTACAGAACTCTTATGTTTTTATCCTTACTTATTATAACATTTGCATATTGTTTATGTAAAAGTCCATAAGCCATCATTAAATGTACTGTGTCTTAAGAACAGATAAATTACAATTCTAGATTAAACTACTGGTCTTCTTGCTCATTAACATGCTGCAGTAATGTGCAGGACTGTTTTCTACCAGTTCTATGTACATAATTGGACAGGAAATGGCAAGAAAAATTTTTGTGTTCCTGAAAGTTTTTCACATGTCTGGGGCAGAACGAGATCTGTAGGATGAGATAATATTTTTTGTTAAAATGTGTCACTTGACAATAAAAGTTATTACTGGATTCTTATTAGATATCTTCAACATATTTCTAACATGACTTGAAGCATGAACAACCGAACAGTTCATGAACAGTTTGTCTGATGGCTTTCACTACTTTGTATGCCTCTAGATACAACTCTAATCCATCTAGATATCTGGCCAGTTTTTAAATGTTATAATTTTTTTTCCTTAGTATACCAATCAACTCAGAAACTTTTCTGCTCTTAATTGCAAGGCACAATGTCCTGGGCAATGTAAAAATTTACAGAGCAAATATGTTCTCATGTATGAATAGTTTGGGATATCATGGTAAAGTGTGAGTAAAAACCAATCTATCAGACTTATCAGGACTTCATTTAATAGCTCAGTTTCTAAATTATACGAGAATTAAAGTGCATGCTATACCTTCAGGCTCATTGTACAGATACACCATGGAAGAAAACATAAACGACCGGTACATTTATTGAAGTTTCCCTTGTTTTTCTTTGAAGTGTATAGAATTAAGCATTCCCAAGTAAACTTATTGTAATAAGTCATCTGAAGAATAAGAGTGACCAAGATGGCAGAAGCAGTATGCAGCCATGTCCAAATGTAGATGGCAGTACCTCCAGAGTAGTTCTAGCGGAAAAAGGGTAATGTAAGCCACAGCTGCTGATTACTTATCCATGCAAACAAAGGCTCCATTCATATGGATGGTTGTACAGCTCTCATGAGTACTATGTTCTACCAAATCATGTACCAAATAACCAAAAGATCTCTCTTTTGTTCTTGAAAACATTCTTATTTAGCTGCTTTTTCAGCACCTGGAGAAAGCAAACTGTTCTGGCTGTGCCCTTCTTTTTTCCAGCCATGTGATCTACAAAGGCACAAGTACTTCAACTGGTGTCATCCAGAAATGCAATTTGTCAGAATATGAGAGCAGCAGCTTTGACTCCTTTGACATGCTAAGAAGAGAGGAAGTTTGTCTGGCCACTTTGTAGCCAAAACTTGTCTCCTACCCTGAAACACGTTCTAGAGTGTATGGAAAAATGCTGGTTACAGACCAGAGTTATATTAAGAAGAGTGACAATATCTTGTGGCTGTCCAGCTGTCATAGAAAGGATCTGCTAGGACTAACCTAACAGGAATGTCTCTAGCCAAGTGTCTTGAAGACTATTGAAAAACTACAGCTGAAGTGGGAAAACCTCTGGCAACTCTTGTCTACTGTCACCTAAATATTCACTTGAGACCTGAGGCGGTTATTTTGTATTCAAATAAAAGAACATGAAGAATTAGTATATGTGACATTCCAGTAACAAAAAACCACTGGGAAGTTTTAAATTCTTATGCTATCCACTGCAGCGCAGACAAGGAAAGAGAAAGAAAAATCAAGAAAGGCAAATGACAGAGTTGAATTTCTTAATACAGAATATCAAAACAGAAAATGTGTTATTTCATTCATGGGCTGAAATGACAATTATTTTCTAGTTTTAATTAATTATCAGTGTTTTTAAATCTTACACTATGGTTCAAAATGCAGTATTGTTTCCCCTCAAGTACAGTTTGAAATGTGTGGTATTGCAAACATTTTTGCATTTTCGGCGCTTTTAAGCATCTTAATGCAGAAGGGAGAGCAGAAATATATCTAATATAGAAAACAATTGAAAAGTACAAATCTAATCTCTGTTTATGCAAAATTAAAAAAAAAAGAAAATTAAGTTCACGATGTTGCAGGAAAATAAAATCAGCACTCTGGACATTTTAGCTTTTCAATGCAGCCAAACAAGTAATGATCTACTTAACAATCAAACAGTTCAGCACAAAGATGTGACTTAGTCTAATTCAATATAAATTATGTATTTGAAACAAGTTAGGAAAGCACTTAAAATGTGGTTATCTTAGCAGAAAAATATTAGGTCATTATAACGCAGCCCTGGAAATACTGAGAGTACTTACTGTCACAGACTTTCTTCAGAGTTTTCAGTAATGGCAATCACAATGGTAAACTTTCCTCTTGCCACTAAAATCTTCACATTTTCCTGTTAATGATTAACTTTTTGTGAGAGAATATGTGCCACTTCAGTGGCTTCCATTTATTTTCTCAGGAAAATTTTGTACAAATTTTGCCTCAGAATTGAGTGGCTTTGTTAAAGGACCAATGCATAATCTGCATATCTGAAACACATAAGAAAAGAAGACTTTTTTTCTGAAGGGCAAATACTAGAATTGTATACTCTTCATAAAATAATATGGCTTGAACTATATTTGTACACAGATTTCTGGGAATTATATTATTCTTGCTATGATTTCACACAAACATTGGTATGCTTCATTTTGTGTAATTATTCCTGAAGGATATTGGAATCAATTCAGAATTAGATATTATGCGCTTGCAGCCCAGAAGGCCAACCGCATCCTGGGGTGCATCAAGAGAAGTGTGGCCAGCAGGTCGAGGGAGGTGATTCTGCCCCTCTACTCTGCTCTCGTGAGACCTCACCTGGAGTCTTGTGTCCAGTTCTGGGGCCCCCAACACAAGAAGGATGTGGAGCTGTTGGAGCGGGTCCAGAGGAGGGCCACGAGGATGATCAGAGGGCTGGAGCACCTCCCCTACGAGGACAGGCTGAGAGAGTTAGGACTCTTCAGCCTGGAGAAGAGAAGGCTGCGGGGGGACCTGATAGCAGCCTTCCAGTACCTGAAGGGGGCCTACAGGAAAGCTGGGGAGGGGCTTTTTACAAGGATAGAGAATGACAGAACAAGGGGTAATGGTTATAAACTGGAAGAGGGTAGATTTAGGCTGGATCTAAGGAAGAAATTCTTCCCTGTGAGGGTGGTGAGACACTGGAACAGGTTGCCCAGGGAAGTCATTGATGCTCCCTCCCTGGAAGTATTCAAAGCCAGGCTGGATGGGGCTTTGAGCAACCTGGTCTAGTGGGAGGTGTCCTTGCCCATGGCAGGGGGGTTGGAACAAGATGATCTCTAAGGTCCCTTCCAACCTGAACCATTCTATGATTCTATGATTCTATGATTTTTCCATATTTGTTTTCTGCTTCAGTGTCTACTAATGTTTATGAATCACATTTACTTTTTAGAAAAACTATCCCAACAGATGTACAGGATCACTTAACATGTAAAAGCTTGCTCAGATTTCTAGTTCAACCACTTTGAAAAAGAACATGGCAAAATTAGAGTTTCCCTACAGAGCCAACTATTGTAGTGATATTTCGGATTTGTTCGTGTGTTATTTCTTTTCCAGTCTTCTGATACTGCATATGCTTCTGGAATAATGTCTGTCTGGCATTCTTATATCCTCTCCATTTTGGAGGGCAGTATTTAACTCCATTTGTATCTTTTGTGACTCATTCTTGTACTGTCTGATTTACTGGTTCTGTTTCCATTATCCCTTTTTTCTCTTAAGTGTTGAGCTTGAAAATTTAAGCAAAAAACACAGAGGTTCCCATTCTCATCCCCTGGAATTTTATATTATGCATCTTGTAAGTCTATAACATTCCTCATTTTTGTTACATTCAGTTGTTCCTTCAGGTAGGTAACACCAAAGTAGGCAGTTGTTCTGAGAAAACAAGTCAGTCTCCATTGTGATATCATATCTTTCTAATTTGGTTAAAACCTTTAGTTTGCACTAGCTTTTCAGTAGATAGAGTTGGCCTTCTTGTTTAATCTGAATATATTCAAATAGCTGAAATGTATACTGTTTTCACTAGAAACTCATCAGAATTAACTTCAGAGATGGAGGAAAACTACTAGTAGAGTAAGTCCATGGAATTAACATCAAGCATTTCTGCCTTATTAAACTTCCTCCTGTGGCTTTTAGAACATTAATTTGTTTGTAGTTTTACAAAAAGAAGAAATACAGAGTCCTAAGTTTGTTTATGATGCAGAGTTAAAAGTCTCTTAAGCAACTAACCAACCAGCCAACCAACCAAACAAAAACACAACTTGATCTATCCCTTCGAAGAGCAATTAATTGCTGATTGCAAATCACCTTACAGGTAGTAATATACCACCTTACCGAGGTGTTTGCTTCTCAGAATTCTAAAACACTACTACTACTACTACTAATAATAATAATCCTTTTCCTGCTTCTATTTCTCTGTTTTTCTGACATGCCCAGTGTGAAACTTGCTTTATCTAAAAAATGCACTACTCAATTTCTCTTCACCATGGTGTAACTACCGTATCCATGGTAGTTACAATGTTCACAGATTGATTAGTGGCTGCAGGATGGTCCAAAACGTTAATGTTACGTATATAATTTTGAAGCTTAAAAGCAAGTTTTTCTGACATATGCTTTCAATATTGTAGGAAATTGATTTTCATTTTTTTACAGTTGTCTTAGTTTCTAGCTGGGACTGAAGTTTTCTTTCTCATAGAAAAACAGAACTGATAAGTACTGATGTTTAGAAACAGTAAATGTAATTGATTCTGTAACCTAGAAATTTTAAGGTGGCAAGGGAGTTTTGAGCAAAAATACAACATACATTATTATCACTGCAAAGTACACATGTTTCAAAACTGTAACTCGTATCCATCAAGCTTGTGGCTCATCTGATTTTCCTAATGAATTTTATAAGGTGTATGTTTCTTTTGTTGAATTAACTGAAAATGTTTTTTTGTATTGATTCAGTTATTCAGTGAATATTTTCCAAAGATAAGGACCTTTTCCAAGATTATCAAACATTCATGTAGAGAGGCCGAAGTCCCCTGGCTTATGAAACTATTCACTTATTCTTCATTCGGAGCAGTTCCTGAAGACTAGGATTTTGAAATACAAAGAAATGGAAGTGAGAGTTCTTGTTCATGATGAGAAGACAGTTCAAAATATGAAAGTTGTAGCTCAGATCCTTGACTACTCATAAAGTAAAGTGAATAGGGAATAACCTGCTGCCAAACATCATTTACAAAAACACAAGTGTATTTTCAGTGAAGCTTCTTTCAGTTTGACTTGTGCTACTGTTTTCAATGTTATATGTTGCTTTTTGCTAGTAACTGAAGTCATGCCTCTGTTACTGCCTTGATATTAATTACAAACATTTTTAGCACATTCGTATTCTCCAATGCCCATTTTTTCTCTCTGTTCTCAACATCAAGAGCTTATAAACATTTTGCTAAAATATTGACCATTTGAGTCAGCATTTGGTGCTTAGCCAATTTTGGCAGTCTAATAAATGATTTGCATTTAGCCACTGTAACTGGACATACAGCGCTCGTCATAGTCTGGAGGCAGCCCAAACGACTCAGTGCCTAAATAATCTTTGTAAGTAGACAGACATAAAGACACAGTAGAAAAAGGCCAAAATACTAATACATAGACATGTCTTAGGCAAAACACATGAGACTGTAGAGCTTAGAATTAAAGTAGAAAAGTGACATTTGGAAGAACTTGCCTACCTTTACCTTCGCTCTCCTCACTCCTTAGCTTTTCTCTGTACAGAGCCCCGGGGAATCGTGGTTCTCCCAACCTGTGAACTCCAGTAGAATGTTGCAGTCTGTTTTCTTTCAGCTCTGATAGGTGTGGGGCATCTTATACTTTCTATATAAAAGTACTCTTATACATTGGCTGAGTATTTTGTCATTTAAATGGAACTTACTCCAACTAAATTTTGTATTGCAAAGTGCATTTACATAGATCACACTGAACTTCTAAATATTACAGATACTTAGCTTGTTATGCTCAGCAGTCCATGCTCCATACTTAAGTCCTTGCTCTCTAATACATGTAAATCCTGGTCTTGAACAACAGTCAAGTTGGCATTCTCAGAAATATGCAAAATACTAAGGAAGAACTGGTCCAGATGGGTCACCTCCTCTAGCCAAAGGGTTGCCTCTTCTTCAGGAAGGTCTTGCTCTGTGTCACTGCTGAAACACAGGCACCACCTCTGCTTATGCCTGTTGACACGTGTCAATGATATAAAATCCAAGGCAAAAAGGTGTAAGAAAGTAAAAGACTGTAGGCACAACTGACTGCCAGCAAGACAGGTTGTGTTGCAGCTGGTGAATGGAAAAGTCATTAAGACCACTTTGAACATCAGTAAATACAGCATGTAACTTAAGAGCGCAGCCTGCCATCACTTGCACATACAATCGATTCACAGTCTTGAGACAAGCCAAGCAGGGACTTGACTGAGTGGCGGGAGGGTGGGGCTCAGCAGGGTTCAAGGCACATTTTTTTCACTTTTCAAAAGAAACACAACTATTTGAGGATGCGTAGCTGCATGTGTTAGAGATGCCAAAGTAGGATAGGGAAGATTGAGCTGAGTTTCATGTTCCATGTCTCAGTGAGAAGGCTGTTGAGATGAGAAGCATACTATTTTGCAGATAGAACCCCACTCTAGAGAAGGCTTGAGCCTATTGTTTAAAAGTACCAAATATTCCTACTAAATACACTTACAATAGTAGTTAAATATAACTCATTTGAAGAGAAGTGTCTTTGCTAAAATAATAGATAGATACATCAAAAGCAAGGGTATATGTTTGCAAAGGTCAACAGTCTGATGTCAAGACAATGACACAATTGTAAAATACAGTATTTCTACTGCCAAATACAGCTCATAAAAAAAAAAAAAAAAAAAGTTGCAAGGAACTTTCCATGAAGAAAGTCAGAATTGCTCTTTATTTGCTTCAGAGAAGAAGTTTGAAGGGATTTTTTTTGGAAAATATTTTCTTTTATTTTTCTAGAAGTTTCAGAAGAATGACTGAAAACTGTAAAATATTTCCATTTGTACATAACAGCTAAGAAGAGAGATTTTTTCCTTTATTTGAGGAATTCTTACACAATTTTAATTAACTGAAACAGTATACCACAAGCAGATCTTTTGGACTATGGGGAAAAATGAAATAGAAATCGATTTACAAACATTTGTGCAAGAATTTTGCTGGGAAGATTTATGATCATGTAGTCAATAATATATATGACAGCTGTTTCTAAATCAGATCAACTGAAATTCAGAATATTGAGCATCCACAAGTAATTTCTGGGGATTAATTTAGAGATTAAAATTGTTTATTGCACATAATTGGATGTATCACTCAACAAACATAGTTCCACATAGTGAAGCTAAGAAAAATGGCTATACAAAGACTGTTTTCTGGAATTTTCGCTTGACCAAGTCATAGAAAATATTCATTCAGTTTTCAGTTTTACTATACTTACCAACTTTCTCATTAACAATTACTCCTACAAATAACTTATTATCATTAATCTTATAAAACCATATCTGACTAATGAGTATAAATGAGAAAAATAGATATTATCAGTGACTGTTAAGCAAATTATGGGGCCTATATATGTATCATAAAAACAGGTTTCTCAAGGTCTCATCTCAAGTATTATATTTTTATTACATATTTTAGTTAGAAAATGTTTATTTACTTTGATGCAAAAACACTTTTCACAGTGGGGAAAAGACAGAGGAAGCCAGTTTTGCTGAGTAAAACTATTCACACTGGCAGCAAACAAGTAACCCATGAAAGGACTGACAATAACATGTCGAGGCAGACATCCCTGTGTGAGGTAACAAAATTAGGAATGGGTCTATTGTGCTCTGGGTTCTTCTTGCCAGGAGGCTTTCACCTGGTTTGTCAAAGGTCAGAAAATCACAAAATGATAGAATCATGGAATCAGTAAGGTTGAAAAAGACCTCTAAGGTCATTTAGTCCAGCCATCAACCCGTCGCCATCATGCCCACTAAACCATGTCCCTAAGTACAATACATAGACATTTCTTGAACATCTGCAAGGATGATGACTCTACCACATCCTAGGTCAGCCTGTTTCAATGCTTGAACACTCTTTCAGAGAAGAAACTTTTCCTAACGCGCAACATGAACCTCATTTCTTTGTGGAATATGTTTGACTTCAAGCATGGAGAATTGCTCTCAAAAACATGTACAGAGCGGATGGGGAAGTGGTGAGGAGAGAAGCAGCAAGTGGTCTGCTCTGCTCTGCCCTGCCCTGGGCAAATGACCTAGAGGACCAGAAAAAGCTCAAAGTAAGAGTCAGCAGGGACAGAGAGAACAACAAATCCTTCACAAGACCAGAAAAGAGACCGCTGCAGCAGTGCCATCAGAGATCTCCCCAGGTGCCATTACTTCCCCATACATGCAGCATTTACTTGTCCATTTACCATTGAGCACTTCCCCTGTGCAGGATCAGAGTGTGCTGAGGCTGAGTGATGGACATGGTGATTGATCATTCTCACAGATGACATTTAGCAGAGAAATAAGTTTCACAGGTCAATATCAAGTTTTCTGAGCTGGTAGTCAAGAGAAATCTGTTTTTTTCATGGTTGTGAATTGGATACTTTTATTATGGAAATGATTGGTATGATCCACAACCTATCGATGATCCAAAAATGGTGTATCATTTTAACAGCTGCTTCTGTAGAATAAGCATATCAAAGGGTGCTCTCATTCTTTTACAGCTCTGATTTTCAAATACTTATTTTCTATTAAGAGGAATAAGCATCTTCAAAAGACTTGATTTTGTCGAGTTACTTTATATCCATGACTCACGACAGAGGTTACAATACAATATTAATACAATATTAAAATTCCATTGCACAAATTATTCTATCTGAATAATGAAAATCAAGGTTAACGTTTCCTTTTTTTGGTTATCTATTGTACTCCTGGTCTGAAGGATCATAATAAATTAGAATAAACGACTTATTGGTGACAATCTTTTCTGTTGTTTTGGATGCCTTTATGAAATGCAGAAAAGTCGTGATGGTGGAATATCTTTACATTTGATTTTGAAAGCTTTCTGTCACTTTCAGGTTAATAAGTCTTTGGAAGCCTCTTGAAATGTACCATTGCTTTTCTTTTTGATTTATTTATTTAAAAATTTGTTTGCAAGGAAAACAGCATTTATGCAAACTTCCAAAAGGAAACTGTCTACTGCAATCTTTTATAAATACTTATGATACCAATTACAGAATTTGTCCTAGCTTATCACAGAGTGGGGTAATTGAAATTCATTAAAGAAATACTAAATACAGAAGGCAGTATATTATTATAGCTATGAAATTACAATGCGGTAATATGCTAAAGGCCTTACCTTAAACAGTTTTATATAAATTATCTGCTGAAGTACTAAATGAAAGGAAAGCACAATATATAAAAGCATATGTAAACTCTATATCCTAATATTTCACAAGGCTTGGTTAATAATTTCTATTACATTTTGTGAAAAGACAGTCGTACATCATACTACTGTCTGTTCTCAGTTACAATTGGACTACTCCAGCTTTGCATTAAAGCTTCCTTCTTCTGACAGGAATTGTCATTAATCACTGGAATGTAAGAAGAAAACAAAGAAACGAACAAAAAAAACCCAGCAAGGCTTTCACTATAAGACCCTGACACTGGACTGAATGAATCTTTCTTGGTTCTGTCACTTATTTGACATAGGCTGCTTTTAAGGAATTTTTTAAGTTTTAAGAAACTTCTTTTCCCTTCCTCATCAGATTTGACCCAGAATTTCTGGCATATACATAAATTGCTCCTTCAACTTGGTCTCTGAAAAATGCTGAAGTTTAGGCTGTTTATATGTTTTAAATAACTCATCTTTTGATTTTCTGCACTGCTATAATTCAGGAGGTATAATTTTACTTTTATTGGTGACTGAACCTTGTGTAAAAGATAATGTATCTACATAAAAATAATGCTTCATTGGAAAATTTGACAATGGCAATTCAGTTAGCATTCAGCATGCATAGGTAAGAAGTATTTCCTTGGGACAACATAGTGGACCAAAATTAGCTTTGTCTTGAGTCCCTGGGCAGTGTTCAAGACTGCAAGTAGTTGGGGAGGTGGACTCTGAATCAAGAAAATGGAATAGCTATATAACAGCACCTTCAGAAGCAAGAAAGGGTGAAGGAGAAAGATCTTTAAGGGAACACTAGCACAGAAAAAGGACATTTATACATTATACAAATAATTAAAATATTTTAACAAAGTCTAATAGACCTTTATTTTTAGTGATCCATCTGGATGTGCAATGGCCATGGTTCTATCTATGTTGTATTAGATACCCACTAAGGAAATAACAGGCAATGTCCTTGCAGGGTAAGAAACCAGCTGCTATTTTTAAAATAAAGCTGCCAGTTTGCTATTATTTTTTACTGCAATGGAAAAGAAGTAGTAGGCTGCGCTTGTAATGAATGAATGAATGCTTAAGGTCTTCACAGTTGTTAAAGAAATGCCCACACATGATCCCATGGAAACTGGGGATAAATCTTAGTTAATCTGGCTACTTTATTGTTTGTATGATGACAATACGTGATGCAACCTGAAAGTTCCTCTATTTCTGCACTGGTGCTTTATCAAGATACGTGCAGAATCTTGTCCATAGATTTCCCACCCATCAAGATTTTTCTCTGTCTTAAATTCCACCAGAAATCTCAAATAATGTTTTCTTTGTTGTTTTATGGTTTAGGTCAACCTAGAAAATATGGGAAGTGGAGTGAAGAGGAACGGGAAATTTCTCTAAAAGACCCCCAAAAACAGCATATGCCTTCATTGTTCTTGAGGGATGGTGAACAGGCTGTAGTGGTATCAAAGTGTTGTAATGGCCATTGGTCTCTCTGGGAGTGTCAATGTGGCTCCACTCTACAAGAACTATCACAGTAGCTTGTCACTGAGCATGGATGGAGCTCAAGGTGCCATTGCCAGGTAGCAGGTAGTTGTGATGTTCTCTGTAAGCAGGATGTGCAGAACTGCCCCACCTCAGATTTCCCTCCTTAAGCAGCTGAAAGACACTCAGTCCTGATGCCAACCTGCCCTGGCTCCCAGCTTGCACATTCATGCCCCAGGGCTCTACCCCAGAGGTTCAAACCTGTTTGTTGTAATATAGAGTGTTTCTAGGATGCAAAATGTAATTTAGAAATTCACTTTATCCTTTGACCTCTGAGTACTTTAAGCATTACTGGAAATAAAGTCACACTTTTTATTGTATCTGAGATGTCTGGAAGTTACTTTCCTTCTCTGCTCTTCTCTGATTTTCAGTTTTCAATTCATTTTGGCATTCTGCATCAGGGAATTCACATTACCTTAGCAGGTTGCGTAAATCCACAGAGAAGCAGCAGCAATATTTTGGTGTTATATACTGCAGTCAGCAATATAGATGGACAGCAGAGAAAGGTGTAGAAGTTATTAAGGATGGTTGAATAGAAAGCTATTGGCAAGCGTCTGTGAGGCCAGAAATCAATACTTTACGTATTTCAAATCCAGCAGATAAAGACATAATAATTGAAGTAACTGCAGATACAAAGACTCATGAATACCCTCCAGTGCCACTCTGAGACCAAGCGGTGGATGGCTATGCTAAGCTAAATCTCAAGCTCAAAGGCAAGAAAAATCACGTAAAATGGTGTACTCTTCAAGAAGAGTACATATGATTTTTGCACAAATCATGTTTCTGCAGCCTGACAGCTTTCTTTCCTTTAAACAAAGAGCTGTCATTTGCATGTAACAACAGTGCCATGGCAGAACTTAATGACTAGGACAGTACCTGTTTGTCACTTCTTTGTTTTCTGTCTTAAAATCCTAATGGAATTACTTATGTATGTTTGCAGATTTAGGACTTAGAAAGACTTGCCTTAGTTTTGTCAAAAAGGGAAAAAAGGTGAAGGAAAGATGTGTTGGTTGATACTCGGCTGAACATGAGCCGACAGTGTGCTCAGGTGGCCAGGAAGGCCAATGGCATCCTGGCCTGTATTAGAAATAGTGTAACCAGCAGGAGCAGGGAGGTGATCATCCCCCTGTACTCAGCTCTGGTGCAGCCGCACCTCGAGTACTGTGTTCAGTTTTGGGCCCCTCACTACAAGAAAGACATTGAAGCCCTGGAACGTGTTCAGAGAAGGGCAACAAAACTGGTGAGGGGTCTAGAGCACAAGTCTTCTGAGGAGCGGCTGAGGGAGCTGGGATTGTTTAGTCTGGAGAAGAGGAGGCTCAGGGGAGACCTCATTGCACTCTACAACTTCCTGAAGGGAGGTTGTGGTGAGGAGGGGGTCGGCCTCTTCTCCCAGATAACTAATGACAGGACGAGAGGCAATGGCCACAACTTGCGCCAGGGTAAATTTAGACTGGATATGAGGAAAAGCTTTTTCTCTGAAAGAGTGGTCAGGCACTGGAATGGCCTGCCTGGAGAGGTGGTGGAGTCACCATCCCTGGCGCTGTTCAAGAAGCATCTAGACGAAGTGCTAAGGGATATGATTTAGTAGCTTAGTGGGTAGGGATGGTGATAGGAGGACGGCTGGACTAGATGATCTTGTAGGTCTTTTCCAACCTAGTGTTTCTATGATTCTATGATTCTACCAAACCTATCTAAATCATCAATTTTCAGCATGTGGCCAGCAACTCTTGGACATTAATGAACAACTTTTAAGGGCCTATGAAAACAGGTAAAAAAATTTCTTTGCTATTTGAAACAGAGGGAAAAAAAAAACAACTGAAGTCCAAGAAAAAGAAAAGGGCACCTGTATCTTAACTGTAAAGTGTCTAAAAGACTCTGCAAATGTTCAGGTGTGCACAGTCAAAAAATAATGATAATAATAATGAAAACAACCAGCTCTGTGCGCTGTTTGTTCAGGAGTTGATTGGTACATAGAAGCAGAATTTCTACTCCTTTGCAGCAATGACCTTCCTCATCATAAAAGAATCACTGTCACTTCAGGGAGGACTTACTTGTACCACTGCTCTCTACTGAAATTTTAGACTGGAAGTTTTAGAAACTGCTTATGTGAAGGCTCTGGCAAGAAACTAAACTTTGTTAATTCCCTCTTGGTACCCTGCCTGGGAAGTGTTCTTCAGTCTCTCCTTGCACTGCAGCCCAAAGTCACTTTTCAAATAACCAACAACCATTGTTGCAAAAGAAGTATGCAAAGACCTTAGCTGTTAAGTTCAGGTGCCTCTGTCTTGGGATCTGTTAAAGCCATTGTGTTCTTAAAGATACCCACACCACCAATCCACATCTTCTCAATAGCAATTGTAGAGGATGCATTTTAAAAACTCAGACTGCTCCCTGGTTGTCACGGGATAAAACAAAATCAGCAAGAACAAAAGAGGTTTTCTGTTTTATTTTTCAATTTCAAAGAAAATTAATCAGCAAAATTAACTTATGAGAGTATTTCCTTTGACATAGCATCATTGCTGTTTAGAGTTGAATGCTTTAGTGTTGGTTTTGTTCTGTTCAACTTTTCCCACAGTAATGATCATTATTTCTCTGTATGAATTTTCTGAGCTGATACTTAAAAGGCAATTTTCAGATCTGATCTTGGAGAAAATGTTCTGTGCCAGTATCTTTGCTTGTATTAGTGTTCTGGTTTCAGCAGG
>WBMW01000261.1:5294-29353 GCA_013396635.1 Penelope pileata
ATTCTCCGCCCAGCCTGTATGTGTACTTGGGATTGCTCCGACCCAGGTGCAGGATCTTGCACTTGGCTTTGTTGAATTTCATGAGGTTGGCATGGGCCCACCTCTCAAGCCTGTCCAGGTCCCTCTGGATGGCATCCCTTCCCTCTGCCGTGTCGACTGCACCACACAGCTTGGCATCATCTGCAAACTTGCTGAGGGTGCAATTTCTACAAATACAGTTTGGAAGGGCCTTTACTACGCAATTTATTTTATACATATAGAATGTAGTGTGATTGCACTAAATTGAATTTTCTGATTCCAATAAAATAGGCAAAATTAAGTAAATAAATAAAATGGCAGATACCAACTGTCCAGTTTTTCAAGGTTTATGCATTCAACTGGATGCTTGAATGTTGCATCTAAATACCTCCAAAATTGTACAGAACTTTAAAGCATCTTTGGTCAGACACAACTATCTGAATGGAAACACACACACATATATATATATATAATATGGAAATGCAATGAGTAACAGGTACACAAATCGTTTCTGAATGTGCCTGACAAACTACACTCAGGCATTATCTTACTCTGTAAGTGCTTTCCCTGGCTGGCTAGTACATTTGTTTCTGAATCTGTTCTTTATGATCAGAAGAGGAGCAGGTGATGGTACTCAATCTCAGTTTCCAAACAGGACCAGAAATAAGATACAGAATAATAAAATTCAAAATTACTAATAAATATGAAATGTTCATTGCTTCTCTTTTGCTTTTGATTTTACTTGTGTATTAGCATAATGCAGTTTTTTTTTTCTTTTCCTTTTTTCTTTTCTCATTTTATCCAGAGTTCAGCTACATTCCATCTGGAATGAGAAAATAAGCAACCATCAAAGTAACATCTGATTTGAGTGATATCTGCATATTGGAATCTAGAGATCTTAATCCAGAGTTATAAATACCAAATCTAACATTTGAATATATTTGGATCAACACTCTTGTTTCAATTTGCAAAGGTTATTGATCAAAAATGACTACTGGTTTAGCACACATTTAGGAATAGAAGCTTATTTTTGTCAACAAAACTGAACTTTCTCTGTTATTTTGATCTGCATAATATGATGGAGTGCGGCTCTATAGCAGAATAGAAGCAGATGTATATGGAGAAAATAACAAAAACAGACACAGATGGTGTATCACATGTATATCCCTCTTTGTGTGATACAATTATCCCTGCAAGCAGGCTGTCTTCATCCCCTTTTCTTCCAGTTTACTGAAGGGACACTTTTCTGCATCATTCTGTAATCTACCAGGGAAAACACAAGGATTTCTCACTCTCTCATTGCACCCTTCCCGTGTTTTGTTTTTTTTTGTTTTTTTTTTTTTTTTTGTTTGTTTTTTTGGTAACTGCAATAAAAATGAAAGTAGGATTGTTTCAATTATTTGTTACATCAGGATATTGATGTCATTTTATTTTTTCTGCATAATAATAGTCATCATCATCAGCATCTCATCCCCTTTCCTGTACATGATTTGCAACTACAGCATCCTTATTTTTACAGGAAAATGTGTTAGTTTGATTTTATGTTTAGAATCTATATTTACCACATGAAATGTGTATAAACCCAACCTAATCTTAATAATGTTGGATTTACTCTGAAATGTACATACTGAATATTAAACTGAGACTTCGGTTTGAATAGCAATTATGACCTCAACAATTTTTTTCCAGTAAATTTGTAGAAAGTGTGGCTATAGAAAAAGAATTATTCACATAAGCAATGAAATGAAAAGTATTAATAAATGTATTAATTCAATGTCTGTGGCAGTTGGTCATAATAAAGCAATGATGTGTCACTAAACTAGGTACTGCAGAAGAGGATAGTTTTTGAAAAAAAGTATCAGTTGTTGCTTCCCTATTATATTTTTTCTTTTATCAAATATTACAAGGGTTTACAGAATCACAGAATTGTAGGGGGTTAGAAAGGACCTCTAGAGGTCATCAAGTCCTACCCCCCTGCCAAAACAGGCTCCCTACAGCAGGCAAATTTAGTTAATTGCCATGCAATTGACAGTTTCCTGGTTCATTAAGAGTACAGAGTCATACACTTATATCGTAGAGTTTGGGTCAGCTTTTCACTATTCCATGGCTTTATATCTCTTTTTGCTTGGTGAAGAGCTGGTACACGTGATCAAAGAGAAAACAATTAATAAAAGTTTGTTTTAGACAAGCAGGCAAACAATACATGTGTAAACATGCTGTTCGTACTTAGTATTTTTAACATAAAAAGAAATATGTTGCTACTTAACCTTTTTAAAAAACTTTGCATTTATATTATTTAATGACAAACTGTATCATTACGTGTGTAGTCAAACAGCAAGAAAGTACACTGAGCACATATTAAGCTAAGATATAGTCTGTGATTGCTACGTTACAGAATATAAAGCTTCCATATATTGGGTAAAATCTAATGAAAGCTTTGAAAATGTCTTTCTATAGATAACTTTCAGACCTTGATGAACAGCCATAAGATCTTTTCAGCTGGTAGTATTCATATTCTGCACTTGTTAAATCTTATGTGAGCAGACTCATGATAAACTATATTTAGCTGTTATTACTGTTAGGAAATGTTGGGTATCCAACTTAAGCTGATCAATCAATATTCCACAGCTTAATGAATCCATACCTAGACTCTTTTTAAGATGGCAGTGTGTCCTACAGTATATTTCACAGGTGTAACATTCAAGAATTTGAAAAGAAAACAATTAGTTATATAGTTGATCACGTCTGTTACCAGAAATTGTTCTGAATACTTGAGTCTATATTAATGTCCTGTTTATTTCCAACTGCATTCAGGAAAATTAATATGTAGATTAAATGTATCAATGCAAGCAAATATAGTTGTGCTTGAATAAATTTCTGTCCTGAGTAACTGGAGGACTCAAGGACTGGGCAGAACAGACTCAGCATACAGACTCAGGATAGGGAGATTAATGTAATTTATTGCCTACTAACAACAGACTAAAGCAGAGAGAACTAAAGTAAAATTATAAACACATCCCTCCCACCCACCTTCTTCTAACTCCACCCCCTGAATGGTGTAGGAGAATGGGGAAATGGAGACTGCAGTCAGTTCGTAATGCTTCATCTCTGTCAATATCACCCTCGCTTTCTTTCTGTGCTCCACATGGGATCCCTCTTATGGTGCACAGTCCTTCACAAACTGACCCAACATACATGGGTTTCCCACAGCCTGCAGCTCTTAAAGAACTGGCTCCATTCCACAGGGTGCAGTACTGTCATGTGCCACCATAAAGGGGGGAAGGGTTGACAAGGTTCAAAAATACCCCCAGTTAGATTAAGGTAAAACGATACACAAAAGTCCACACACAATCATCAATTTTAATGAGGATCTATGTACTTCAATTATCCCAAAAGTGTTGGTACTCTAACAGTTCAATCGATCTTAGCTGTGTGGCTAAACTATATAACTTGATAAGGCAACACTCTAACAATTAAATCTGTCTTAAGTTGTGCAGCTAAACAATACAATTTTATAAGAAATCAAAATAAGTTTTGCAATTACTTAACTTTATGAGGGGAGAAGAAGGAAAAAGAGAAAATAGAGAGAAAAATGAAAAGTGGAGGGAGAATGAGATAAACAGAGAAAAAGGTCACTGTTCTGTTCTGATTTCAGTGCTGGACTGCTGGCACTGGAGGAGGGATGGGGGGGTGCAAACGCTTGTCTAAAGTCTCCAGTGTCTTGAACTGGCAAAAAGTGAAGGAGGCAAGGGCTTCTCTCAAGCGTCCTTTTATGCCTGCTAGGTTTGCAGGTGAACTGTCCCAAGGTCATAAAGAAGCGAGTTTGTAATAACAAGTCTTGTCAAAAATAAGTTTGAAGCATCTTTTTTTCTCTGAGAAAGTAGGCCTGTTTGGTCAGCAAGACATGGGTATCCCAGAACTCCCAGTATCTCATTCCTTGCTGATATCAGCTGTTGATTTGTTGTCAGGGCAACAGCCTTGCAACTGTTTTGTTGCAAACCCAGCATACTGCAGAAAGTCAGAAAAGTGCCGGTCCTTTACAAGTACTTCAGGAGTGGCCCCTTCTCTCGCTGCTACCAAAACCTTACTACAGTAACACAACACAACTGCAAATAATAATACATATAAACATCATCAGCTATTACACAATAATAATACAATTAACATCATCAGCAATACTACTGCTATTATTACTACTATGCAAACCCCAAAACAAACTATATGTATTTGTATTTTGTATTTTCAATTAAGATGTCACCAGTCTAATCACATTTTCCTAAATTCAATTTTGATGCTTGTTGTAGTTTATAGTTCTATTGCCATAATCCTCATTATATAAATATTATCATGTACAAGAATCCTGTGCATCTGAGAAAACTGAAAAAAGTATTCTGTGATAAACAATGCATATGTTCCATGTTTCTCTGATCTCAAACTCTGAATCAAAAGTAATCCAGAATTGGCTAATAGACATTCTGCCTATCGAATGGAGAAACTGTAAAGGAAATGTGTTAGCATCCTGTAATTCCTGTTGCTCTGTTGGCTAGGAAATATGAACTGTTCTCAAAGACAAATTGTTAGCCCTCAGGCGAACATGTGGGTGATATAAAGAGTTTGAGGAGTCTGCATTTTGGTTCTTTTTCAAGACAAAGCACACATTTTGAATATATGTTCTAGTTTGTTTCAGACTTTTTTCATTTTTATTGGACTTATATTAATGTAATATTACAATATAAAGAGAAATACTATAAAGTTAGATAATAGACACATCGATTACAATAATGTCAGTTGAAAACAGCTAGAAATACTAGTTTAGCACAGGAAAACTAGGAAATGAAAAGAAAATCAGGTCTCCTCCAAAGTTTAAGAGAAATAGCTTTTTGTCTGGGTAAGGAAGTTTCAACTGTAATTTACAAAGAACTATTAAATGTGGTCCTTAAAAATAATATGGAGTTCTCATCTGATGAATTAGCATCACAAAAGCTTTATTCGAATTTGTCAAATTCACAATGATCAGAGAAAGAAAAGCCTATCAAACAAGACAAACATTTAGCATAGAAACAAAGTCTTTGCAGAATTTCTTTTCCTCTGTAAATTCGCAAAGGAAGAATAACTATCAGCACCGACACAAGAATAAATACACATAAATAAATCATTCTGTGGATGTTCAGAGTGAAAGAAACCCCCACCCCTCCAAAAAAAAAAATTACATTGTATTCAGGAAAATATTAGTGAACATAAAATGTGAAATAGTACAAAGCTAGCAGAGCTGGTGAAAGGAGATTTTTTTTAGATTTGAAGCTTTTTCCCTTCATTTTAGATTTATCTGATCCTAAGGAAAAGAAGTGTTTTGCTTGGAGTGGTAGATGGGCGAAACTTACTAGCATGATCTCTGTGGATGTTTTGATGTCAAATAACCAAGTTATGGTTTGATTCAGCAGATAGCTAAGTTCCACACAGTTATTCACTCCCCCTCCCCCCTCCCCAAATTGGACGGGGGAGAGAAGTAGAGAGATACGCAGTAAAACGCGTGAGTTGAGATAAATGCTATTTACTAAAATAGTAAAGAGAACAAAAGAAATAACAGTACATATATATATATATATATACAAAGAGGATACGCAGAGCAAGGGCTCACAGCCACTGGTGACCCTTCCTCCCGACTAGCCCCTTCCGTAACGTAGAGCACCCGGAAACCCAACAAGCCAATCACATGATGTTATATGGGATGGAATAGCTCCTTGGTCAATTTGGGTCAGCTGCCCTGGTCCTGTCCCCTCCCAGTTCCCAGCTCCTTATGCCCCCCTTAACTATTTCACTGGCAGAGGAATGCGGAAGTGAGTTATGTCCTCGGCTCTGTTCAACACTGCCAGGATGTTATCAGTATCTCTGAGGTACAAGATAAATTCATACCAGACACTACGAGAAGCGTAACTTCTGTTAGAAACTAAGACACAAGTAGATATCTGTATTTGGTATTCCATTCAGTCTGGCAATGGTAAGGAGTTCTTTCACATCTTGGGGGAAAAATTTGCATCGAAACTTCAATTCTCATGTCTGTAAATTTTCCTACGCCTAGTTCTACGTAGGCATTATTTAAATGCTTTCTCTCTTACAATTTTGAAATATGATATAGTAGAACTATGTCATGTCACATTTCATTATGTCATTTATGTGATGTACCAGGTTTAAATTAACTGTGAGATGATATAAAGTAATGACTCATCAAGCTTAGAGACAGAAATATATTTAAAAAATAGTTGCACTAAGTGAAAGCTGTCAGAAGAAAAACTGTAATATATTTACTTAGACAACTTGTGATAGTGTTTTCTAAAATATTTGTGGGTAATACAAAAAACAATAACAACTATATGATTTTTATAATTCATAACATTTCTCCTGTAAAATAGAATGGCTAAATGGAAGACTGTTCTAGTAGATGGAAATATCTATCCTTGTAAATTCTGATGTTAATATTATTGTGCAAAATCTCTAATTAAAATACACTATTAACAGAACTGTATAGGTTTTATAAAATTTGATTTATAGCAGTCTTGGAGAGACCAATATTACAGCTTCCTTCACTGGGAACTTTTGCAGAGAGTACACTTTTGCCAAACACCATCTGATTCCCAGGTTTTGAGATTTTTTCCAGGTGTTATCTGACACTGTCAGATGGTCTGGGGACTGACATAATCTACTGGCTTTATGTTATACTCAGATTGGGATATAATGATAACGTCATCTAATTTGTTCTCAATTGCTTTCATCTTTGATTTGTTCCAGATTTTTTTCCTCTTGTAAAGCAATTTATAATTTTTCTCTGGGGAGATAATAGGAGCCTCATCACTGCACTATCAGAACAGCTCTCATCAATCATTTCTCAATGTTCTGCAGTTTCCTGTCCACAGTATTAGGAAGTCCTTTGGCAAAATTATGAACTCATTCATTTAATGTGATTCCCTTGATTTTAATAGGATTTAATAAAGATATCAGAATAAAATGTAGAATATTGAACTTGATGTTTCATACATAGACATGCACAGACACAATGGGATAATGTATTTACAGTCAGTGTATAAGTTGTTGGTAGGTGTTGGAGATAGTCACTGCGTATTTATTTAAGATGGAATTTAGCCCAAAGTTTGCAAATGCAAGCAAAATTTACCAAATTTATAAGGTCTTTGTTACTGGTAGGGATTTTGGTTAAAACAAATGCATTATCTAAACCTACAAGGTTCCTTAATTTTCATGCTTTCATTGTTTTCAAGTAAAATATACAGATACATACATTAATGACATTTAAAACACTATTGCTCTTTTTACCTCTTTAGTATGACATACCTGAAATAAAAATATGAGCTTAGAGTGGAGATTCACAGTATTTTATGGAAAAAAAATATGCTTTTCTCTAGAAGGCTATTTTTTATCAGTTGCAGAGTTCTTAAATTTCATTACAAATATTATCCTTCAGACTAGGAAAGTAAAAATTTAACTAAATTCAGGAAAAAAAAGAAACTGTCATTGAGGAAGAATGATGTTTACAGTCCAGTTAAACAAAGCTTTTTTTCTGTTCACCTTTTCATTTTTTTTTCAAAAAGTCTTTGAGGGATACTCTATCAACATTATTACGTCATTTAATTATATAAGAAAACCATCATCATTAGTCATTGTGTATATATTTTCTAAATCTTAAAACACCATTCTGCTGCTTAGAAACTTGTTTCATACTCTAGTATATATATTAGTGTATGTGTACATAGATCAGTTTGGGGACACTTTTTTAGAGAAAAATGAGAGAAGAGATTTTACAAAGGAATTAAGGAAATGTTACTCAAAAGAAATTTAAAACTAGTAATAAAGGATAGCTTCAGAATACTGCAAATTAAAAGGAATTTTTGTGGCTTTTTGAGATGTATTTTGTGTATCAAAATATGCATCACCTAATTCCACACCTGAAATAACGCTACTTAGTAATTTTTATTACTTTTTTTTTTCTTTGATCATCCCACTAGAATTGCATTAATCCATTGGTTTGATCTTTAGTTGTAGCTGACCAGCCCTTCCCAATAGTAAGGAACAGGAGAGAAGAAAGGGAAAATATTCATTACAATAATGAAAATACAACATAGCCATGTGTGTACAAAGTCCCTAAGACAAAGCTGAGTATCTTTACTGTGGCAAAAGTTGACTTAGGTATGCAAGAAACTTAATATAGATGTTATAACATATATATCACGGCCTGGGAGGATGTTGTTAAGAAAGACATAGTGGCAGCTTTATATCATCTAAGATTTCCTTTAACCCAAGAAAACTCTTCACCAAATACACACTTTGTCTTCATGTCACCAAAATAGTAGTTTCACTGTGACATACCCCTTAAGTAAAAATATAATAGCTTGTCCAAAGTAATGGCTTCAGGTACTACATTCATCTTAAGGAATAAAAGAAGCATCACAAAAAACATTCAATGGAGCTTTAATGGAGTTTTACCTTTTAAGAAAAGATAGTCATTTCTCAGATAGACACTAGTCTTAGTGACACAGAAGACACCTGTCAGGCTTCACAGTTTCCTAAGATTCAATCTAGTAAATGAAATAAACTGTGACAAAAATAGATTCTCCTTAAGATAAACCTTCAGAGTATTTTTCCCACTTGAAACACTGAACTTTATGTATCATTAATCAATATCGATAGATCAAATATAGATCTAATGAACAAAACTATTTCTTGTAACATTCTGGTGTCCTTTATCAAGAAATCAACATCCTGTTACTTAAATCTCACACCTTACATAGATTAAAAGAATGTTTTATTTATAATTTTTCCACATAAAACATTATAGAAATCTTTTCTTATGAAATTTATCAGTTCAGACGAAAGCAGTAAAATTGTGTCCTGATCCTACATATATGTAGTATGTACATATAAGTATGTATTTATATGTACATGTAAGTATGAAATAAAAACATCAAGTTGTTTAAATTTAAAACATTAAAATTTCTTTTAAGTATAGCCTATTAATTTGAGTAAAGAAAATGTATTCATTGTCTATTTTTGTTTAAAAGATTAAACTATGGAAATCATAAGAGATTTTTTAATTTTATTTTTATTTCAAATTAAATAATTAGGACAAACTATGGAACTAAAGAATCTGGAAAAAAAGTATACTGCTCTTTGGGAGTGTAGTGAATTAACCTCAGTCAACATTCAAACACCCACTCAGTCTCTGTGGAACAGGGAGAAAACAGAAAGAAGGTGAGAGGTCTTGTCGATCTAAACAGTTATTGGGGAAAGCAAAAGCTGCAAGTGCAAATATCGCATGAAAAAAAATTAACTCACTGTTTCCCATTGGCTGACATAAGTCCCCACACTTCTTGGAAAGCAAATGCCATAACCATGAACATCCTCCCTTTCTCTTCCTTTTCTTGATCTTTTATTGTTGAGCTCAGTTTCACATGGTACAGAATATTCCTTTGGTCAAATTGGGTCAGCTGTCCTGTCTGTGTCCCCTCTTAACATTTTGTTCACCTCCAGCCTCCTTGCCGGCGAAGCATAGAAGAGGAAAAAAGGCATGTCTGAACATTGTGCAAGCACTGCTCAGCAACATCCAAAACACTGGTGTGTTATCAACACTGTTCTAACTACAAATACAAAACATGACATCATTCAGACTGCTATAAAGAATGTTAACTCCATCTCAGAAAGATCCCGTACATGACACAATAGAATTAAAAGCTGAAGAGTCTAGAGATATGAACAATAAACTGTATAAAAGAGAGTTTCTTCTTTATTGTCAATTTTAAAATGTTTTTCCACTTCTGATGCGTTCAGATGTCATAATGCAATCATACAACATGCTGTTACAATACAACTATTGGTCCACTGGGGGAAAAGATGTAGTTTTAGATTCCCATTTAAGGAGTTGAAGGTTTTCAATTGTTCTCGTAGAGAAAAGATGAAAGTGTTCAGAACCAAAGGGTACTTCTGAACTACTAAACATAAGAAAATCTTGGAATGAACTCAAAGGCTGGTAAATATTCAATGGCCTGTAGTCTTAACTTTTAAACATTTTACTTTTAAACCTCTCTCTACTGAACAATAAGATTAAATTCATCTTAGAATTCACCTTTTATTTTCTCCTACATATACAGAAAACAATGTATCAGATGAGAGGATCTATACTGTATGAGTTTGCCTATGATCAAGTGTATCCTCTCAAAGAGCTGAAAGCTATATATCCAGATTTTTAAGGATATCTTGGAGAATAAAGGTCTATAGTGATGTTTGGTGATGTAAAGCAACATTTTTTATATCAGTTTTCTATTTTTTTCCTTAATCCATTTCAGTTTGTATCATTTACTGAACAATAACAAAATTCTTTGTAGTTTGCTACGTATGGCTTTAACTTTTCTGTATCCAGCATATATAACATATAGATCATCATCAAAAGAACAAGACATTAAAATTATTTTATTTGAGAATAATATGTAATTATAAACTTAGAAAATCAAGGTAATATTGCCTCTTTAGAATTTTCCAGAACAAGGTATAATGATTCAGGTGTATTCTGAAGTCTAAATTTTGCAGATTGATCTCGTCCATATTAACTTATATTTGTAAAGCTGTTTGAATTTGTTTTGTCAGCCTGAAAGATGCTCTGAAGTTATGAATTATGATTTTTCTCAGATGATTTAGACTATGGAGTATTATTCCCATTTGAAGTACTGAACTCTACATATTATCATAATTTTCATTCTTTTATGTCTCAATAAAAAAAATGCATTAAAGTCTGACACTTTTTAGCTTTCTATTTTTGTTGTCAATTGTACTTTTTTCAGGCTACAGTAATCTCACGTTTCTTGTATTTATTTGCTACCACTTGAATTTATGCAATTTCATTCACAAAGTGTTACTATTTCAAGGCATTAATGGTCTTTTAATGAAGAAATTATTTAGATTGTGTCCATAGTGCTTAAGTTCAGTTGAGCTCTGTGGATCTAAAAATTTTAGAGTTTGGAGTAATATTAACTGAGGGAATGATAACACATACTAAATCAGACAAGCGTGTTTGGAGTTAGGTGAGGAATTGTGTTATTAAAATATTTTGATCAAATAGTATTGGTTTACACAAGCTTTTTCAAGGCATATTATCTAGAGAAGACTGACTATCAGAGCTGGAAGCCTTTGAAAAAAGAAAGAGAGAAAGAAAAAAAATTCAAATTTTTCTACTAAAACAAAGGATTTAGAGTCTTCCAGTGTCCCAGTCACAGTTCTGAGTCTATGTTTTCATCCAAGTAGTTTTGGCAATTTCTGATTGGATGTCCAAATTTGGTAATATATAAAACCTTTTTTTAAATGTAAATTTGTTATGTAGGATACTCTGTAAAATTACAGTGGTTTCGTTCATTTTTCTCAATGACTTAGTCTGTAGAATTTCACCAAATACCTTCTATAAATAATCATAATTTTGTGTTTTGTATTTTCATTAATATAGTTTTGTTATTTTACTTTTTCTTTTTAATATCTTAAGATTTAAGTAGATATCTTAAGATGTAAGTGAAAAAATTTGTTCTAAACTGGAAAAGTAGTTCCCACCTTTTTATTTTTACATTTATTTTTATCTTTATTTTTATTTTTATCTTTAATTTTATTTATTAATTTTATTGACAGTATGAGTTGGACTATCTAGCACAAAATGGTTAAAAAAATAGCATGAAGACATTAAATCTGAGAGCCAGAGAACTTTAAAGGAAAATGTGAGAAAGAGCCTAACATCAAAAGTGAAACTGAAAAAAAAAAAAAAAACCTCCAAAAATAAACACAATTGAACCTTTAGACATGAGAGCACAAAAAGCAAATTCTTCTAATTGTCTTAGCTATCAATATAAGTAATGGCATTAGTTAATTACCTCAGATACTTTAAAAAATGAAAATAAATTTTCTTCACTGAACTTTTACAGCTTTTTCCGCCTAAGAAAAGGGAATTGGAAGAGAAACTTAAAAGTAATCTCTTACTGTAAACTATTTTAAAGAAAAATGCTTAAGTACATTAATCATGTGATTGGAAATTGTAGATCTCTTTCTTGTCTGTTCTTGTTCCCTTCATTTCATTTTTAAGCTCTTATGTCTTGCATCACCACTTTGTACTTTGTAAAATATTTGTTTTACGCTTATTTTCATTTTATAAAATCTGACTGGAAAGAAATAGTTTTGTCTGAAAGAGATTTAAGGTTTTAGAACTTGTTACAGTTTGTTCCCTGAACAAGTGGCTTTTTGTCTTTTTTTCTTTTGTCTTTCTTCTGTAGAAAAAGGTTATTGAATCCAATTTCTTCTTTATCCTTTCTTGTATAAACCGCTGAGTTCTAGCATTGTGATGAAGGGAGTCAATGTTATTGCCTTCTGTGGAACTGAAATTGAAACAAGCATATTCTCCAGGCAGTAGTCTAGATCATGTGTCCTATGTGGAACAGAATGAGGGAGCTGAAATTGCTTAGTCTGGTGAAGAAGAGGCTCAGGAGTAATTTCACAGCAGCCTACAATTACTTGATGGAAAATCACAAAGAAGAAAAAGGCTAACTCTTTGCCAAATGATACAGCAAAGGGCAATGGCCAACCTCTCAAGGCTTGAGAGGTTCATGCTGGGTGTTAGGAAAATAATAGATACTAAAAAGGTAGAGCAACAAAGAAATTTCCTTGGACAGGCATGAACTCCGCACTTACAGAGGTCTCTGAGACTCAGCTAGACAAAGCCAACCTGATCTCTTGTTGGCAACAGCTCTTACTTACTTAGAATAAAAAGTTAACAAGATGGACTTCAGAAATCTCTTCCACAGAAAAAATTTTTTTTAATTATTATTTTTTCATGTCATAGGCTATAGGTTGTCTATCTATGATGTTTGTGTAAACATTAAATATTATTCATAGCTGTTGACAGCAGCTCAGAGCCTATTTGCCTCAAAGTTATTTTGAAAATAAGCTACCAGTTTTTAAAGTGCCTAAAACCAGACGTATATATATAGTTTTTTAAATGTAGCCCTAAATGTTTCTACTAAGTCAGATACTTAGTCCAGTCAAGGACCAGAAAACTTATATACCTTTTCAGTTTCACAATGCTTCAGTGTGTATTATAGTTGAGATGCTGCCAGGGTAGCACAAGATCATCTAGACCGTGGGTGTCCAATCTTTTGTCTTGCCTGGGCCACATTGGGTGAAGGGGAACTGTCTTGGGCTGCCTATAAAATACATAATATAGTTAATGTATGTAAACAACAAAACTTCTTTTATTCTTTTATATATTTTATAAAATAAAGAACAAGAACATAAAAATAGTGGGATATTTGACCTTGATTTTGTGAAACTAATACATCAGCCTGGTACAATGGTAGTGGTTGCAATTCCTAGTGAGCACTCAAGGTGTTCATAAGAGACTGTTGATGAAATTTTACTCTTCCTGTGCTTCATCCTTGAAAAAATTTGTTTATAAATGTAGGTACTGTGAAAAAACTATGACATGAATAAAGTGTGATTTTGAAGAAAGTGATGTTTTTCTCTGATAAGACAGGTCTCATAAAAATCTAGTAGAGAGACATGATCAATTTTTTCTTTGAGTTGAATGTCCAACTGCAACTCTATACATTCAATTTGAAAATCTGCAGGTGATGCATCTATGTTAACTGAGAATGGAGTCACCAATATACTAAAAAGATGATTTTTTCAGAAATCTTGTAACCTATTCTCAAATTCCTTTATCAAAATGGAAATCAAGGCTGCATATTTTTCACTCTTCACAGGACTGTGCTTAGCCAATGTATCAAAACGCATAAAAGTATTTGCCATAATTTCAGTTAGCACTGCACTGCATGTTCCCTATGTCCTGTTTTCAGCTCAGATAGGGTTAATAGCACACCAATGGTCTGGTTGTTGTTGAGTGATAGGTGTGCACCTGATGCCAGGCCAGGCCAGGCTGGGCCTCTCAGAGGGGAAGAGTCATAACCATGATGGTGTGGTAGCGGGGAGTAAGCTGCATTACTAGCTGTCCTGCGCCACATATGGCCCACAGGCCATGGGTTGGACATGCCTAAGCTAGCCTGTCTGAACAGTTTGCATTATCTGTTCTGTTAATACAAAAAAAAGATTTCAATTCCTGGGACTCCTGGTACAGAATCTTTCAGAAATACAAATGTGGGTTCCAGCTGAATCTTCCATTCTTCAAGATAGTGTAACATATACCTTCATAAATGTATAAACAATTTTATAGAATATTTCTCAACAACACTGAGGCCTTGAAACAAAAAAGTAAATATACCACTGGTACAATGTGTTTCCACATTAAGGATTTGATAGACTCTACCTTACAGTACAAAATTGTAAGGTTTATGAAAAAAAACAGAAAACATACAAACTCTAGAGAGGAAAAGAATCCAAAATGTTTTAAACATTTTAATTCATGTAACTTAATTTATGATTATTATACATGGGCCAAATGTAACACTGAATATAAAGTAGTGTTAAACAAGCAGAGATAATCTAGCTATTTCAGCACAGAGCCCCACAGGATTTTACTAGTGACTACTTTTCACTGTAAAAGTGAACTATTTCCACCTTTCAAGCTATATTTACAAGAAAAAAAGAGAGGATTCCCTTCAGAGTATATAGACCTGAATTTTGTATCTTCCACCCAATTAGAAACTTTATGACTGTTTAGTAGTTTGATTTTTCAACTAGTATTATCTTATTTTTTGACATACTAATAACTGAGTTTAACCCATTTTTACTTTCAGAAACCACTATATGATAAAAAACAATTCTTTTTTCTCTTTGTTTTAAGTCTTCTTCAAGTTTCATTTGATACAATCAAGATCATTGTCATAAAAAATATATATAAAATGTATGTAGTCTTTCTGGATTTTAATAACGCCTTTGATACTATCCCTCTCAGTATCCTTCTTAACAATTTGTCCGCTGTGATATGAACAGGTACATGCTAAACTGGCTGATGAATTAGCTCAAAACATCACAATGAATGGGCTTACATCTGGCTGGCAGACCAGTGGTGTCCCCTAGCGCTTTATTCTAGGGCCAGTTCTGTTCAGCATTTTCATCAATGGTTTGGATGCAAGACTGGAATGCATCCTCAGCAAGCTTGTTGACAATATCAAACTGCGAGGTGCTGTTGACTTCCAAGAAAGATGAGATGTGGACACATTGGAGTACTGGACAATCGTCAATCACATGAGAAACAACAAAGGTAAATGCCATGTTCTGATCTTGGGACAGAGTAATGCCAGACACAAATACAAACTGGGATTGGCTGGAGAGAAGTTCATCAGAAATGGATCTGGGAGTGATGGTCCACAGCAGGCTCAATATAAGCCAGTGGTGTGCCCTGGAAGCCAAGCTGACAAACCACATTTTAGGATTGCATTAAACACAGCATAGCCAGCCAGTCTAAAGAGGCAATAATCCCACTCTATTTAGCATCGATGTGACTTCACCTTGAGTATTGTGTGCAGTTCTGGGCTTCACAATATGAAAAGCATGTTAAGATACTTAATGTGTTCAGAGGTTTTGTGAACAAAATTAGAGCATTATACTGGGTCCGAGACCAAACTCGAGTATCTGATCTCCAAGTGCAATAGAGAATGTTCATTTGTTCATTTACAGTATTCAGATTACTCAGTGCACACAGAGAATTTTGGAAAATAAAAAGAAAAACAAAAAACTGATCAGAGAAGACAAAATGATGAATTATAGATGTTAGTCTCTGGGCTTGAAAAGGGAGATGCAATAAGCATCTATGTGTTGAATGAATGGCATAGTGCCCATGCTATTCACATTCTGAGAGGTTCTATTCTGGACTGAGTATAGTATATGAACAGTATACTATAGTAGTTCATTACATTCCTTGTGCTCCTGGTCCTCATCTTTTAAGTTAGCTTCAGCATGAAGTAATTCCATCCAGATGATTCAAGCCATCTCCATCTAAATGCAGATAATCATGATATTTACTGCACAAAGTGTGCTTCTATTCTGAATTTAAATACTCTAATGCAAAATCATCTCTTGGTTGCATCTGTACTGTTAAAATATGCTATTGAATGAATAGCTGGAGATCTAGTTGGAGCAGTCCAAAATTAAGTTGGATAACTGTTATGAAGTACCTCACAACTGTATGCAGCAATGTAGTTATTTATTATTATTATTAACTATATTTTTTCCCTGAAAAGGAGGTCTTTCAAGATAGAAGTGGTGAAAAGAGAATGAGACAATATTACTCCGTTTTTTTGGTAAGATAATAGCTTAGTTCTCTCTCAAATTAAGCAGAGCTAAGAACAGAAGAGTTTCAAGTTACAGGAAAATGATAACTGCCTGCTATAGACCAGATACAAACTTTGTTTCTTTTCAGTATCTGTTCCTCAGGGAAAGTAAGGTCTTCTGAATTCCATGTGGGGGTGTGCGTGATAAGTTGATTCAGATTCTTATCACTAGGCAGAAAAGAGGGCACCCAGATACATTTGTGTTACAACTATTTTCTGTTTGCTAGCCATAATCATTCACCTATCTGCATACAGGAAACTGAAGCTGCATGAAGTAGGCACTGGAACAGACTGCCTAGGGAGGTGGTGCAGTCACCGTCCCTGGAGGTGTTCAGGATACGTCTAGATGAGGTACTAAGGGGCATGGTTTAGTGTTTTAGTGGGCAGTCTTGTAGGTAAGTTGACAGCTGGACTAGACCTTGGAGGCCTTTTTCAACCTCAATGATTCTATGATTCTATAAAGTGGAAGGACAATCCTGATTCTGGTACGATGCCCGTTTGCAGTGTTCTGAATCACTCAATGCTTAAATAAAATAGCTTAAATATAGCTCTGAGGTCTTGTTGCTTATCACTAACTTTTTGCTCCAAGTCTAGTGGTGTGTAGACAATCACAAAAGTGTATAAATTGTGAAGAAGCCATATCTAAAATTTAAGCAGTTACCACTTCCTAATATTGCAACATCTGAAAGTTCAAGAGAAGGATTTTAAAAAAAAAATCGTAACAGTAATTCTGGGAATTTAGAGTAGTGCAGATGCTGCTGCTGTTAGTGAGGAAAAGGACATAAAACGCATAAGAGGAGCTTGAATTACTTAGTTACACCGACAGTGCATTTGAGCTGATTTCCAGTTGTTCTGCACTGAATAAATGTGTTCATACTTCAGAAAAGACCTTACAATGATTTTCATGTCTCATACTTGACTATGTCACCCATTATATCAGCTGAATCCTGTATATAAAACTAATTAAAATTTTTCCCTTTTTCATGTCAGAAAGGGCTTCAATCATCATAATCCTTCAATTATAATTACAATCTTATAATTATCAAATGCAAATCTGTATCAGCTATACTTGTAGTCATTAATGTTTATAACAAATAAAGACTTAATTTAGAAACCACCGCTTCACTTACATTAGTTGTTACTCTGAAAGTGTCTTTCATATGGAACTCTTAGCTTTCAAACTTGTTGAGCGTTACAATCCTATATCATAGAATCATAGAATGGTTCAGGTTGGAAGGGACCTTAGAGATCATCTTGTTCCAACCCCCCTGCCATGGGCAAGGACACCTCCCACTAGACCAGGTTGCCCAAAGCCCCGTCCAGCCTGGCTTTGAATACTTCCAGGGAGGGAGCATCAACAACTTCCCTGGGCAACCTGTTCCAGTGTCTCACCACCCTCACAGGGAAGAATTTCTTCCTTATATCCAGCCTAAATCTACCCTCTTCCAGTTTATAACCATTACCCCTTCTTCTGTCATTATCTATCCTTGTAAAAAGCCTCTCCCCAGCTTTCCTGTAGGCCCCCTTCAGGTACTGGAAGGCTGCTATCAGGTCCCCCCGCAGCCTTCTCTTCTCCAGGCTGAAGAGTCCCAACTCTCTCAGCCTGTCCTCGTAGGGGAGGTGCTCCAGCCCTCTGATCATCCTCGTGGCCCTCCTCTGGACCCGCNTGCTGAGGGTGCATTCGATCCCACTGTCCATGTCACTGACAAAGATGTTAAACAGCACTGGTCCCAGTACCGATCCCTGAGGAACACCACTTGTCACTGGTCTCCATTCAGACACTGAGCCATTGACCACCACTCTCTGAGTGCGGCCATCCAGCCAGCTCCTTATCCAGCGAGTGGTTCGTCCATCAAACCCATATTTATCCAGTTTATCAACCAGGATGCTGTGCGGGACAGTGTCAAACGCCTTGCACAAGTCCAGGTAGATGGCGTCAGTTGCTAAGACTCATAGGGATGAAAGAACCTCATGGGTTACTGAGTCTAGTCTCCTGCTGTGTATGTGAGTAGTAAGTAAGTCCCCTGAAGTCTGAAGTTTTGCCTTTAGCTTCAGTAGCAGCATGATTAGGTCGAAAATATCTCAAAAACATTCAAACAAGTTTTCTTAAAGATTTCCTTATGACTTACTGAAGATAATATTAAAATGTTTTTTAATAACAAATGCAATTGGTTCAGTTTAGTTGCAAATCTATGATTGCATGAATTCTGTTTCTGTGATGAAAAGCTTAAGATAGCAGTAAAGAAATTATTCTTGTCCGTAACTAGTCATGAAAGGTTAAAGTACACTGAGTTTAAATGTTTCAAGCAAAGGACAGTTTACAGGAAAATGGTTACAGTCTTTATGATAATTTAGCTCCTAGGGACCCTAAGAAAAAATCTCCAGAAAACGAATGTATTTGAATAAAAACTTGAAATGATATTTATAGGGGAGACAAATGCCTGCTGCTCCTGAAAGTCAATCCTTACCCTGATCTGTTTTCTTAAATAGCTCAAAGGCTAAAGATGGATCCATTTTCATACAAGAGCTGTCTTTCTATATGTTATGTCATTGTGCAAGGGTCTTTAAGTACTCACACAAAGTAATTAAATGCTGCCACTGCATACTATTGTATGTACTATCATACCCCACTACCAAATATTTTTAATTACAGGATAGTTCCTTGCATTTTTTTATTATTTTTTTTCCTGAGGCCAAAGGAGATAGGTCTTTCTGTGATTTATCATCATAAGGTTTCTTTTTAAAGATGAAAATACAATATATTGTGAAATAAAATCAGTGTTTCATAATTAACATATTCATATAAACAATGCAAAAATATTCTGAATTGTGAAGCTGGATTCACGAATTTGTCCTCTGATAGCAAGTTTTTTCCAATATTGGCTTCAAATTAATAACATGTAACACAAAAACACAATTCAGATTTGGGCCAGTTAATATCCATGGGAATCATATAACCAATTGATTTTTTATATTTTAAATGCCATTTAAAACACCTTCCGTATAGCCAAATATGAAAGAAAAGAGAAAAAATCATGAGATATTTATCAGTAGTTCAAGTTAATAATACCTCTATGCTTAAGTAATTTTAAGACTCATAATCTGTCATTTTTCATCTAGTCAAAATGCTGTAGTCCTGGAGGCAAAGGTAAACCAAATGAGTGAATATAAAATTACAGATCTGTATGTACCATTAAAAATACAAATAAACCACCCTTCTGAAATAATTAATTAATTAAAAACAAATACGGACCTTCATTAAGGATGTTAACTTACCAAAGATACCAGTTTGTAAGAGCCCTTCTTTTGCACTGGGATTTGACAACCATACAATACATTTCTTTGCTCCCAACTAACAATAACCTTTAAATATAATATTAAATGAATTTACAAAAAGTTTTCCTAAACTAAAAAAGGTAAGTTGTGAATTAGAATAAACCAATATTAGAGAAATTTTCTATGAACCTAACTAGTTTTACGTAAAATTAAAAACTATGATTTTGTCTTTCTTAATCACATTTCCATTTATGTGGGTTTTTTGGATTGTTTTACTTTGTTGTTGTTGTTTGTGAATTTGTATGTGGGAACCTGTTTGATCTGATGGTAATAATTTTATAGATTTAATCTCCTAACTCATATATCATTGCATGCGTCGATATAGCATGTGCTTTCTCTTATTTCTGTTTTGAAAAAAGGAATACCGGACTGACATATTTTCTCCTTCAGAGACACAATGTGCCACATAGAGACAATCTGCAAATGGAGTATAATGAAAGATACTGAAATTCAGGCAAGCAAGATGTGGAACCAGCCACTGCTAGATGAGGGAACCTGTTCTTTCTTTTTGGTATCCGGGCTTTCTGTAAACATTCTTGGGGGATTCATTGATCTAAGAAAGGAATTGATAGAAGCTAGCAATATTATTTTGAAGCCACAGAGGCTAACTAGTCTTAAACCCTTCATATCTATTTAATTATGTCTTTGGAAAGCCCTGTGAAGCATAAATAAATTAGTTTTTTTTTTTCATTTTCCACAAAATACAAACCTCTCCTCTATCAGCATAGTTATGAATTTATGTTCCCATTTTATCCTGTAAAACATAGTAATTAGAACACTTAAGTCAAATGAAGCATGTTATAATTAAGTACTCTTCCCATGAGAGAGAAATGTTTTTAAATCTATATTTATTTATTTGTAAATTTTGAAATACTTTTCAGAAAAGAGAACAAGACATCTTACAAATCTTATCCGATACTACAGTATAAATCTCCAATTTAGGAACGTTAAATTCCTCAGTTCGTGGAGAAAGCTCCGGATTTTAAAGAGCTTGGTTATCTCAGTCAAAGTTTCAAAGGAAGTACCTCCACGCACACCAGATTCATAGTCTGGAGTCTTATCCTGTTGGCACACATTCTCTCTCCCTCTCCTGCTTCCTTGTCCCCCACCCCACATGGTATCTGAATACTGCACACCTTCAGAGTAAGTAGGACTGATTTCAGTGTACTTTTTTCAGTGTACTTTTCAGGATGTTTGATATAAAAGTCCTATTTGGCTTAAGGATGTTCAATTCCCTAGTTGATAGCATGATAGCACACAAACTGTCAGACTGAAGATTTGATGTTAGAAAGTGCTCTTTTAATTTTGAGACTAAGCAGATTAATGTCCCAAGATTCATACTCTCAGAAAGAATCAAAGGATATAATTATGACACATATTTATTATATATTTTTCTAATTTGAATATTTAGAAAAAATAAAGAACACAATGTGGTATAGTTTTTCTTCACGGAAATGTAGCTGAAAAGTCACCTGTGTTCTCACAGAGTGGTTAAGTGTGGCAGTTATGGCACGATCTCCATCTGGGGTGCAGCGAAGACACTTCAATGATTACAGCGTGCATTTAAATACAGTTGTCCGTGGTTGACGCCGTCATAGGACTTATCACACACTGTTATCTTGAGCCCTTAATCCCCCTTTACATGCCAGGTGCAAGCTTGCTAAACAATAGTTAGGCTAAATATTGTTCTTTCGCTAAGCAGAAAAACATCTTGTGACTGGCCTTGCACTTACTTCTTCCCACAGCTTTCTGTGAACTAAAGCGATAACATTCTCAGCGTTTGAGCCTGGGATCACAATGACATTTTCTATTCTCACAGTTGAGGTTGGTAGGGACATCTGGATGTTGTCTGGGCCAGCCCCTTTACTCAAGCAGGGCTTCCCAGGACCATATCCAGGCAACTTTTGGAGATCTCCAGGGAAGGAGAACTTACAATCTCCCTGGGTAGCCTGTTCCAGTGCTTAGTCACTGACAGAAAAGTGTTTCCTGATGTTCAGATAGAACACTCTGTGTTCCATTTTGCGCTCTTTGCCTCTTGTTCTGGCATGGGCACCATTGAAAATAACCTATCTCCATCTTCTTTGCACTCTCCCTTCAGATATTTAAATAAGTTAATGAGATCCTGATAACAAAATGTTCCAATAAAAAAATGTTCTGATAATAAAATGCAAGAGAATATATATTCTGATAATAACATGTAAGGCTTAGAAAAGTGTATGTACTGTGACTATTACTATTGTACACCAAAATTGTCAACTGACAATTTTGTACTCATACATGTACTTGGAAACAGTTACATTATTACTAAAATCTCTTTATATAGCAAGTGCAAGAAAATGTGTAACTGACCTGGAGGGAACACTGTCATTTTTGGAAGCAGCAGGGAAAAACTTCATTGTCCCTGAGGATGTGGGGAAGGTTCTTCCAGGAAGGTGATACAGCCAATAGCCTAGCTGAAGTACATCTGTACCAATGCATGTAGCATAGTAAATAAGCAGGAGGTGACGGAAGCCATGGTGCAGTTTGAAAAGTATGACCTGATTGCTATCACAGAAACATGCTGGAACAAATCTCACAACTGGAATTGAGGGCTACAAGCTTTTTTAGAAGGGATGGGCAGAGCAGGAGGGGTGGAGAGTTGCCGTATATGTAAAGAAGTGGATACAATGTGAAGAGCTGCCTCTGAGAAACAGTCATGACCAGGTTGAGAGCTTGTGGGTTAAAATTAGGGAAATCTGTTAATTGGGATCTACAACAGGACTTCTTGCTTCAGCTACAAGAGATGTCAAATGCACAGGCCATCATCCTGATCGGGGATTTCAGCCACTCTGATATCTGTTGGGAAAGCAATACAGGGAGCTGCAAGCAATCCAGAAGACTCCTGGAGTCTGTTGAGGATAACTTCCTGGTCCAGGTATTGGACAGATCCAGCAGAGGTAAAGGGTTACTGGATCTGGTGCCTACCAATGCAGAGGAGATGATTAAAGAGGTTAAGATCTGAGGCAGCCTTGACTATAGTGACCATGCCCCGGTCAAGTTCATGATCCTGAGGAACGTGGGTCTGGCAAAGAGTAGAGTCAGAACCATGAACTTCAGGAGAGCTATTGGATGAGATCCCCTGGAAAACTGTCCTTACGGACATAGGAACAGAACAGAGCTGGCAGCACTCTAAGGATGCCTTTCTCACAGCTCAAGAGTTCAGCAGAAGAAATCCAGCAAAGGCAGTAGGAAGCAAGCATGGTTAAGCAAGGATCTGCTGGTCAAAAGGAGGGAAGAGAGAGATAAGAGGTGGAAGCAGGGATGTGTGGCCTGGGAAGAATATAGTTGTTCTGTCCGCACATGTTGAAATGGAATAAGGAAAGCCGAGGAGCAGATGAAACTGCACTTGATGAGGTATGATCCCAGATATGTGTATAGACTGGGGGAAGAAATCATTGAGAACAGCCCTGCTGTTCTCAGGAAGGACTTTAAGAGGACTTTAGAAGGACTTGGGGGTCATGGTGGGTGAAAAGCTGGACATGAGCCAGCAGTGCGTGCTTGCATCCTGGAAGGCTAGCTGCATCCTGTGCTGCATCAAAGAAGAGCTGGCCATCAGAGCAAGGGAGGTGATTGTCCCTCTCTGCTCTTGTGAGGCCCCATCTGGAGTACTGCATTCAGGTCTGGTGCCCCCAGCATAAGAAAGTTGTTGGACTGGGTCCAGAGGAGGGCCATGAAGTTGTTCAGAGGACTGGAGCACCATTCATACAAAGAAAGGTTGCGGGAGATGGGCTTGTTCAGCTTGGAAAATGAAGTCTCTGGGAGGACCTCATTACAGCTTTCCAGTACTTGAAGGGAGCTTATAAGCAGGAGGGAGACCAGAGTTTTGCATGGTCTAGTAGTCATAGGACAAGGGGGAATGACTTTAACTGAGAGGAAATTTAGTTTGGAAGTTAGGAAGAAATTCTTTACTCGGATTGTGGTGAGTCACTGCAACAGATTTCCCGGAGAATTTATGGATGCCCCATCTCTGGAGGTGTTCAAGGACCTGGTCTAGTGGTTGGCAACCCTGTCCACAGCAGAAGTTTTGGAACTACGTCTCTTCCAACCTAAGCCATTCTGTGATTCTATGATTCTATGAAAATAATCTTGGTAAATAATTTCCATACAGATTATATAGTTTATTACATACTTGTGTTTCAGAATATTTTGTTTGCTTGTTTGGTATACTATGTACATTTTATTTTTTGAATGAAGTGTTCTTTTATTTCTGAATGGCTTGTGGTGTACTTTTGAGAGACAATTTGATGTTATTTTTATGCCTTAATATTATTGTATATAGCAGTGTATATTCAGAAATGATAAAGAAAATAGTTTGGGAATTAAACTACTGTTCTGGTTTCAGCAGGC
>WBMW01000262.1:0-20395 GCA_013396635.1 Penelope pileata
AATCTCCCCTGTTTTATTTTGAAGCCGTTTTCCCTTGTCGTATCACCACAGACCCTGCTAAAGAATGTGTTCCCTTCTTTCTTACAGGCTCCCTTTAGATACTGAAAGGCCGCTATCAGGTCTCCCCAGCGCCTTCTCCAGGCTGAACAGCTCCAGCTCTCTCAGCCTGTCCTCACATGGGAGGTGTTCTGTCCCTTGGATCATTTTTGTGGCCCTCCTCTGGACACGCTCCAGCGGGTCCACGTCTTTCCTGTGCTGAGAACTCCACACCTGGATGCAGTGCTCCAGGTGAGGTCTCAGCAGCACAGAGCAGAAGGGCAGGATCACCTCCCTCACCCTGCTGGCCACACTTCTTTTGATGCAGCCCAGGATACAGTTGGCTTTCTGGGCTGCGAGAGCACATTGCTGCCTCGTGTCCAGCTTACCATGCAGCAGTACTCCCAAGTCCTTTTTGGCAGGGCTGTGCTCTATCCTTTTGTCCCCCAGCTTGTATTGATAGTGGGCGTTGCTATAAGCCAGGGCTTTGTAGAACCTTGTAGGGTTCAAGTTTATACCTGTCATGACCCATGAACATCTGGAAGAAACTCTCAAGTTTCTGTCTGCTCTGAATGAACTCCTAATTTCTGTTGATTTTCTCTGACATTCAGGCAGAAGTGACACTCCCATTGCCACCACCCTGAGGATGAAATACGAGAGAGCTCCCTGCCTCATGATGGCTCTGGGCACTTCTTACTGCCCCTGACTGCAACATTTCCCTCAGAACACTCCCAGGACTTGACTACAATGAGATATTGGCATGACAAAGACACGCATATCCTTGAAAAAGGTGAAAAGGGAAATAAACTGGACTAATTGCCTTGCAGCTAGGAATTTCATAGAATCATAGAATGGTTCAGGTTGGAAGGGACCTTAGAGATCATCTTGTTCCAACCCCCCTGCCATGGGCAAGGACACCTCCCACTAGACCAGGTTGCCCAAAGCCCCATCCAGCCTGGCTTTGAATACTTCCAGGGAGGGAGCATCAACGACTTCCCTGGGCAACCTGTTCCAGTGTCTCACCACCCTCACAGTGAAGAATTTCTTCCTTATATCCAGTCTAAATCTAAGTCTAATTTCGCAAAGGTCTGCCTAATGCCGAGGCTGGGTGCTAACAGCCTGCATGGCTCCCACACCTGGCAGCACCTCCTCTTGGGTGGGCTCAGTGACTGACACTGCCGGATTAAATTTGGATTTAAATGCCAACATTTCAGACTTGAAGAAGGGCTTTGGTCCCTGGAGGGGGGTGTTTCTCTGCCATTTCCAGCTGAATCAGTTGGTTGAATGAAAAGCCATTCTTCCTCTGCACATTCTTCATCTGAGAATCTTCCTAGCCCTTCATCATGACAGGGAAGCAGCCACAGGCAAGAGGATGCCTCAAGCGCATGCTCAGATATGGTTGTAACGATGGTACTGTGTAGTCAGACACACTGCCTTCAGCCATTTGTTACTCACCTCAGTAGAAGCCTACTGAAAATGAACTTCTGAAATTTGACGTGTCATCTGCTAGGTGAAGAAACAAGCCTGGCAGATTTCTGCCATGCAATCGTGACAACGTGGTGCCCACAGTTACGCGGAGCAGCTGCAGCCTGGCTGTGGAGCTCGGGGGAGGTATCTGGCACACCTGGCACCCCCTGAGCTGCAGCACTCTGATATGCACTGGGATCGTTCCCCTTTGGTCTTGCGGTTGGTCTGCTGTTAAGATCACACTGTCAGGCCATACAATGTCACTGCTGGAGTTTCTTGCTTCTGGATTTGCTCCTTTGATCCACTGAAAAAGGATCAAGTTTCAGGGGAGAACCAGCCCGGAGGAGGTACAGAGGGCTGGGATTGCTCAGGCAAAGAAGTGTCGAGAGATGAGATAAATCCGGACTGCAGCTAGTCATTGCTCAACTAAAGCTTGAGCCTGGGACTAAAGAGGGACATGCCAGCTGCTCTTACTGTTGAGGATACAGCTGTTTGAAATTAAAAGGAGTTCTTCATTAGGCATTCCCAGATGGCTGTCCACCAACTATGAGGGGTGCTCAGTAAGTAATGTCTCCATTTTATTCTGTTGGCCCGTGACATCAGAGGCAGATGTTGGTGGTATAGCAATAGAAGTTGAAACTTTCTGCCAATATTCTGTTACATTTTTTGCTGTGGGACGGATGACAGCAGAGGGGTGGGCTGACAAAATGGCATCTGATATGGAAGTGCGTGTGAAGGTGTGGAACTGAATCCCTCCATGTGCACCCATTGACATTCATCGACACTTGCTGAATGTTTATGGAGACCACAGAGTGGATGTGAGCACAGTGAGGTGGTGGTGGTGTGTTTGAGCAATGACACCATCAGAGCAGCTGTGAAACAGTGATCACCTCCACTGGTGCAGATGTTTACATGTGTGGCAGGCAGGCTCTTTTTCACTGCTGGTGAAAATGCATAACTAATTGTGGTGGCTGTGTTGAAAAAGAGTGTTTTGTAGCCGCGAATTTGCTCTGTCAAACAGTTTTGTTGTGCTTTTTGTATCTGTTATAGTTTCCACGGAAATAACTAGGATGCATTACTTTCGGAGCAACCTACATAATATCCTATCATCTTGTCCAACAAATATTTCTGCACTGGGCAGAAATCTTTGCTCAACCTTTACATGAATTTTCTTCCCCTTGTTGGTGTTGCTAGGGTTGAGAAGCTGGTGACCAGCGCTCTCTCTGTTTTTCAAAGCAAGCAGCATCTTCTGTGCTGGAGCATGAGCACTTTCTGGTTGTTTTTGTGTTTTTTTTGTTTTCTGTTTTTTAGTTAGTTAGTTAGTTTGTTTCCTTTTGTTCATGTTTGAGAGCACAGACACTGGATTCCCTTGCAAAATTAACATGTGACAATGAATACTTTTCTTGATTTTATTAAAATCATTCATGTACAAAATTAACCCTGGGCCAGTTTGCCCGTGGAAGAGCTCCAGTTTCGGTGAGTGGTGTGTGGCTCCGAAGGTGTGTGATATTTGTCTGGACAAAAGATAGGTCTGCAAAACCATATGCAAGTAGCTATGCTAATCACATTGTTTCACCCACAATATCTGCAGGATTTAAATTTTCCACAATTTGTGACTTTCATAACTGTTCTGCAGAATTTCCTGACGTCTCTCGTAAAGCTCTTCAGCCTTTTTTATATTTCAAGCAATTCAGATTAGACGTCCCCCGATGTGCCTGAAAATGGTACTATAAAAGTAATGAATAGCCCTGAAGGAAAAACAAAACAAATCAAACAAAGCCAAACCAAAGCCAACAGTTCTCAAGAAAACACGCGGTGCTTTCAGCAGAAATCCCCCCATGCAGAAGGCATCGTGCCAGTGCTCAGCCACGCTGCCTGGGTTACGGCCGTGCCCGCAACTCAGCTAGTGTCTGATCTAGTGGCTGGCAACTAGATGGTCTTTGGGGTCCCTTCCAACTGAGGCCATTCTATGATATGATTCTGTGATTCTATGACTCTATGATCTCTGGGACTGACTCCCAGACAGCTGAGTCCCCTTGGCTAAGGGCTGTGGATCCCAGAAAGCAGCAGCTCTGCCTTTGCTTGTGGGTGCTTGGTTTGCTGTGGAGATTTCACTAAGCCCTTCCTTTCCCCATGAGCTAAAGCCTTGTGAGTCCTCCCCTCCTGAGCTGTGTTGTGGGAGCAGAGCACTGAATGGCAAAGACCAGGCAAGGTTGGTTTTTCTCTTTATCTTTGCTGGGTTCATTACGTGCCACCAAAGAAAGGTCTGATCAACCAGGAGCTGCCTGTGAATTCAGAAGTTCATGCCAGTGTTTCACCTGCAGTAATGTCAGTTTTGGCCCAGCGTTGGACCCAGTGACCTCCTGAGTGCCTTTGGCCTAAATTACGCTGATCCTGTTAGTTGAGGTTTAGTTGTCACCCACAAAGTCGGGAGAGAGTCGAGTTCATCTTTCACCTGTTATCCTCTGGGGAGATCTTTGTTCAAATACCTCTCCTTCCCCCTGGACAGCCTCGATGTCCTGGTGACTGCCCTACCCACCACGCTCCTTCTCAAACCTTGATTTCTGGCATCAGAAAGCTGCTTTGGGCATCACCTTTGTGCACTTAAAGTCTGATCTGCATCCTGTGGGTTGCTGATACATGCCCATTTGTTAATGTGCCAAGGTTAATGAAGCTTTTCCCTGGTATAGGAAAAGCATGTTGCTAAATTATTTAATGCGCGTATTTCCTTTCTGTGCAAACTGAAAGGGGCTATTGGATCAAATTGGTTCTTAAACGGGAGGCATTAAAATCCTACACCCTGTGCTGAGAAAATTGTGTTTGTCACTGACATTCACAAATTTCTTGTGCACCTCCCAGTCATTCCTATCTGACTGTTCTCCTTTTTTTAGAAAGAAGGTAAATGTTACTTGTCCTGTCAAGCACCTGGGTTTTTAATCTGTCTTAAATGCTCTTGGAGGAACCGTAGCCTGGTGGATGCTCCTGTCTGTGAATCAGCCTTTACGGATGGAAAATTTTCAGCTGGACTTCTAGGGAGATGTTTCAGTCCCTGCTTTTCTCTTGAGCGTCTCTAGAGGAGATCCATCATCCTCGTGATGCCGTGTAAGCACAAGCAGACAAGGTCTTGGGCTATTAATCCTGACTATTAATCTTGCTGAACCATCTCACCTGTGTTTAACGATGCTTTTGTCACGGCGAATAACAGGGCTACAAATAGAACATGCTCCTCCCAACCGTGGAAGACAAGGAGGACGATTTGGGCAGCTGTGCCCCAGGGCATGTGCAGGGAGGATGCAGACTGGGGATGTGGGGCTGTGCTCAACACCTGAGCCCTGCTCGCTGCCTGTGCCTTGATGCTGCCTTCTGCCAGCAGCCAGGCAAAATTGAGGGGGGAGGAAGGGGAGGGGGAGCTGAGTCACTGCTGGTGCTCACACTGGGCCTGTTTTTGTGGCCAAAACAGCTGATTTTGTTTTCCATAGCTGTCAGTCATTGAAAGCAGCTTTGTTTTTCTGTTTGAAACAAGGACATGAAAACAGTGCTGAAAGCTTGCAAGTGCCTATTAGCAATCAGGTCTGATGGAGCTAGACTGTGCTGGTAAAACATTTATTCCTCCTACACCTTCAGGAACTCGGCTTTGCTCTGAGATCAACAAATCACTCAGAGGGAAGCGTGCTGCCACCCGAGGTGCGTGCCCCCTCCCTGCCCCGGCTGCAGGCAGTGGTGTAATGGAGGGATGCTTCTGGTGAGTTAACGGTGAAGTGTGTGCTGGGGATTGCTTGCTTTTCAGACTTATTCAAAGTTGAATCAGCTCTGAAAGTGAGTTGTATGAGCTACATACATATATATATTTTTCAGAAATCAGCTTTCAGAATCCATATCTTCTCCTCCTCCTCCTCATTCTTTGCAAGCTTTTCTCCCCATTAGTTTTGTCACTTGTGTGCGTCTCTGATGTCCCCGTGCCTTGCTGCCCGTGAGCCTTTGCAGCCCTCCCTCTGCCCCGTACCATGCGCAGCCCTGCAGCTCCATGGCAAACTGATTTTCTTACTTCACCTTCAAGCCAACTCCTTTCCTTTCCCTAAGCCGGGATAAGCAGAAGACCCCTGTTAATCTATCTTGGCCACATTTATAACAGCTACCAGAGGGAAAAAAAAAAAAAGCAGCCCCACCAAAGCCATTGGGGTGGAAGGGGAGGACAGTCAGCTGGACACCACTGGATCTGCAGCCCAGCAGTGCAAGAGGATGTGAGCTGTCTGCTCCTTCCATGTGAAACCTGTGGCATGCCTGCCAAGATCCTGAGCAGCCTGAGGGCTGGATAAGAAGTGGCACCTTTACCTGCATCTCTGCACTGCTGTTATCCGGCCACAGACACTGCCTGCACTGGGTCTGCCTTTCATTCGTATTATTTCTGTGCAGCTGAGCAAGCACCTGGCTATCCTTGGTCATGTTTTTCCTTTGTAGATAAGAAGTAAATGAGTTCAAGGAGGTTCCAGGTCTCCTTCCTCTCCTCCTGTTCCTTTTTACATGTCTCATAGGGGATGTTTTTCTCCCTCTATACATTTCTTCTCTTTTTGATGACTGAGTGCCTGCTGCTTACAGGACCCAGAAAATGTGAAGCAAAGGAGATACAACGATGGAAACAGGTGAACAGCCTGAAAGAAGCTGGATTTGTGTCTTTCAGTCTTATTCTTACCATGTACTGTTCTCCCTACTGCATTTCTTAGAATCACAGAATCATTTGGATTGGAAAGGACTTTCAAGGTCAACCATCAAACTGACCTAACGAGTCCCATCATGTGGAATCACAGAATCACCTAGGTTGGAAAGGAAAGATTGAAAGGTTCTTCTTCTCAGGTTCTTTAAGTTCTGCTCATGGTGCTTCTCACTGCACACAACACATCCAGAGCCACCATTCCCAAAGTAATCCCAATAACCTCTGACAGCATCTCTTTTAGGTTGTAGGGCTGTCAGAGAGATGCAGGCTATCACAGCTGGGCTGGTGGGGTTTGGATGCTTGAGGAGTTTCTTGGTGAAAATCTTTTTCTCAGTGGAAGCATACTGGGCACCAGATGCCCCCCAGTCATTTCATACCTTAAAGCAGCAGAAGCAATGTCCATTTTGACCATGCTTTGTTCCTGGTTTGGTTGTGCCTTACACCCTCAGCTACCCCAGATGCCTGCTCTGCCGTGCACCCTCCTCGTCACGCCTGGCTCACCACGCTTCTGGTGTTAGTTTCAGGTGACAACTATTTGAAGCAACGATGTCATTTAGAAATCCCCTGAGACAGCTCAGAGTGTGAAGATGTCATCCCATCCACCAGTTAGCTTGTTTCCCTCCTATATAGGTCCAGTTCCTACACATTTACCACTGCTTCTCCAGTACAGGGTTTATATTTCTAATGAAGTGCTGATTTTTGTGTGCAGGCATGGCTGAGGGCCTAGACTCTGCCCCAGACATGGCCTCACACCACCACCGACACCTGGACTCCTACTCACCTCCCTGCCCCCTGATGCTGCCGGGACCCGCAGGTCTCTCACTTTCCCTGTTTCCCCTTTGGCTTTTCGTTTTCCTAAAGGCAGAATTCAGCTGTGCCAGCATCTGCTGGGATGCTCCATTGCAAACTGTCTGCTTTGTCAAAGCAACAACTAAACCTTCTTGTGTGGCATCTTAAGGTGGATAAAACCCTGCAGTTTGACAATGCTTAATTTTTGTTAATGAGCTACTTTCAGGCAGGAAAAGTGTGACCTCCTGGCGTGTTGCTGCATAGTGTCAGGAGCCCTCTGCTGTGCTCCTGGGCCCACTGCTGATTCTCTTGGGCAAAACCCTCACTCCTTTTCCCAATTCTCACTATTTCCATCTGTTCAGCCAGTACCTAAAAAAGCAGGTGCTTTGTTTTTTTGGAGTGCTTTCAGCCCAATGTAAAACTGGGTTGAAACCACTCATGAGTTATTGTACTTCTCACAGTCCTCTTGAATGAGGTGATATGTTGAAGTTAGCAGAGATCATATAAACACTGGGTTGGAAAGGACCTACAAGATCATCTAGTCCCACCATCACTCTAGCTTTGTTTTGTAGATATCTACATTACCATGCGTGCAGCTCCTGAGTGAGTCCCTTTTTCTTCTCAGTGGAGCTGTAGCAGCTCAATGACACTTTTAAAGGCATTGCAGAAAGCAGACAAACTCATTGATGCTGGATGAGGAATGGCACTGTGCTGCGAGAAATGTTTGGACTCGGGAAAGTTGCACAGAGATATTTATAGTGTGGCTCCTTCCTGGGAGGGAGAGAGAGAGGCTTATTTCTGGATGCCAGAGAGCAGAAATAGGCCAGCTCTGAAGGTGAAAAGGTATGGACTTCTATTTGGAGAACAGTGCATGACTGGAGTTGCATGAGGAGGGAGCTAACAGTGCAACTTCCTCTGCCACAGCCTGGGGTTTCTCTGGGACCCTGGGGACACATTCTGCCCCCTTTGCTCAGTGCTAATACCTGACCTGAATGAGGAAGGTGAATCTGGCCACTCATTTGGGATTTCCCCCCCTTTTGTACATTGAACCAGATCTGTGCTGGGCCCCGAGTGCTCCTTGGGAGGAAATAGGATGCTCAATGCCAGACGTTGATGTGGAGGATTGACCTGCAGCTTGCTGTGGGCAGGGATCTCAGGAGCTGTGGTGGGGTTTCACCCTGTGCTTGCGACAGCTGATGGAATTAAGTATGGAATGCTTCCAGCCTTTCCATTAGCTGTGCTATTATTGACTTGGACCAAAGCAGCCCTATAAGCAAGAGCTGCTAGCCATTTTTGCAATTCTGGATTTTGTTCATTGCCAGCTTATAAATTCCTCCTTCAGAGGCTGAACCTGCTGGAAAGCTTTCCAAGGAGCTGACAGGAGTGTTTTGTGGAAGCAGCCCCTCTTTTCTCCTGGGGAATTACAACCCTATAAGTCTTCATTTTCCTTGACATTCCAATTTGCAGCTTGGATGCCACGAGAAATGCCTCAGTTTTCAGTTTAGCAATAGAACTAGCGACAGGGCAAGCGTAACAGAAAAATGAAGATCTGTGAAGGGCTGGTTAAGCTTTCCTTTGCTAATGTACATAGCCAGACAGACAGGAAGGAAAATCTCTCTTCAGCTGGGATGTATTTGTTGTCTAGCATGAAAGCCATGCAAACATGACTGTGGTGTTTGGCTGTGAATATTATGGTGAGCCTTGAACAGTGCCATCGTGGGGCCTTGTGCCTGAGCCAGAGCAGCTGCCACTGCAGGCTGGGCACAGGAGGAAGGTGCCACCAGGCTGGTAGGCCTCATGTCCTCGTCCTGGTGGCCTGGCTGCAGGGGCTGGAGCAGAAGCTGTGTCTTCACTCAATGACTCTTCCGTACAGCCCAGCTTCAGAAGCACTTTCCTGATTTTCAGTTAGCTCCATCTTTTGCCAGCTGGAATGAATCCTTGCAGTCTCAGCAGGGACTTGTCATCACTATAACGTGCCACCATGCCCTCTTAAACATGCTCTGCCATGAGGCAATGCCATGCCCATGTTTGGCTTGTGCCGTGCTTGGTCAATATCTGTGAACAATACATTGCAAATACAGGTGCTCTGTGAGGTTGGGTTGACCACAACAGAGGGGAAAAGGAAAATGCAGACAAACTTATCCATGCTGATACAAGGAGTGATCTGCTTTCCACATTCTCTGCCTGTCAGTTGCATAAGCTGTTTGATAGAAGAGCTTGGGTTGGGCAAGGTGCAGGTGGGGAGACCAGAGCGTGAGTTTCATACCAGAGCACTTCTTTCTCTTCCATCTAGAGGACCTTCGTCAGGCCTGAGTGTCTTGGCTGAGAAAGTTACTGTCACAGAACCACAGCTGCAATGAACTCAGGATTGCCTTCCTGGTCTGAAAGGATTCACATGAACGTCATTTCAATCTCCCTTCCTCCTCAGGCCACGGAAATTTTCACAGGGAATAACATCTAAACTAAAAAGGATGAGGGAATGAGAGGTGTCCATCTTTACTCTTCATTTCTCTGTTACCTTAAGTAAGAAGAGCCAGAATTTGCTTTGATCCACAAATTCTCATCTCTCCTGCAGCAACTCTTGCTGCTGTAAAGCCAGCTGGAAGGCAGGGACATCATACTGGGCTCCTGTATTATTTTCTTTCTAGCCACTGGCATGTGGCTGACTTTCTCATTAGAGGAGTACCCAGGAGGCAGTGATACTATGAATGGAGATTTATATTCTCCCTTTTGATCATGTAAAGGGGAGAAACTGATGCTTGGAAACATTCTCATCCCTCCATCTCTTGAATCCCTTATTGAAGGTTTTTGAGGGACTCCCTGCTCTTGGCAGTGGTTCTTCGGGAATTGTGCATAGGGGCAGAGCAATTTTCCCTTGGTGCTGGCTTTGGTCTGTGTTTCAGGGTTGCTCATCACCCCTGCAGACATGATACCTCCTGGCAGAGGTGCTTCTCCCAGCAGGCTAAGGGGGTGGTAATGCTACTCTGGATGATAACCTCTGGGTTGGATGAGAGAAAAGTGCTGTAATGCTGTACAGATCTCCCTCGCCCTGCCATCCTCACATCTGCCAAGGCTTCAAGTGATAAAGGCATCCACTACCCAGCTGTGACCTTCATTTCCCCAGAACTTCCTTGCATTTTGCTATGCAGAAGACACAGCAGGAATTCCCTTAGTAGTTAAATGCCAAATATGCCAAGAGCAAGCAGTCATAAAGATGCATGTTCTGTAGAACACTGCATGAAGGACCCTTCCAACCCAAGCCATTCTATGTTACTATGATTTTCCATGCTCATTACCTTCAGCCTGCTGTTTCCCCCAAAAATATGAATTGAAGCAATGAACCATTAAAACTAGGCTAACACTTTGGTCTTCTTTTCTCTCCATGCCCACGGGCTGATGGTGGAAGCTGTACTGGGAGGTGAGACCCCAGGACTGAAGCTGGTGCCAAGCATTAGCTGTAGACCTCAGCTGCTCATTGGTTTCTTTGCTTCCCTCATCAGAGGCTGGTGGTGCACCAGAGAGGCTGTGTGAGAAGGCAGGGCACCTTGTAACACTGTTTGGAGTCTTTTACATGGCTGATGATTTATGTGTGTGTGCTCAGGTGCTAAATGACCTCGCTGTTGTGTTTGGAGCTTGGTGAATGAGTAACCATCTCTCACTTGGACAGGACTGCAGACGTTGTGCTGTGCTGGGATTAACGGTGAAATGCCATTAGGCTCCTCCAGCATGGAGGTGACATGAAAACCGCCTTTCCCCCTCTTACAGCAACCCTAAAACATACCTTCTACTTCATACCCGCTCCTGAAAATCCACAGAGCTGATTTTCAGCGCTCTCTGTGCCTGTTGAAACTTCAGCTCCACTCCAGTCTCAACTCTGGCATTTCCAGGCTGGAGATGAAACCATCCAGCTCTCTGGGCTCTCCAATGCTTGAGCCTTCAAGGGGAGCACTTGTTTGAGGTAATGGCACAGAGCTGAGTCTCTTAGTCCTAAAAAACTGAGGAAGGTGCCCTCTGACTAGTCAGCACTGCCAGCTGGAGCAAAGATCACATCTCACCTAAGAAATGGGGAAATTATGGCTTCTCTTCCAGGGCAATATCAAGGATTGTACCCCTGGTTTTGGGTGGTTGCCTGATCAGGAAGTACAACACTAGCCATATGTACACGTGTGAGGGATGAATTTGCCTGCTGCCGTGATGGACTTAACAAACGGATAGGTCCACATCTCCAGACAAAGGCAGCACTGTTGCACGGCCACATTACATGAGATTTTCCCCATCTCATGGTTCCCAGTGGGCTTCACAGCAGTCCTGGCTGTCGTGGTCCACTGACCTCCGTCATCTGGATCTGCTCAGGCAGTCTCCTGCCAGCAGTAGCACTTTCCTGCTATTGCATGCGATATCCCACTCAAGCGGTACAGGAAATGTTAGCTGCTGAATTTTTGCAGATTTAGTTGTGCTTCTATAAGCCCTGACTAAGTGTAGGTTACACATCTGATGAGAGCTTCTCCAAGAGCTCATTCCAAGGATGGGGACTGCTTGGTGCTGTGATGAAGGAAGGCACCTACCTTCTCAACACAAGTTCCAGCAGTGTGGCACTTGGTTTGGAGACTGAGCTGTTCCCACCAATTTTGTGCCACCAGCATCCCAGCAGAGCTCTTGGACATTTCTGAGTGGATGTGCCAAGGAAGGGCTGACCCTAAAGAATCACCTGTGCTCTCGTTCCTGAGATCAGTTACCTCTCACTCAGCACAAACCCAGAAAACCACATGAGTTCTCTGCAAACAGGAATTGCTGGTCTCACACATTGGCAAAACACATCCCTTAGCGCCTCTGAAATCACACCAAAAAGTTGAGATCAAACAAAATTGACTTTCCTGCTTCTGCGGGTCATATGGCTGCAAATATGGCAGATTAGCCCCTCTGTTGTCATGGGAAGGTATAGGAGAGTTTCGTTGTGGAAGATGGGAGTGTTGATCAGAATTCCTGACATGACCAAAGTTCCTTGCTTGCTCTGAGGAGCCCAGGGAAGCCCTGTGCTATAGGGCAGCCTCTCAAGAAGAATTCAGGATTACAAATCTCTGCCTGCCTTAATGAGCATGTTGCATAATGCTTCATCAGGCAAAGAATACCTGGCTTGTGAGTTTGAGCAGAAAAAAAGCAAGTGGGTGGATTAAAAAAAAAAAGAATTCTATAATTAGATCCAGTATATGTCATGCTATGGTTTGACATGGCACTTGGAACATGTGCCTAATTTCACTGTGCTTTTTTCAGTCTCTCCTACTCGTTTATGTGTCAGTCAGTAATGAGCAGATGTGTAGGTGCATGCAGCAGAGGAGATGCCTGGGGAAGTGCCCATGAGGAAATGGCTGTGTGTCAGAGGGCTCGATGGCAGCACCGTACGTCCCTCGGACATGTTTGGTGCCAGGCAGAGGCTGCAAAAGGAACATGGCCATAGCTGCGGCACCTGCCTGTCCAGTCCTCATCAGGAATCTCTTTGACTTTAACTTTGTTCCTCCTGATCCATGCAATTGTGCCTTTTTCTTGATGCTGGGTGCACTGAGGAGACAGGAAAACCAACCTGAAAAGAAAAAAATAACCACAACAAAACACACAGGAGACTTCTGCTCTCTCCTTCCAGCTGCTGCTGTTTTTTAATGCATATCTATTTCCCAACTTCACTGCTTAACCTTAAATGCTTCTGAAGCTTAGAAGTGGTCAGATAACATTTGCATTTCAGTTTTGTTTTCCTCTGTACTGCTGGCTAAGGCTGCAGGCAGGGCCTCCAAGTTCTCAGAAGAGTGGTTTCACTCATGGTGTGTCTAGCCAGGAACGCACATAACAGCGCCAGGGGACCTGCAGGAAAGCCCAGCTGTGTGAGGCTGCCAGCCTTCATTTGCAAAGGTAGGGTTCAGATTGATGTCCAATCATGCTTTTCCAAACTATAATGCTAAATATTCTGACATTTATCCACCACTAGACAGATCTTGCAGGCGCAGTAAGCCAATTAAGTTAGGTCATCGCTCTTCTGTGAATAATCCCCATTTTCATGTGTGTTTGGGGTGTATAAATTCTCACTCTTCTTTGCAGGACCCTGAAGCTCATATTGACACTAAATGTGTGTCAAGGATGGGGGTCGTGATTACCTGCTGTTGAAGTTGCCCCAAAGTCTCCTGCTTTGAACAGGAGCTCTTCAAAAGGCAGATTGTGTTCAGCCCTTATCGCTAGCTCCTTCCAATCACTACAAAGTCCCTAAAGGTACTTCTGCCTGTGGAGCCATCTATCAGCTGGCAGCTCTCTGCTGACAAGTCTGCAGCAGGTTCCTGGCTGCCAGCTGCCAACCAGAGACCTCCTCACCACCCTGCCACCATGCTGGGGGCTTACAGGTGGTTACCAGTTCCACCACCACCTTGGAACACATGGAAGCGTGGAGGTGAACTCTTTGTGTACACATCCTGAGAAAATGCTTGAGGCCTTCTATGAAGGCTCTGGTTTTCTCTGGGCTCTCCAGGAAGAGGCAGGGAAAGGTCCCTCTCCATCTCTGCTGGTTGCACTGCACCGGGGGCTGCGCCCAGGACCACACACTGCTTTAGGGAGGTGCTTGGGCCAGAGAGAGCTCTCCTTTCTGTCTTTGAAACCTGTGAGGTGACTCAACCTCTCCAGGAGCTCTTTCCCAGGGCAGGAGTGGGAGCAAGGCATCAGGAGAAGAACTAGAACAAAAGCTAGGTGCAGGCCCGAGAAAATGTTCTTCTGCTGCCGTGGGTGGATAATGACACAGCCTCCACAAACAGAAGGCAGAGCAGCACAAAACCTAGGCAGCAGGGTGAGAACTATTTAAATTGAAAGGCTGTGTTTTGGATTTTTATGTGAAAGACCTAATTATCAGGACTTAGAAGTCCTGTCAGTGCAGCTACTTGGGATGATTAAGCGCTGCCAGGTTGCTCACAGCACAGAGGAATGTTCCCCGGTTGTTTCAGATGAAGTGTTTAAGGACCTGCTTCCTGATCCCCTCTCACATAGCCAGACCTTTCTCATGCCAACAACTCATGGAGACCAAGGCTGCTGTGCTGGAAATCTCTGCTTGGCAGGGCCTGAGCACTCAGTTTGCTTCCAGAGCTTTGCTCTGAGTCTTCTACTGCAGCAGGGCACTGGGCAGCACAGGACAGGGACAACTGTCCCCTTGGGCACAGCCCAGCAACGCCAGCAAGAAGGTGGACGTGATACCTGCTCCTTTTCAGGTGGATTTGATTCAAACCTTTTAACCACCATCAGCAATAGGAGTGTGTCGCAGACATTAGTAAGTTCTTATGTTGGCAGGTTTTAAGCTGCAGAGGGCTGTTAGGGCAGAAATTCAATAAATGCTACTCTGTGTCATGCTTTGGCCATGCCAGGACAGTAGGATACTATTGAAAGTAGCTATTTGCTGTAGAAAACCACTGATGTTACTAAGAGCAGCTGTGGCCTTATTTCAGATGGTTACTTGCATTATAAATCCAAGGTTTGCCTATATGGTGTGGTGAGCTCCGATACAAATCAAGGCAGGCACAACCCAAGTGGTGAAACTGCCTGCAAACAGGATGAGGCACAATTAATCCTGACACAGGATTAAGCACGCCTAGTCTGTCTGAAGTCTGCCCTTTGTGTCAGGGAGCCCACACAAATGTGGAATAACCAACCCACCTTCATCTTGCTGCAAAGATGATTTCACTTTATCTTTCTTCCACTTTACCCAGGGAATAACTGATTATTGCACTTTTTACAGCATGGAGAGCTCCAATTATTTACCCTTTAAGCTTTCCCTTTGCTAGATGAAGCAAACCAAAAAGCTGAGTTCTTCAGCCTCCGCCTGTAGGTCATACTTCTGAATCCTTTCATCATCCTGGCTGCTGCGCATTCGTCTCTGCAGTTTATCTGTGATCTTTCTGACTGAGCCACAGTGGTCCAGTTGTGGTTTCCTCCGAGCAGGCCAGAGCAGAGTAATTGCCTCCTGCCTCACACATAGCCTCACATTATTGATGTATCTTTATTTTCTGACCCATTATAACTCCAGGCCCTCTTCTGCTGTACCGCTGCCAGCCTGCTTGTTCCTCTGTTGTGTTTGTGCCTTTGGCTCATCCTTTGGTAGTTCAGTATTTCGCATGTTTATTTACTGAATTGAATCTTGCAGATTTTGTTTCATTCTGGTTTTTTTTCTTTCTTTTTTCTTTCTTTTTTTAAAAAAAAATCTTTTTGAGCTCTGAACTTATCTACTGGGATGTTCTTGATGCCAGCCAATTTTTAAGGTATACCATCTGATTCATTATCCAAGTCTTCCTCAGAAATACGGAGCAATATCAGATCTCAGGCAGAGTGCCATGGTCCGCACTTGCAAATGCATCTAAGTTAAGTATACCAGATGATCATAACAACCCTTGACGACTATTGCATGACATAACCTGCTCTGCAAATGAAAATCAAGCATTTCTGTAGAAGTATACTTCGTCTACTGTGCCGATGAGGATTCTCAGATTTTTCTGTTCAGCTGTCAGCATTAGTGGCAATCACAGACATGATAGCACTGAGCTGTTTGGGCAGGCTTTGCCAAGCAGAGATTTCCTCACATGTCTGAAATAGCGCTCACGGTGTATATGGCACTCTCTGGGAAAGCCTGGCTGGCATTTCTGTGTCCTCATCCAAGCCAGTTTTCAAATGCCAGAACTCAGCAGTTGCATAGAAGGGAGAGGAAAAAGGCTGAGACTTTCCCCAAAAAGGAGTGATATTTCTTTGAAACTCACAAACCTGTGTATTACCTTGCAAACATTCAGAAAGTGAGCCCTTGTATGTAAGCTTTTGGATGCCATTTGAGGTTCAGATATGTGCAGTGGCCAAATGAGAAGTGAGGCATCTTTTGAAATAAGTTACTGTGTGTTAGCTCTGCTGTTGTGTTTATGGGTGGAGGTTGGGCAGCAAGAGGAAAACTGCCTTAAACTTCTTAGAATCATAGAATCTTGGAATGGTTTGAGTTGGAAGGGACCTTGAAGATCATCTAGTTCCAAACTCCTGCCACGTGCAGGGACACCTTCCACTAGATCAGGCCCATTCAACCTGCCCTTGAACATCTCCAGGGATGGAGCACCCATAACTTCTCTGGGCAACACATTGGGCTGCTTCTTGGGCCTCCGAGGGGATTTCCACGACTCCTTCCCTCGGTGATTGCAGTTAAGTTGTTATCACAGCTTGGTGAAGGAGCACTCATGCGAGAGTCACACTGTTTTTGTTTCAGCCACTATTTTATATCATGGAGCTGTCACTTAGTTAAATGTCTTCAAATATATGTTTGTAACTCAAGGAGTGTTGACTAACCAGGTGCCTTTTGTCATCAGGATGTTATCTTTGTTTTTATTGACTTCAGTAACCTGAAAGCAGGCAAACTCACTTGAGAGTTAGCTCAAAGCTGAGGAAGTAACAGTTCTTCCCTAAGCACAATGCAAGTTGCAGTTTCTTATAGTAGGGTTATACTGCTGATTTATATTGCCTTTTACCAGGCTCATCTGCTCTGTTTTGAGCACCTTCTAGCAATGAATTAAGTGTTATAACAAATTTTCACAAGCTCTGAGCATAGACATGTTTATGGTGCTACACGAGATGGCAGAAATCTGCTGCACAGCATTTCTAAACAAAACTCAAACTACTCGATTTGAATGGGGAAGAATCTGTGGATGCTTCTCACAATGCAGAGCCTTTGGACTGGTGTGCTAAGGGCAAACAGACAACAACAATAAATCAGGAAATTACAGGAAAAGAAGTAGCAATTTCCACTAAAAAATTGGACAGATTTAGGGCATCTGCTTCGGTAAAGTCCATGAAAAATTGCAGAAGTAAAAATTCTCATTCAGGGTGATATTTTATCCTTTCTGCTCAGGAACTGAAAGCTTTCTGCTTTTGGAAGAGGTCTAAGCCATCATATTTCAGGCTTTAATTCTGAGTAGGTTAGATGGATTCGAATGAGTAAATGCTCACTGAAATTCACTCTAGGATGCTTAGGGCCAGCAAGATGAATTTCTAAGATATTAGGTTTATCTTAGGGAGCTCCTGGAGCACATGGACAGCCTTTGCAGCTTAGGAAAGGACAGATATAGCATCTACCTTTAAAAGGGGGGCAGTAGGATACCCCATGTATTTGACACTGCACAGCCTCTACTTCAGATTCTGGAGAGATACTGAAACAAATTGTGAAACAAAAAAACTACAGGGGACGAGGAGTGATATGGGAAAAAGAAGCAATCATCAGCACAGTTGGTTTGGAATTTTTGCTTGCATTTTTTTTTTTTGTTTCACATGAAGTTCCCCTTGAACATGTGAGCTGAGTGCAATCATGCTGGCAGGATCAACCTGCTCCATTTATCTCAGCACAACTGCTCTGACCTGGGGCAGGCAGGGGGTGGGTTGTCCACAGTGCATAGTTCACAAACATCTCCAGGCTCCTGTTACCATGACATCAACAGTGTGTTGGTCCAGAGCTCAGTCCAGCCTGTTTAAGACAGGAAAATGTGCCTGGATTCAGGTAAAGGCCACACTTAAAATATTAACTGGTCCAGAATAACTTTCAGTTTAGATTTTTTTCTCCCCTTGGAAATATTGGCTGCTCTGCAGGTTACTTTCTTTTGGCAAGATCCTCAAGGTAGCTCTCTTTCTGGGAGGTTTCCTGCTGCAGATTTTCCAGGTGAAGATTTGCCCCAGCTCCAGCATTGTTTTCAGCAAAAGGCATAGCTCTCTGAGGACTGGCTGCTGGCAGACAGCAGGAGAATGGTACCTTACATGGCAGGAGAAACTGCTCTGCTGCCAAGTGCAGCTCCTGCTTGATTGGAGCTCATGCTGGCACTGCTGCAGTGGTGCTTAGGATTGAGGGAAATCCCCATGTGAAGAAAAGTTGTTTCTGATTTTCTACAGAAGGATGAGTCCATGGCTGGGGATACAAACCACATGCTACCATGTCTTGTCTTCTAAAGAATTAAGAAGTGTAAATGCTTGGAGAAAGTGTAGGTCAGCTTAGCCCTGGTCAGTCATCTGCCACAGCTGAAAAAAGTCCAAAAAGGTGGAAAATGTGCTAAAATATCTCCACACAGAATAAGCCATATGAAATGTTCTGTCACAATGAAAAATTCAGCAAATAAGATGGAGAAAATGGCTGGGGAGGAAGACAGAGTGAAGTCATTGGACTGTTTTTTTCCAAAAGCCATTAACAACTTCAGTGGCCAAACTAGCACACATCAGAAGCTCAGCTTTGTCCCCCTCTTAAACTGATGCCCTGGGGAGTAGCTTTGGCTCCACTGGAAAGGCAAGGAAAATTTGACTCGTTGCCTTCTGACTACTGCCACTTGGCAAATATGTGGATTTGTTTCAGAGCCCTTTGCAGCTTCAAAGATTTGGATATAAGTCCCTCTCTGCTTTTGTTCTATGTACCTTGATGCGTCACAACTCTGCTGCTCCCCAGCAGAGCCCTGATCCCCTCCTGTCCCATATGGTCTTGGGGAAGAAACATGGTTGTTGAATTTTATGTCGGCTCTGCAGGGCTCTTCTCCCTCTTTCCTTTGCTCTCAGTGACTTGGCATATTGTAGAGTGAGTCAGAGCTCCACAAAAAAGGTTTGATCGAAAGCTCACTGAAATCAACGGAGGGACTGATGAGGTTTTGCATGATTACCTGCTGAATGATTTCTAGTTAAAGATGCAAAATAAATATTTTCCCCAAACCACCTTCTTAGAACTATTCTAGATCTAGACAGCTGTTTTTAGAAAAAAAGAGACCTTTGAGCTTCCTAGCCAACTTTCCTGCTATCACAGAAATCTCTTTTACAAGATTTTGAAAGAATTCAACTTGAAAGGCTGTCTTCAAAGTAATGTTGTTTCTTGCCTTTGGAAGAGAACCTGATCACTTTAGAAGCGAGTAGCCTTTTAATTTTCAGCCTAAATATATTTGTGGACAGTCTCTACCTATTTGTTCTCCTGCCAGCATCGTGCTTTAGGTTAAATGGATCCTTTCCTCTCCCCTGTTTGCTTCCCCCTTCCTCCCTGATGTATTTATAGAAAACAGTTTCAGACCTTTTTATCCTCTGGTTTTCTAGGCTAAGAAAACCAAACTCTGGATGCTATCCAGAAAGCCATCCTTTTGCAATGGATTCCTTCAAACAAACTTGCTCCCAGACCAAATTTCCTGTACACTCTGAATACCAGTAATTTTTAGGGATAGGGGTCATTCAGTCCTTGGTTCAAGTGCAAACAGGCTCCCTGACTTCTTTTTCCCTCAGATGCTGCCCTCCCCAGCCCCATGTGCTTGTTCCCATTTAGCCACCTTGTCTGGCTCACACAATTAACCATGGCATCCTGGTTAGTAAAACATAGCAAAGTATTATTTTTGTTATCAGGCTTTGCCTAAATTATCCTCAGATGTTACCTCACACCCTTTCTTTCCCCTTTGCCCCTTTTATTTATGAGGTCTGGCCCACACTGGTGTGCAGTTTTATAGTCTGCACATCCCTTTTTCTCATTCCTTGGAGATTCTCTGTTTATTCCTATGATTCTTTGAAACCAGCCTTCTTCTCACAACTGTCAGACTGCTGTTCTGATATACTTATGTTCAAAGCCTGAGGATCTGAAAGATGCCCTTGTTTATTCAACAGAGAGATTGAATCACCAGGAAAGCGTTGTGCTTTTGTTCCTCGCTGATGTAGTGCCTTTTAGCAAACCACAAACGTGTGAGAGCAGTGCCAGATCATGATGATGCCATTCATCTTGTCCATCATCATCCTGTCCCCAGTTGGCATCATGTTCCTTGTGAGCCAGTGCAAGGGTATTTCTGGCTCGCCTTAGTGTGAACGGTTTGTTTTTCAGTCATGTCATTCTCTAGAAGCAAGCTGTGTTTTTCTGGTGCAGTGACATTTCTGGGGGACAGAGGAGGATTTGTGAGAAAAGTCCCAGTTTTGTAAACAGTTCTGGCCAAGTTTTCACAGCTGTTGGAGAAGCTCTCATCTATGTCACACTGTGACATGAAATCTCTCAGATCAGCAGGAAAGATGTCGATCAGTCCATGGGGGGAGCGTGAGTGGGAGAGAAAAGAGAGGGTGAGGTGCCTCCTCAACTGATCTTCTCTGGAAGGGGAATTTCATTGTGGGGGGTTTGCACTGGCTCTGACGGTCTCTTCTCTGGTGCCTGTAGTTCTATGTCAGGACTCTGCAGCTGACGTTTCACAGCCTTGTCCGCAACGGGTGAGTCCCGCATCAAGGGATACGCCACACCGTCGGGGTCTTTGGTTTCTCTCGAGGCTGTTCAGGAGCTCGGGCAGTTGCTCTTGCTGCCCAGACAGGCTTACAGAAGCAATCGTCACAGTCCAGCATCATTTCTGACAGTCCAAATCGCTT
>WBMW01000263.1:1665-49700 GCA_013396635.1 Penelope pileata
AAAAAAAAAAGAGAGAATTTTAATGTGAGTATTAGTAGCAATTTAACTGAAGTAAAAACTTATATTTAGATTTGATTAGGATTTTAAATGCAGTAATGCAAATTCTCGTCTTTACATGTAAGGTGAATTTGACCCACATAAACTACATAAATTGTATTCCAACAAGAAAAATATCAATGCAATTACTAAGAAATACGTGGATTTTTTTTATGCTTTTCATGTATCATGTAAAGTTTGTCTAATGAGTGGAAAGATAACACAAAATAATAAATGAATATATGTTAATTACAATGTAGACAGGAAGCTAAAATTTTGTGTAATCTGCTAAAGTGAAAAAAAAACATATTGCATTTCATCCATTTTCTCTACACTATTCAGTTACGATGTTTGAAGAAATGAAATCCAAGGAATAAATAGTAACTGATTAGAGTACTGTGTAGCACTAGTTGAAGGAAGCTCATTTGAGAAGGAAAGCTTAGTGTCCTTTTATCATTCACTTTGAGAATCTTATTTTAGAATTAAATAGGAGTTGTATCTCTTTTTTTTTTCAAATGATAGTAAATAGCATTTTAGACTTTGAGTTTCCACTATTTGCAAAAGTATATGTATATATCTATGTGTTTATAAGTAGATGTAGATACAAATTTGAAAATACTACTGCGATTACTAATGGGGATTGTAATATATGTTTCTTTCCCTTCTTGGCTCTGAGATGACATTTCTCCAGGTTATATTATCATAATTCAACAACTGTGTCAGGTCAACAAGAAAAATAGAGGTGTGTAGTGAGATACAAAGGTGAATTTATGCAGCTTAACACAGGGGCAACAGTTGTGCACTGTAGAAGACACATTTGTTCAAAATTATAACCTTGAATTTTCATAATCAAGAGCCTTCAATTTTGGGGAAAGCTTTCACTTTAATTAGTATTAGTTTGCCTGGTATTCTTATATAATTATACTAAAGTAACAGAATCACAAAATATTTGAGATTGGAAGGGACGTGTGGAGGTCCTCTGGTCCAACTCTCCTGCTCAAGCATGGAGATGTCCAAGTGGCTTTTGAAGATCTCCAAGGAGGGAGACTCCATTACCTGTTTGGGCAGCCTGTGCCATTGCTCCTTCAAGCACTAAGTAGAAATGTGTTTTGTGATGTTGAAATGGAACTTTTTCTATTTGATTTTGTGCCCATTGCCTCTTTCACTGGGCACCACTGGAAAGAGCCTGGCTGCATCGTCATTGCATGCTCTCTTCAGATATTTATATACACTGATGAGATTTCCCCTGAACACTTTTCCAGGCTGAAAAGTCCCAATTCTCTCAGCCTTTCCTCACAGGAGAAGTGCTTCCATCCCTTCATCATCTTCAATGCCCTCCACTGGATATTTTCCGGTATATCCATATCTCTCTTTTACTGGGGAGCCCAGAACAGGACAAACTACTCCAGGTGTGTTGTCAGCAGTGCTGAGTAGAGGGGAAGGATCACTACTCTTGACCTGCTGACAATACTTTGCCTAATGCAGCCAAAAATACCATTAGCCTTCTTAGCAGCAAAGGCAAATTGTTCAATTTGGTGTCCTCCAGGACCCCTAGGTCCTTTTCTGCAAAGCTGTTTTCCAGCTGGGTGGCCTCCAGTACATACTAGTGCCTGGAGTTGTTCCTCCCTAGATGTAGGACTTTGCACTTCTCCTTGTTGAACATCATGGGATTCTTGTGTGCCCTCCTCTACAGGCTGTCAAGATCACTCTGGATGGCTGCACAGCTCCTCTGGTGAGTCAGTCTCTTCCCTCACAGAATCACAGGAGTTGGAAGGGACCTCTGGAGATCATCAAGTCCAATCCCTCTGCTAAGGCAGGTTTCCCAGAGCAGGTTACAGAGGAAGGAGATCAGAGGGGTTGTGAGAATAAAGTGACATGTTTCTTTCTGTCTCAGACTCTGTGGCAATGCTGCACCGAACTGTAACATTGTGTATTCTCCTTCTCTTTCTGCTAACCATTGTCTAGGGAAACGAAACTAAAAATTTTGTGAAGGCCTCAGAACAAGAACTGAACTATAACACTTTTGTGAAAGTTTCAGAAGAAACAGATGTCCTGTGCAAGCATAAGGGAGGAGTCAGGCATCAGTCATCTTGCTTAAGGTGGTCTCGGGTCCCTCTTGCCATGACCCCTCCATGACCTCCAGGCAAAGGGAGAAGTACGGCCAGTACAGTGCATGCATGATGCATGGTACCGGATAATCTCCTCCTGGCAACAGCTCCTGACTCAACTGGAAGGGACCATCATATGGCATAAAAGGCATTGCCAGCCCTTCAGCTGGAGGTGCACACCCCACCACATGCTCAACCACCTCAAAAGAAGAAGAAGGAGGATGGACCCTCAGGAAATCACGGGATCCTCAGTGGTGTCTTTTTTCTCTTTTTCTTTTCTTATTCCTCTCTCTCTCCTTTCTTTTAATAAATAAAGGCACACTCTTGCTTGGTCAACACCTTGACTCCATTCCAAAACTTAATTTGGAGGGATTGGGATCAATGTAATGAACTGCAAGCTGCTGTGGATTGGGTTTTGTATATCTCCAGAGAAGGAGACTCCAAAACTTCTGTGGGCAACTTGTTCCAGTGCTTTGTCACCCTCAGAGTAAAGAAGTTTTTTCATCATGTTTGTATGGAACTTCCTGTGTTCCAGTTTGTGCCCATTGCCCTTTGCCTGGCCCCATCCACTTGACTACTTCCCATTAGATATTTATAAACATTGATAAGATCCCCTCTCAGTCTTTTCTTCTCCAGGCTGAACAGTCTCAGGTCTCTCAACCTTTCCTCGTAAGAGAGATACTCCAGAACCCTAATCATCTTTGTGGCCCTTTGCTGGACTCTCTCTCTCTAGAAGTTTGCTCATTTTTTTGGCATCTGTGAAATTGGTACCCCATTGGCCAGATCTTTGATGAAGGTGTTCAACAAGACTAGACCCAGTATTGACTCCTGGGATAGTTCACTCATTATTTGCCTCTAACTAGACATAGCACTACTGACCGCTACTCTGTGGATCCAGCTGTTCAGCCAGTTTTTGATCCACTTCATTGTCTGCTCATCCAGCCTGTAAATCTACAGCTTCTCTATAATGATCTTATATGGGACAGTATTAAAAGTCTTACTGAATCCAGGAAGACAATATCACAGCTCCTCCCTGCATCTGTCAGGATTGTGATTTCACCAATTTCTGCTGAGCTACTCTCCAGACACTTAACTCCCAGTCTTTAATGTACCATTACTCCATCCCAGGTGCAGAACATGGCATCTATCTTTGTTGAACTTTGTTGAACATTGATGACTGTCCATTTCTGCAAGCTATCTAGAGTCTTCTGCAAGGCCTCTCAGCCCTCCAGAGGATCAGCAGCACCTGCCAGTTTGGGATAGTCAACAAATTTGCTACAGATGCATTCCACTCCTGCATCTAGATCGTTGATAAAAATGATAAAAAATTGTTTAAAAAATAAAGCAAAATCAAACAAACGACAGCAAAGACAGAAACTGACATCTGAAAAGTAACCTTGAAATTAATAGTTAATTTATACAGAAGTTATGACAATGATACAGTTTAGTTAAACTACATAAAAACATTATGTGGGTATTCTCATTTGCTTTCAATATAAACTTAATATCATTTAGTTCAGTCTATTCGGAAAATAAATTAAGCTAAATCATATTAAGGCCATTTACTAGGAGAAAAGTTCCAGCTAGGGGTTAAATTGGTCCATTTAATTTGTTTTCAAAGTTCATTTGAATTAACTTCATAATTTGCTATTATTCAGGAGAGGCATGAGCATCACTGTCATAATACAATATAATAAAAGATAGTAGCTGTCTAAAGAAACTCCAGTGTCCTTGCAAATTATAAGAAAGCTGTGATATAGGAGGACATTAAAATTCTAACTTTTCAGTCATATCTACACTGCAGCTGCTCATTAACCCAAACATCTTTTTAATAGATGAGTTAAACCTCATTAAATTACTTGAAAGATACATCTGTTTGAAATTAAGTAAGCATTAGATTTTGTTCAATTCATTCACAAATAAATTCCTTCCAGAAGTGAGCTAAGCTTGCTACATATAACACCACATACATTTTAAATGAGAATGTAATGAGAATAAATTTAGTAAGTTCTCATAAATGCACCTTCAGATCGTAACTTCAGTGGAGGCAATAATGCTCATCATAGAATCATAGAATGGTATGGGTTGGAAGGAACCTTAGAGATCATCTTATTCCAACCCCCCTGCTATGGCCACATCCAGCCTGGCTTTGAACACTTACGGGGAGAGGACATCCACAACTTCTCTGGGCAACCTGTTCCAGTGTCTCACCACCCTCACAGTGAAGAATTTCTTCCTTATGTCTAGTCTAAATCTACCCTCTTCTAGTTTATAGCCATTACTCCTTGTCCTGGCATTACCTATCCTTTTAAAAAGTCCCTCCTCAGCTTTCCTGTAGGTCCCCTTCAGGTACAGGAAAACTGCTACAGGGTCCTCCAGAAACCTTCTCTTCTCCAGACTGAACAGCCCTAACTCTCTCAGCCTGTCCTCGTAGGGGAGGTGCTCCAGCCCTCTGATCATCTTCGTTGCCTTCCTCTGGACCCACTCCAGCAGCTCAATGTCCTTCTTATTTTGAGGTCCTCAGAACTGGACACAGTACTCCAGGTGAGGTCTCACAAGAGCAGAGTAGAGGGGCAGAATCACTTCCTTGGAATATTTTTAGTTGGAATATATGGAATATTTCAACTATAGACAAATGTTTTTATAAAAGATACATTACTCACTTGCAAAAAAAGTTGTAACAGTTGACTATAGTCACTAATATGTTGTTAATTTATAATTCCTGATGAATTCAAATATTTACACAATATAAGATGTTGTAAGGCAGCTGAATGACTATTTTGTCTTGTTTTTTCATATTAAGAATACTTGGGGGTACTGGTGGATGGCAAGCTGGACATGAGCCAGCAATGTGCCCTTGCAGCCCAGAAAACCAACCATATCCTGAGCTGCATAAAAAGTAGCATGGCCAGCAGGTCAAGGGAGGTGATCCTGCCCCTCTACTCTGCACTGGTGAGACTTCATCTGGAGTACTGTGTCCAGATGTGGAGTCCTCAGCACAGGAGAGACATGGACCTGTTGGAGCATGTCTAGAGAAGGGCCACAAAAATGATCCAAGGGATGGAACACCTCCCTATGAGGACAGGCTGAGAGAGCTGGGGCTCTTCAACCCTGAGAAAAGGAGGCTCCAGGGAAACCTGATAACAGCCTTTCAGTATCTTAAGCGGGGCTACAAGAAAGAAGGGGTCAGACTCTTTAGGAGAGTCTGTGGTCATAGGACAAGGGGAAGTGGTTTCAAACTAAAAGAGAGGAGTTTTAGACTGGATATAAGGAAAAAGTATTTTTGCGGTAAGGGTGCTGAATCACTAGAACAGGTTGCCCAGAGATGTGGTGGAAGCCCCCTCCCTGGAGAATTTCAAGGTCAGGCTGGACGGGGCTCTGAGCAACTTGATCTAGCTGTAGATGTCTCTGCTCATTTCAGGGGAGTTGGACTAGATTACTTTTGACGGTCCCTTCCAACTCTAAGGATTCTATGATTCTATTTTAATTGTGTCTTTTATAAAGAGAATGAATTGTTTTCTTGTGGGTAAGACTGAATTTGATTCATTAATGCAAATTTTATTTGAAGGCATTGATTTCCTTCAGTCTCTGTATCAGTCTGGTGGGCTCTTATTAGGGTTGAAAGTGATTTTTGCAGGTACTGTTAATGTGAGAGTAGGTAGGATGCCTGCTTCATACCTGTTTTTACATTAGTTTTAAGACAGCCCTGTTGTCTGTACATACCTGTTTAACAGAGTTTTATGCTTGTACTAATCACCTACCACCTTTATTTGAATCATTATACCTTCTTGAAGGATTTTATATCATAGCGTCATCCAGTGTATATTAATTCGTCCCTTCCCTAAACTGTTTTTCTTCCACTGGAAATTTAGTATTGCCTTCTGTAAAATATTTAGTTTCAGAAATGTTGCTTCAGCTTCTCCTAGAAAAGGCTGCTGCTGTTTTTGTGTTTCAGAGGCATCATTTGGAAGCGGGTAACATTTCATTTTGTTATCAATAATACATGAAACAAACAACCACAAGCCTTCAAGAAAGTCTGGAGGAGTGTTAGTTGGGAATTGAAGAAATGAATGAAGCTGTTGCCAGACAACCAAACAGTAAATTTCTTGCAAGAAACAAATGGAATTTATGAGAAATGGAAGTATCATAAAATAGTATTTGCAAAGTAGGCTATATTGTTCCATTTTAGGACTTAGAACAAACTGATAAGATGTATTTTTTTCCCCTGACTGGAGAGCAAAATTAAAAAGTAAAAGATTGTTTGCCCATCTTAAGGAAGTCATTAAACTATGTTTTCGGAATCCGTAAGGATGTAGGTTTTTGCAATTGATTTTTATTTCTGCTATCTAATATGTTGTTGTTTCTGCTGGTGTTGTTATTATTTGTTTGTTTTGCCTCCAGCCAGGTATAAAACAGGATCTTTTCATGCATTGATGAATAGAGAATGCATTGTGTGCTTTGTAAATTTTTTATTTGTGAAAAAAAAGACATATTTTTGAAATCTAAATACATAAATTACATAGTACAGTAGTTGCTTAGCTTATCCTTTTGGATATTTTTCTGATTCCACTGATTTCACATTTTTGTTAAGTATTTCTCTAAAATCTCTTTAGATTTTTGACAAAAGGTGTACTTTCAAACAGAAATGGCATTAAACTTTATGAAACATTGTTTCATTTCAGAAGAAGTCATATGTTAAGAAAGGCTCTTAATCCTTTTTACCTGTTGCAGTTCTTATTTTGGTCACAGTTTCTGTGCCTTCCTTCCCCCCTCAAAACAAACAAACAATGAAAAACCCACACCAAAAAATCAAGCAAACAAAAATAGAAATATATAAATATATAAAGGTTATTTCATAATTAAATACAAAAATATTTGGCTGTTACTATTTGCTTATGCTGAGACTTTGGTGCCACCATAATCTTTGCTAGCATTAACATGCACTGAAATTGATATCATGAAGAGACAGAATAGGACATAAAAAAGCTAATTTTGAATTTCAATTAAAGACAAATCTTTTATATAGTAACCAATAGAACATAATATTTTCAACAAAATATTATTCAGCTGAACAATGAACTGTTGATGGTTATATATTTGATGATTTTATTGGCAAAGCGCTAAAGTCATTATCTTCTCATCTCCATCAGAATTAACTGCTTGCAAAGATTCATTAGCTGTACAAACTTGAATGGTCGTAAGCTTAAGTATGTCCATGAAATTGCATTCTTTTTATTTCACAAAGAATGAAAGAAAATTGTTAAGAAAAATAAGACCAAGGATAATTTGCCAACCTTTGGTCACATAAAGATAATTCCATAGTTAAAATTATGTTGAATGTTGAACTCCAAGTAGAATTAAAATGCTTGAGTTTTACTTTCATGATTAAGTTTTGAATTTACAAACATTACCATTACTGAAAGTACTGAACTTCTGGAGAATCCGTTAGTGGCTTTTTCAAGACTGTCAAGCCTATAAAAAGGCTTATCTGAAAATGTGTAGATATGTGCTATTTCCTATTGTATGGGATAAATAAGAATTTATAGCTCATAATTCACCTCATTCTGAAATCAGCTTCTAAACCACAGCAGATTAATCATGCTCTAGGAATGTCTATCTGTGACTAGAGTAGCAATTTCGTGTTTGCATATCTATGGGCTGAAAGTAGCTGCTGATGCAAATGCGTTGAATAGTTTTTGAGTTATGTCAGCATATCCCTCTTGACAGAGGATTCCTGTAAAATCTGTGAGAAATCTATCATCCTTACGTGGTTTCCCAAGAGAACCAAAAAATAGCTGGAATTTCTCTCTTCAATTTAAATGTCATTTAAGGTTCCATATTAAAATTCCTAATTTAGGGTTTTGCTTAAGAACTTGGTCTCAGAGCTCCCACTATTGTCCTTATAGATCTTTCCAAAATGGGGAATGGATTTTAGAGGGCAAAACAGCTGGTTGTCTCAAATAGAGGTATCTGCTTCTGAAGTACTTGACCAAACTTGCTTACATAAAAATGCCTACACATAGACAACATTTTGGGGAGTGAGGGGAGCTGAATCACAGCCTCTGGGTGGAGCATAATATGTAAACATAAACATTCAGGGCTATTTGGTATCTTTTTCTTCCAGCTTGTATCTCAGAAGAAAATAAATCTCTTCTAGGCCCTGCTTCAATTCTATCAGATCTGTGCTTGTGTCTGAGATATATTGCACCTCAGATGGCGGTGGATAAATATGATTCGGCAACTGAATGTGTATTTGACTTATTATAATGCCTAGATAGAGACATCTGGGCTTATAGAGTTAATGGAAAGAGGTGATTACTTTACTGAAGAGATTCTTGAGCCCATAGCACATGTTTGGGAAGGCTGAGGGATTCTCATTTATTAATCAATCATACAGTTGTGTAGAATGTCAATAGAAAACACTGGCACAGAGAACATCTGAATAACTTCAGAGTTGTTGATACCCAGAAACATCTAGTCTTCCTCTGAAATTCATAATCAAGTCTTCTGAGACTAAGTTTGCGATGGAGTAACAGATGAAAAATTCAAATTTTCTGACTGTGAAAGAACTTACTATGGAAGCTGGAGAATGGACTTCAGACCTACTTTTTAATGAAGGAGTTGGAGTGCATTATTTCACTTCCATCAATTTGTCACTGCCACAAGGAAAACATTAAATGTGCTGGTTCTGTTTTCTGTCATTCCTAATGAAACTGAAATGGAAAGATTTACAGATTCAAAAAGGAGGCAGGAGGAACTGAGAGATTCTCTGTAGTTCAGTGATGAACCACTTTGCAAAGAAGGGGGAAGGAGGATCCCAACCCTTGTTTTATATTCATTCTACAGTTCATTTACTTTACATCACAGCTTTTTCTAACAGAAATATACACAATTTCTTGAAATATGAAAATGTAGGTAATTCTTTACCTTCTCACAAGCTTTTATCTATGTCATTGATTACTCTTTTGTATTAATTTTATGTTCTTTACCTAATTATGATTTGACTTCAACAATAACGAGGAAAGAATTATTATAGCATACTTGGAAGTTAGGTCTTGGATTCCAAAATTTTTTGTTCTAATACTCAGATGCCCCGCAATTTTGATTGATGTCTTTGTAATTAAGTTATTTTTTAATAAGTCAAGAAAATCACCTCCGTCCATATTTCAAAATAAAAATCTCTTCAGATACTGTGGTTGAGGCAAAGCATAATATACAAAATGAAGGAAAATTAGTTATGCTAAACATCTTAAGTGAATGGACACTAAGAAGTACAGGAAACCTGTGCTATCAATAGAAGCAAAGGACAGCTGAGAAGAGGATCCTATTTCTCTTCTGAGGCTGTTTTTTAAACAAGTTTCTGCTAATCTATCACTCAGTACTGTGGAAATTATTTTTGCTTGTTTCTGTTTTGTTTAGTTCTTTAACTCTTTGTTGCGGAAACAGCCCAAGAAACAAAGTGATTTAGTATTGCAAATCAAAGTGAGTGAACATGTACACTAAATCTAAAGGAGAAAGTGAACAAACAAGCAAACAAAAAATCTTATAGTCAAGGCAACATCTTATAATTAAGGTAACTGTAAAGAAAAGAACAAAGAAACAAACAAGACTGCAAATATGAAAACCCCTTAAATGCTCTTGAAGATAAATGAAATCTTGAGGCAAATGGCTGAAACAGATATATTTTTCTTAAATTAACGTTCTACTATATTCTTATCAAAATAGAGGATTGTGTAATGCACTTGTTAATGCCACTCGCAGATTTTTTTTCATTGTTTAGTCAAAGGACAAAAATTCCTTGCCATCAACAAGGAAGCTTGCACATAAATGAAAGCAAGTTTGTTTTAATTGCAGTACTTAATCTATATGGGGTATTTCTTGTTATTTAGATGGCTCATATATGTTAAGTAGCAGGTATTGATTATTTTGTTTATGTTTAGATGTGAAGTCTCAGTCCATTACAACTATTTTGTGCTGCTGTCAGTTAAGAAAAAGTTTTATTGGAAGTGAATGGAGACTAAGTCCACAAATCTCAGTATATCAATGCTTATAAGGAAGGGGATAGCATTATGTACAATTAACATGACCCAGCCTGCAAGCCATGTTAAGATTTGCTTATAGCAGATGAGAGAGCTACAGGCTGCTTGTATGGCCTTTGTTGTCATCCAGTCACTCTGGTGGAAAAGAGGAACTGTGTTCTTTGGACATGCCCTGGGATAATTCCGAAATAATAAAAGGATTGGGTGGAAGGGATTCCTACTACATAATCTTATAGCTTTTTTTTTTTTTTTTTTTTCAGACAGACATCTTTTCAGTGATTATATGTTCTGGTTTCAGCCAGCGGGCCGGGAAACCCCACACAGCCTTTCGCTCACCCCCCCCTCCTCCCAGCTGGGATGGGGGAGAGAGTCGAGAAATAAGGTAGAACTCGTGGGTTGAGATAAAAACTATTTACTAACAGAAAAAGGAAAATAGAGTAAAATAACAGTAATGATAATTATATACAAGACAAGTGATTGTACAAAGCAATCGCTCACCGACCGTGACCGATGCTTAGCCAATCCCCAAGCAAACGGACCCTCCCAGCTCACTTCCCTTCCTTATATTACATGATGTCATATGGTATGGAAAATCCCTTTGGTCAGTTTGGATCAGCTGCCCTGGTCCTGTCCCCTCCCAGTTCCCGGCTCCTTATGCCTTCTAACTGCTTCACTGAGGAACAAAATGTGTCCTTGGCTGTGTTCAGCACTGCCAGGTGTTATCAGTTTTGTTTCTGTTCTGGGAACAAAACATAGCTTCATACCAGACACTGTGAGAGAAGTAACTTCTGTTAGAAACTAAGACATTATATCATAGAAAATTCATTTGAAGCTCTTCTGGCACCAGACAGTCTGGGGTCAGAGTCTTAAAATGAATTTCATGACCACTGACTCCTATAAGGAAATGTTGTAACCTAAGCTTAATTTAAAAGTAAAAAATGTATATATATAAATGCATATGCTGCATTTTTTATTTTTTATGTTTATAAGTTACAAGATCATTTTTCTCTAAAATGAAAATAGTGTTTATAGGTCAAATACATTGAAATATATTTTACAAATTCTTATGGACTAAGTGTTAAGTGAGGTAAAGAGCATAGTGGACCATTGGAGCCCATCCCAGTGACTGGGGACCTAAAGTCCAAAACCAACAAGTCTGAGCACATATTCCAGAGACACACAGGCTCACACAGAGACAGGACACTGACACAACCAGCCACATAGACTGCCCCAGTGAAGGGTTGCCTTCAACGGTGCTTACACACAGGACTAATAAAACAGATACAGACAGATGAGTCTCCTTCGTTGTATCCTGGTAATAGACATATGAGCTCACCAGTGCTGACATGCACATCACTCTCCAGGTTCACCAGTACACGTTCCTGGATGCATTGAGTAATGGCACAGTGTCTTTGTACATACAGCACCACTGCTTGGATCTTGGACCCCCTTACACAATTCAAGGTTTGCCTACTCTCCAACTGGTCCAGCTTGAAGTTCACTGCACACACACACACACACATGCTCATCCCTCATGCATACCACGTTTACACATCCTCTGGGCATACCAACATGGACACCCCGGCCTGCCTGATGCCCCAGACTGCATGCAAGGCCCCTGCTACTCACTGTCTGGTCCAGATTACTGTTTGTTAGCAAATACACAAATTCACCCCTCCCTTCCTTCCCCTCCGCCCCCCCCCGCCACAGCCTGCACCAGGCACATGAGCCGTGACCCACAGCCCTGCCGAAGTCACTGGTGCAGTACTTTGCTCTTGCCTTACTCACACCAGTATCCCTCAATAGCTGGTTTGGGAACACACACTGCTCTCACTCCAGGGGCTGAGAGTAGAAGACTCCCCGTTTGCTCCAGTAGCTGACACCACAGTATGCAGGGCACCCACATCTCCAGCCTGTTTCCAGTAGCTGGTGCCAGTTCCACTCACACACACACACACAGGTGCCACCAGCAACTGGTGCTGAGACCTCATGCTCTCACCAGTAGCTGGCACCACAGACTGGAGTGCCCACTTCCCCAGCCAGACTCCAGGAGTTGGCACCAGTCTTCATTTACACACACACAAATCTTACCAGTAGCTGGCATGAAGTTAGTTGAAGTTAGTGAATTACTCAGAGTAGGGCAACTGTTAAACTAATAACCTTTTAGCCTGAAGGGACCGAAAAAGGAAACCTGTCAAGAAATATTTAGTTCAGGAAACAATTATGCAGAAAAGGCAATAGATCACATAATTTTAATAATTAAAACTTGTAAGCAATATTTTCAGCACTTCATGAAGGTGAAAAACAAATTGGAAGTATTTGTGTCCAAAACTAAGTAGGAACTGAGAGGGGGTTGCTTTTTTTTTTTTTTTTTTTTTTTTTTTTTTGTGGTTGTTGTCCTTCCTTGTCTGTTTGTTTTTCCAGAATCACAATTATCACAATTTTGGAAACAGTTGTATTGCACATAAATCCTATCTGAGAATCTTTATTCCATTCTGGTAGGTCCAGCTATAAGTATGTCTCATGTATTTGTCTTTTAGCTATAGAAGATTAAAAATAGCTTTTCCACATCACTGCTATTTTAGCCATATCACAGGTGTAATTTTCAGGCCTTCTTCTCCTGAAACATTCCAGTGTGTGCTACTTTTCAATAGTCATATATTGTCTGATTTCTTCCCATTTTTTTAGTTAAAATAATATTAGCCACTATTACAGCAACTTTCTTCAAACTGTTCCCTTGTTTTCGATCCTCCAGTGAGATTTAAAGGATGATTTACATATCTCAAAGAATTTCCAAATTCTTTGGTTATGTTTAGGTCTTTTTACTTTTGAATTGATTTCTTTACATCATTACAGTATTGTTACAGTATTTTCTTTTTTATTTCTTTGTTTCTTTCTTTCTTTCATCTGTTTTAATGACATTGAAATGTTTTTATTCATTTTCTAAAATGTTATGGACACTAAACTGTTCACTCTATACTGTTACTTAGAATATTTAAAAGAGAGTGATAAAATGTAAAAGTCTTCTCATCTTAATTGATCCCAAACATCCCTCCTTCCTCCACTTTTCACTGAGATGTTATCACTGTCGTAGGGTATGAATTATCCATTTGATGAGTTTGAGTCAACTGTCTTGGCTATGTCCCCTCCCAGCCTACTCACTGTAAGGAGCAGAGCAGGAAAAGTAAAATGCTTTGGTCCCATTCAAATACTGTTTGGCAATAGGAAAAACAAATTCAAATCACAGTACCATATGGACTGCTATGAAAAAAAAAAAAAAAAAGCTCAGTCTCAGATATACCCAGTGCAAAAGCTCACTCTAAAATAAGCATGAAGCTTGAGACTCAGCTGTATAAACATGTAGTGACATTTAGAATATTTGAGCTCATCATGTGTGACCTTCTATATGCTGTTTGTAATGCTGAATGTCTCTCTAAATTTCTCATCTACTGCTATGCAAATGTCTTTGATACCTTAGAATATGTGAAATTTCACCCAATGCGTATGTTGGGCAATTTATTCCCACTACATAGCTACCCATTTTAGTAAGCTGATGAAAAAGTGTTTTTAGAACCCTCCAAAAGCACAACAGAGAGGCTCAAATTACTCAGAAAGTGCTATCTGGAATAGTTTTCCAGGATTTGAGAGACCTGAATCAACTTTGTTCAAACTAAGTAGGTGAAAAGAGTCAAGCATCTTATTTCTTAGACATCCTTCCACCTTCCAGCCATTAGCTCTTATCCTGTCATGACAGACTTTTAAAATGTCTCTCTCCGTCTTCCTTATAAGCCTCCTTTAAGAATTGAAAGACTGCAGTAAGGTCTCCTCAGAGGCTTCTCCAAACTCTCCAATTCAAACTCGCTCAGCCTGTCTTCATAGGAGATGTGCTCAAGCCCTCTGATCACTTTTGTATCCCTTCTCTGGACTCACTCCAACAGCTCCACACTTTTTCTCATGCAGGGACCAGAGCTGAATGCAGTACTCCAGGTGGGATCTTACAAGGGCAAAGCAGAGAGGGACAATCACCTCTCTTGCCCTGATGACTTTCCGGGCTGCAAGGATATTGCTGGCTCATGTATAATTTTTCATCCACCAGTATCAACAGGACCTTCTCCGTAAGGTTACTCTCAATCCATTCATCCTCCAGTCTATCCTATTGTTTTTGATTGCTCCAACCCAGGTGCAGCACATTGCACTTGACCTTGTTTTAACTGAAGTTACAAAAACAAATTGTCTTGCCTCCAGATTTTTATTTTTATATGGGAAGAAGAATGTTAAGTTTATTCTTTCATATATAGTCAAAATGATGCTGCCATGTACTCAGTTTCTGTGCATGAAATGTTCTGAGAACACAGTTTGAATTTTATTATCTGTTTATTATGACTTGTCAGAGTTTTAAGAACATGACAAAGACTTCCTGTTATACAACTTCAGTGGTAATTCAAGAGTACGCAAATTCACTGTAGCAAAATAGTTTGTAAGAAAAATATACTGAACCTCTTGTCTGCTATTTTTTTTTAAATTGAAATTAAAAGAAATAATATCAAGGCAATACTAGGAACATTTTGTTTCAGCTTAGGAATTATGTTTTATTCATTAAGTACTGACTTATGCAGACTGAAAACACAAAATAAAATGAAAATGACTGTGGAATAGTCCTTTCTTGAGTCCAGTAGGATTAAGAAGAAAGGAGAAAGAAAGAAAAGAAACAATATTTATAGGAATCAGTTAATTTGTATATTTTGTATGAGTAATGATTTATGTCAAAACCCCTTCCTTTCAGTAAAATAAAGAATAAAAAAAAAGACTAATGAAATAAGAATGTAAGATATTTTAGTAAACATGATGTCTTAATGTAACTTGAATTTCTTTACTTTTAATTTCCAAGAGGACAAATAGGTTACAGATGGAGACAATATGATGGTTCAGACTTTGGATCCTGGACTTCTTGTTCTAGATACATATGACTGAGTAATGAATCATTACGTCTACTACTCTGACTGATAAAAATATGAGGATATGGACTCAGACACAAATGTCACCAGCTGTTATGTGCTAGAAGCCTCAGTAGGAATGAAGAAAACTAAGTTAAATAAACTTGCAAATAAACAAATACAATAGAATATTAGAAATTCAACTAGGATAATTAAGTTCAAAATTCCTGGATGGGATATTTAGAAGTCTAATTTAAGTCTCTAGGATTCTCTTTGGTCTCTAGGAGTCGCGTTGCAGCAGTATGATCCTAAGGCAAAGGTTAGTATCATGAGGGCTATTACTGAAATTCAATTGTTCTCTAAGATATTGTAGGATTCTTTAGCAGAAACAAGAGTAGGAACAACAAAACTAGTCCAAGACAGCGTTGTTGCTGACCTTCCCACTCTGCTTTCATTCCCCAATGCACACTTCCAGGTACATTCTCTTGAGCGTCTGAGAGAGACCATTTCCAGACTCTTTGTCTCGAAGCTTGCTGTGAGACATGACGAAGCCATTTGGCACTCTTTGTGTCAAGGTTTGCATTAAGCTGTGGGAGACTTTTTCTAGACTCTTCATCTCAAAGCTTGCTGGGAGATATGAAGAGGCAATTTGGCTCTCTTTGTCTCACAGTTTACATGAATGCCTACAGATATTGCCTGAAGACTTGCAGCCTAGCTCTGCCTATGTGTACCAGGGCCAATGAAAGTTAAGACCAGAGAGAAAAACTCTTCTGCCACGGTCATGGCATGGTCAAGCAGCCTTTCAGGGGGCAACTTGAAGGAGACGACCACCAAAAGGAGATACACTTGCGCACTGGTGAGCAAGCGTGCCACACATGCCAATTACCTAGGAGCCTGTTGAGGTTTGAGCCGGCAGGCCTGAAAACACCACACAGCCTTTCGCTCACCAGCCTTCCCCCCTCTGCCCCAGCTGGGAGGAGAGAATCGAGAAAAAAAAAAGGTAGAACTCATGAGTTAAGATAAAAACTATTTACTAACAGAAAAGGAGAATAGAATAACAGTAATGATAATTATATACAAAACGTGATTGTACAAAGCAATCACTCACCGACAGCGACCAATGCTTTGCCAATCCCCAAGCAAACGGGCCCTCCCAGCTGACTTCCCTTCCTTATATTACATGATGTCATATGGTATGGAATATCCCTTTGGTCAGTTTGGGTCAGCTGCCCCGTTCTTGTCCCCTCCCAGATCCCTGTGTCCCCCCCCAGCCCCTTCACTGGCAGAAATGAGAATTAAAATGTCCTTGGCTCTGTTCAGTGCTGCCGGGTGTTATCAGCCTTGTTTTCCTTCTAGAACCAAAACACAGCTTTGTAGCAGACACTGAGAAAGTTTCAGTTAGAAACTAAGACAGGGCCCAGGAATGCCACATTGACAGAAGAGTGTAAAAGACCCCTCTAAGCAAAGGAACCCCAGTCTCTTCTTCTTCTCACGTTCTCTTCCTCCCACTCTCCCATCCCTCACATGGACCTGAAGATTTGGACCAGTGGAACGGTGCACCAACGGAACAGCGCTGGATCCATGGTGGTGATTGCCTCTTGCTTTCTATAAAGAACCCTTGCAGTTATTTCCTATCTTTTTACTATCGTCCACTTTCCCTTCCCCATCACCAAGTAAGAAGTTAGATCTCTTAAGTAATGTTGTCAATATTTGGATGATAAATGTTTATTTAATTCTAATTTTGCATTCATTTGAAATATTTTTAGTGTAGAATGTCATGTACAGCCATACAACCATAATTCTAATAGTAAATATTACCCCTCGTAATGTAAAATTTAATTTTGTCTTCTGCATCTGGACAATTCCTTAATGTTATCAGACAGTAATAATTAATGTAATGTTAATAGATGTAGTAGATATGAATGAACAATGAGCACAATTAAAAATTTTTCTAATCATAAAGTTTGCAAACTATAATATATTGCCAGAAAGTTATCTTCTATATCTGCTTTCCTGGAAATACAGTCTTCTTATGCTTATCTTTAATGTTTTTCATATTAGAAATCTCTTGATGAATAGACATCTTGTATTCAAAGTTTAGCAATCATGATAAGGAAAACAAGCACTAATTTCAGTGAGACAGGAATACATGCTTATATTTCAGTAACACATTTTTTTACATGAGGCAGGCACAAAGTACTTAGGTGTTCCTTTTTTTCCATTACATGTTTAGAAGTCTATTAAGAGGGAATTCTGTCAGGCAGAGGGCCTCCATTGTGTTTTTCTGGTACAACACAACTGTGAGACATGTATTGTCACACAAAACGATCAATTAAAAATCTGAATGGAAACATCTGTTTTCACAGAGTTTTATTTTCCCTCAAAATGAAAGAGACACAAACTACATGGAGACTTGCAATTTGAAGTTTGGTATTTTAATTCTGTTTTATCTACAAATGAGAATTCACAAAATTTTGAAGTCTTCTGTATCATATGAGTAATCTGTAACAGTAAAAAGTCCTTCTGCATTGTTATTCATTAAGTGCATTATGAGTATAGAAATCTATATGAATGTGTGGACAGAAGAAAATCATATATTATATCTGTCTAGACTTGTTCTCATGAGCAAGAAATCAACCAAGAGTTAGTTCAGTTAGTTAGTTCAGTCTGAAGGACCATCTGTGTAAACAACAGATTTTGGAAAAAGAGCCAAATTCTGAATTAGTGCTTCAGTTTAGTTATGCTATTGCATGGATATATTTACTTGCTATGTGGCATACATTAGTTTTCCTCTGTGCAGGTCTTCCCTTTACACATTCAGGTATCTATGATGAGCTTCAGCATTTTATTTCAGTGCTACATTTAAATCAAATCTTTAGATACCACGTAATTAAAATATTTTGCTCAATTTGATTTATGCCATTAAAACACAGACTATATAATATCACTGCAGTTAAGTTTGCACCCTATGCCTCTGCCTCTTTGCCAGCCCCTGCCACCCTCCCCTCCAACATTCATTCACTTTGCTAAGGTGCTAATAAGAAGCCTGAGGCGAAAGATTAGCATTTATGTCGGTAAGTAACTGTAGAACTCTTCATTGCTGCACTTAGCTCTTACTCTAAAATTGATCTACTTTTCTGATTTTAAACAGCAGGTTAATTTCCCAACTAGACAGCAAGAATATTTTTGTGCCTTTTATACAGTTATTTTTCCTTCCTGACTACGACTAAAATTCTCCAGTCTTAATCATATGGCTTTTGATGAGCTCAATTTCAGCAGTTTTGTGCCTGTTAGAAAGATTTTGCTTCTCTTTTTGATTCGCTGCCCAGTGCTAACCCACCAGGAGATGCTGTAGACTGTACAGTGGACCATGTACCAGCTGGGAATTGCAAGGGCCATATGCCAGATGAAATTTTATCTGAAATACTTAATGCAATGAAATAAGCCTGTTGAATATTTCTCTGTAGCATAGCCAGCTGCTGGAATCCATGATTTTATATAGACTTACGGTCTTGAAAATTCTCTATCAGGACAAATTATGATTATAGTCTTTTTTTTTTAATAAGCATTGGTAATTGAAGAATTACTTAGAATGTTTGAGGTTGGAAGGGATCTCTGGAGGTCATCTAGTTCAATCTCCTTGCTCAAGCAGGGACACACAGAACAGGTTGCCCAAGAAAATGCCAAGGTGGCTTTTGAAAACCTCTAAGGAGGAGACTGCACAGCCTCTCTGAGCAATCTGTGCCAGTGTACCAGCACCTGCAGAATAAAGAAGTGCTTCCTGATGGAGTGCTTCCAGAGGGACTCTCTTCTCTTTCAGTCTGTGTCCTTTGCCTCTTGTCTTGGCATTGAGCACCACTGAAAAGAGCCTCACTCTGTCCTGTTTGAACACTCCTTTCAGGTATTTATGTTGTTTTCATAATAACACTTGAGATTCCAAAAAAAAAAAAGAAAAAAAGAAAAAAGAAAGAAAGAAAAAAAAAGAAATAATTTAAATCAATAGAACTTATGTACTTTTTTATTACATTCAAAGCAATTCTATGCAAAGCATAAGCAAAGCTCTTAAAGTAATTTAACTTCTCAGGAGCAGATGCTATAAATATTTTGTTGTGATTTACAACTGTTGCATTCTACCATTTTTGACCCTACTGTGGCAGCAAGTTAACACTGACGATACAAGAATATTCCAACTACAACGCACCTAGAATTTCATCACTTATAAGCAAGACTTGTAAAGTACTAACAAAGGTCCATTGACTCAGGAAACAAAACACTGAAATTGTCAGCAGAGATAAAATGATACAATTAAATAAAAGAATTAAAAGTGGCCAGTGCTCTATCTGTATAGTGACTCATGGTTGGTAGCAAATGCTCTGTGAGCGTGGAAGAGAAATACGGGCAGCACAGAGGCAAACACATCTGGGCTGTTGCACCATGGAAACATACTGCTTTCCCCTTCCCTTCCCTTCCCTTCCCTTCCCTTCCCTTCCCTTCCCATGTAGGCTTTTTAAATTTATGTTGTATTTTGTATCACTCCACAATATCTTTTAAATGTATACCTAGCTTAATATACAGTTGATACTGATTATTTTTCTCAGCAAGGCCACAAATTTAGCTCTGTTGGCTCTACACAGCCATCAGTTTTGACAGAACTTGCAGCCAATAATTGATCTGTAAAAAACTTACTCTTCTCCTAATTAACTTGGACAATGAGCCTGAAAGAGTGGCAGGAGACAGTATCATTTCTGGAAAATTTCTCAAGAAAAATATGCTAAAATAATGCAAAAATAGTAATTGTTTCAAGTTTTTTTTTTTTTTATAATTTAAATCACTGACTGATTTTAAGAGTCTGCTGTTTTTTGTTGTTGGTATTTTTTTTTTCGTGTAATTCATAGGCAAAATAGCTAACTCATTTTTAAATTAATTATCTTTCATTCAACTGTCCTGGTTTCTGAGCTATGGTACTTGTGTTGCTTTTCTTGGTCAAATGTCTTGATTTGGCATTTTACCAGGACTCATTTTCTCCTTCATTTCTAAAGATATCTTTTATCCATTTTCAAGCCTTCTCTGCTCTAGGAGCATTTTCTGGTGAGTACTGTCTCTGGCTATCTGTACAGTACAGGGCCAAAGGCAGGATCATGTGTTTCTCCTTTGCATGTCAAACTGTCAAACACAGACATTACCACTTAGCTTACCTTACCACTGCAACTAATGCATTTTAAATTTCATCTACTGCTTTACTAATTTGCAATATTTAAAATGCTTAGTAATTCCATTTTATACAACAAGATTACTTTCCTGAAACTGTACCAAAGACAACTCTTATTAGCTGATGGATTTGGTGAGTGGGGTTTGACGCCCTCTCTTACAGCCACAAAAAATTAGAATGGTGTAAAATTTTGGGGCACAAACTGACAGGCTATTCAAGCACATTGTTTGTTTTCAAGATACAGTTTTATATTTATGTAAGATTTTTCAACCATGATATTTTAACATTATACAATCTCAGAAATAAAGAATGTTTAAGTATGCATTATGAACTCTATTTTATTTGCAAAGCTTAAGAATCTAATAGTTAGATAAAATTCTTATACAGTAACTCTGATCAGAGTTAAAATTCCATATATCTTATGTCCTCTTTAGCGAACATTTTTTGTATTACCTAATCATAATCCTGAAGGAACGTTGTTTATTTGTTAGAGGCTAACTACTAAACAGTACTTTCACAGTATTTCTCCATTACACCCAAATAAAATCCAACAAAAAAAATAATAAAAGCCTAAAAGTAAACCATTAAAGGAAAACAAATTAGAATTGACTAGCCCATCTTATAAACGGCATGTAGAGTTTTTTTATAAATAGTCGTCATACTATGTAGCATAACCAAGGTTCAATTTTAGCAGTGTATTTAAAAAATAGTTTACATCACACCTATTAAAATCCAAGATGATATTGAGACTTCGTGTTTAGGTTCTTAACTCACTTGTGGTTTTTGTTGAAAACTTGAGTAATTATGAGTTAGAAATTCAAATAATATTGTGTTATTTAGCTGCAGTTTTTAAAGATATTCTTTAACATTATCCACATGCCTGGTATTCACATAGGTACTGGCTCAGCTGAATGTCTACATAAAATGCAAATAGGAACAGCTTGATATAAGCAGATATCTGTGTTTCTCTTTACTCATGTGTGTGTATACATGATTGGATATTTATATATCCTCTAGAACTCACTGTACACTTGCATACCTTTATACTATGTGCTTATATTCACGTGTGCACCTATGTGCATACACGGAATCACAAAACGGTTGAGGTTGGAAGGGCTCTCTGGAGGTCATCTGGTTCAATCTCCCTGCTCAAGCAGGGACACCCAGAACAGGTGGCCCAGGAATTTGTCTAGGTGGCTTTTGAAAATATCCAAGGAGGAGACTCCGTAATCTCTCTGAGCAAGCTACTCCAGTACTCTGTCATCTGTACAGTAACAAAGTGCTTCCTGGTGTCAAGATGGAGCTCTTTATGCTTCAGCCTCTGTCCAGTGCCTCTTCTCCTGTCTCTAGGCACCACCTAAATGATCCTGGCTCAGTTTTCCTTTGCATCCTTCCTTCATGTATTTATACATACTGATGACGTCCCCCGAGCCGCCTCTTCTCCAAGCTGAACAGTCCCAGCTCTCTCAGCTTCTTCTCACAGGAGAGATGCTCCAGTTCCTTGATCATCTTGGTGGCCCTACGCTGGGCTCCTTCCATTAATGCTGAGGTATTTCTTGTACTGATGGGCTCAAAATTGGACGCAGTACTCTAAATGTGGTCTCACCATTCTGCTCTGTTCTCTGAGAACAGAAATCAATGGAATTAGTCTTAATAAGGACAGTGGCTAGACAGAGGCTGTTCTGCAAGTGAAGCAGTGAAATTGCTTCTGATAGTTTTTGACAATCCCAGGCTAAGCATCTGAGGGTTTAATAATAAGCATAAACAGAAATTTCACGGAAGTTCTGACTCACACAACTGATAATCAGTAGCTGCCCCCCACCAAAATGATACTCCACCTAAGAGTAGCAAGTCACTGAGAGAGATGCACTTCTCTCTGTGGCTGGCCCTTAAATGAGCCCAGGGCAGCCCCACCCTGGGCCCCCCCCCTTCCAGTTGTGTAGGAAGCACAGGTGCAAACAATTTGTTTGTCCTCCGCAGGCCAGCCACAGCCCTTACTCCAGGTTCTCAATCACAGATTGAGGCAGTAATCTAGCAGTTTACCTATTGTGCAATAATCAAGATTACCAGAATATTCTCCTATTTGTTCCTTTCTTCAACAGAAGAAATGAAAGATAATTGTTCAATACATTATATTCCTATGAAAATCCAAACAGCAAATTAACAGAAGTATGCATTTTCACTATGACGTATTTGGATATGGGATATGTAGTAGAACAATCAGATAATTTTTGTGAAGATGCTCTTTCCATGTGATATAGATACATGTTATATATAGAAATTAACAAAAGTATTTTATTTTTTTTTCCAGAGTGCCTCACTGTCTCATCCTTTATTCAATCAAGACGTAAATATCCTACCTAAAATACGTGTCTGAATTTGCAATGAGTGACACACCTAAAGTATACGTTTATATTTAGTTGATGAGGACAGACAAAATCTTGTGCCAGATAATGTCTTTCTTTTGGTCATAGAATCATAGAATCATAGAAACATTAGGTTGGAAAGGACCTACAAGATCATCTAGTCCAACCGTCCTCCTATCCCCATCCCTACCCACTCAGCTACTAAATCATATCCCTTAGCACTTCGTCTAGACGCTTCTTGAACAGCGCCAGGGACGGTGACTCCACCTCCTCCCTAGGCAGGCCATTCTAGTGCCTGACCACTCTTTCAGAGAAAAGGTTTTTCCTTATATCCAGTCTAAATTTACCCTGGCGCAACTTGTGGCCATTCCCTCTTGTCCTGTCATTAGTTATCTGGGAGAAGAGGCCGACCCCCTCCTCACCACAACTCCAGTACCAAACCCTGGGGAACACCACCAGTTACAGGCCTCCAACTAGACTTTGTGCTGCTGACCACAACTCTCTGAACTCAACCAGTCAGCCGGTTCTTGATCCACCTCACTGTCCACTCATCTATTTTGTTGAACATTAGACAGATCAGATACACAACATAGTATGGCATTTTATATTGTGCCAGGTTTGTTTGTTTGATTTCTGTAATATAGTAGTTTTAATTGATACATTAACTCATTTTAATTAGGAACTATTTGAACACTAATGATCTTTTTGTTAGGAAGAACTTCCTCCTAGATTGGAGGGGGATGTAGCAAGGTTTGTATAGATAATAAATTCATGAAGTTTTGGTTGAGAGTCATCTACATAAATTATAGATGTCTTTGTCTGGATTTGTCACATTTGGATCTCCTGTCCAGTAAATGGAAACCACTCAAATTAGTTTTGTTATTGAGTTATGAACTATAAACAATTATACATATTTTAATTTAATCATTGAACATTATTATTGTGTGATATTTACAAACTTTATGTAAGTTCATAATAAATGATAGCTTTACTATCCAATTCAGGCCACTGTGGTAATATAGAACACAAATTTCCTGGACAACATGGGCGCAAAGCAGGAATCTCAAAAATGTGTTTTGCCCTAGAAAGCACAGTGGGAGAAGATGCCTCTGTCACTGTCATTTAGCCATCTGCATTCTGTCCCTGATTCTGCAGTAACTGCCAAGCGCATTTCCATGTATATTGCCAATCGCTACAATTTTGCCTTTGCCTTTTTTTTTTTTTTTCCCCCCCCAACTAGCAGTCATTTTTTTTCTATTTTTACAATAGTTTAACTGTTCCTGCCTGGTCTCCTGAAGCAGCTGCTCCAGCATCTTCTCTGAATGCCAAGCCTGATTCAAAACAGAGCCAAATAAATGGTTTCTACTTCTTGTTCCTTCTCCTTTTTAAAATTTATTTTCTTAGCTGTTCCAAAATCCATTTACATAGATTTAAGCAAAAGAACATGATGCTCCAGTTTGATCTCATCCCATATTTTAAAAAATGAGGAAGTCTTTGTCTTTATCAGTTGTTTGCTTTTCATCACACTGGATGCAAGGAAAATGTAATACACCCACAAGCATATGTGCATACACTGTCACCCTGGAGATTTAGTATTGTAAGTGCGAGAGCAGTCAGGTACTGAAATCCAGACAACACACTCAGCTGTGGCCACTCTGGCATTTTAAGTGTATGTATTTATTGTGATTTTAACAGATAATTGCACTGGCTTTATGAGCTCCTGCACCATCTCCTTTCCGCTGAAACTGGATGAAGGGAATGATGCAGCTCTTCTACATGCTATAAGAGGGATTCAGATTGTTATAAAGTGGCATTTACTTAGACCACATTGTCTCAATAGGGTTCTGAGATACCATGTAGCACACTAATGCTCCACTGAGTTATTTACGTGTACGACTTGTTATCCCTTCAACTTTCAAAATGGGTAGCCTTACCAGGAGTACAATGACTAAGTCACAGTAATTATTTCAGAAAAAGGAATTTCTGGGTTTAGTACTGTTTGCTTCCTCTGACACATACAGGAGAGGGAACAAAACAGAGATGAATGAGATCATGTTAGCATAGGTTAGGTCACAATTAGCATGAGCAAAACTTGCTAATGGCAACTGCTTGCCTTCACTTTTCTACCTAACACAATCCTAATCCTTGGGAAAATAATAATCTCCAGTAGGATTTCTTGCAAAGAAATAACTTCATTTTCATCTATAATAATGAATTCCTGTCACTTCCTACCTCTGAGGTCAAATTATACAAATAGCCCATATCAAATTCTTTTACTCTCCAAAGCAAGATATCCACACAACAGTAATTGTTTTAACAATCATCCTCATTCTGTTCTGGAAGGATATTTGGGAGAATGCTGGTTGGCATAAGCTAAGTGTGTTCTAGGGATCTTTTCCAGCAATATAATCAGACAAATGGTAACATTCCAGTGCCTAGTAACTGCCTATCATTTTTGAATGTATTAGTTTTTACATAGATTTTCTTTTACTTTGTCCATCATACGAGTGTAGCATACCATAGATGCATTAATCAGTTCTATTTCTATGGATAACTATGTTTATTATATGTATTTACCAGTCCAGTGCCGCACAAAATAGTTCGTTGCTAGAGTGACTCTCAGCTTTACCAGAAATAATTTAAATATAAAACCAAAATAAGTAAAAACTTTGACAACCTTACATCACACTGACAAAGTATATGCCATTTGGTCTGAGCTAGCTAGTTAAAGCTGAAGAAGAGAACTAGGCCTGCAGTTCTATGTCAAGACCTCACCTTCTATTTGTTCATGGTTTTCCTCTGAAGCCTTTAGATGTATTACCTCAGTAGAACTGAGGGAATTGTTGTCACTTTTGTACTGCTGTATGCAGCACGGGAAAACCCTCTGACTTGCACAGCCAAAAGTTTGAAGTCCAATCACAAGGTGGAAAATGAGTGAGAAAGAAATGTGCAGTAGAGTTACATGTTTCTTCTTGTTTTCCAGATTTGTATATTATTTTGATAGTTTTTTTTTTTAAAAAGAAATTGATTCTTTTTTCAAAAATCATACTTATTGATAATTTACATACAATGTTTTTATTTTTATAATAGTTAACTGATCGTATCCTATTTGTAATATGATAAAAACAATTTATTTATAATAAATATGTATGAGGCACAATAGGAGAGAAAACCGGTACACAGTCTTTTTTTAAATAATCAAAGAAATTGATGTCCAGAGAAGTTGTGGATGTTCCACCCCTGAAGGTATTCAAGAACAGGTTGGATGGGCAACCTGGGCAACCTGATCTAGTGGGTGGCAATGCTGCTCATAGCAGGGGAGTTGGAACTTGGGGGGATGATCCTTAAAATCCCTTCCAACCCAAGCTATTCTATGATAGTATGATTCTATGATAGTTAAACTGCATTCAAAGAATTGTGATATTCTACTTTTGAAAACACTCACTTGTGGGCAAGTGTAAGCAAGTATAGGGAATGGTTCATTGAAATGTAATATTAATCTTTTTTTTTTTTTACTGAAATACAATTTTTATCAATCATTTATATACCATATGCATAAGCAAGAAATGTTTCTGTCTTATTGTGCAATGATAACACCCACAGACATATAAGTCATACTTGAAGTACCAGATGTTTACAGAAATGCCACTTGTATTCTTTATACTTTAAGGTAATTTAAGATTAACCATCATATTATCAGGATAGCAAAGGAAAAGTTTTGATAAGTATTCAAGACTTAACCTAATAATATTGATTTATTCTTAATCATGTTCTCTGTCCAAGTATTTAAATATAGCTGCATACCAGACTGTTTTCACACTTTAAGAGGTTTGTTTGCCACAGCAATGCTAATTTCAGTTTAGAATACAGTACCTTTTAATAGTTTCCGCACTGTCTATACACTTTATTGTGTATGCCTTTACCACTGCATTTTTTTTCTCCTCATTGTCTTTCACAAGGTAGTACATGAGACCCCTGTAAATCCACAGAAGATAGACTGAGAAACAGTAAGCTGAATAATAATAGAAAGGCCTTGCTTGAGATTTCTTTTTGAGATTGTTTGAGATTTCTTTCCTAATTCTCTATGTGCTGGTGGTGTCTATTTATATTATGGCTAGCACACTAAGTATATAGTTATGTACAACAAAAATGAAACAAACAAACAAAAAAAATCAACCAAACAAAAAACACTCCTAAGTAATTATGACATCATGAAATTTCCAACATTTTTTTTTCCACAATGTGGTCTAATTCATTATTTTGCTATATTATGAATGGGAAGTAAGTTTTGTCTTTTTGTAACTTAGCACTGAGGAAGGCTGAGACTTAATTTACATGTGAAAATGGACTCCAATCAATTGATGTTAAGGGCGTTCGTCAAGGATGCAAAGATATCCAGTAAAAGCTTCAGGAGGCAAATTGCTGCCAGGAGTTCATTTGAAATTCTAATTTATAATTTATGCTATAGTATTAACTTTATCACTCTTCCACATCTCCTCTGCTTTCAGATTTGTACATAGAGTAAATAATGCATTGATTCAGAACTCCTAACAGTCTTACATAAATACTTAGCTCTGTAGTTAATGGAGAGAAAATAAGAGCAACATAATGAAAACCAGTTAAAGTTTAGAAATGGTCTTTTGTCTGTAAGCTGCAACACATTCTTTTCACTTAACATACTAAGTCTTAGAAACTTGGATTATAGGGAAAAAGGGGGATAATGGAATAATGTGTGGGCATAATTCATAGAGTCATAGAATGGTTTGGTTTGGAAGAGACATTAAAGATCATCTAGTTCCAGCTCTGCCATGAGCAAGGTTTCCACTCACTACATCAGGATACCCAGGGCTCCATACAACCCGAACTTGAATGCCTCCAGGCATCCACAACTTCTCTGGGCAGCTGTCTCATCCTACTTGGTGGGCTGCAAAGAAGGTGAATCTTTGGAATCCCCCTGAATATGGTACTCCCTGCTCAACAGGGTTTGCTTCTGCAACAGAGTCAGATAATGACTGAGAAACAATACAAGAGTTTTTATTGAGTTTTCTAACAGCAACTAATCAACTACTTTGAGGCAAAATTAGGCAACTTTTTAACCACAATGAATAAGTATTATGGATAAGGGCATTTGACATAGGTGTTATTTCCTTGTTAACTATTTTAAGGCAAATTTAGGCAATGGTTACTAAAGGAAAATGAGTAAAAGTAGATCAAGAGGAAAGAAAGAGAGAGAGAAAACAGAGGTTTCACCACTCCTTGGATCCCCCATTGCCTTGAGTCTGGGATCTTGATCTGTGGGTGATGGGTCAACAAAGGTAAACGTGCACACTCACTTTTATACAGTCCAGTTGGTCCAAGACCACCCTTACGGCAGCAACTCCTTTGCACCTGCATAGTTAGGTGTTCTAAAAGATTCAGGAGTTTTCAGCAAGAGTCTTTGGTGGTTGTAGTGTGTCTGGTGATTGTGCATTCCACTCCTCAGTTAGTTGTTCAATCTGTTTTCCATGCTCAAACTGATGTTTTTACTCAAGCTGATGTTTTTCAGCCATAAGAGGAAATAGATGCTGTCCACAAGAGGAAGCAGATGCTGTCCGTAAGAGAAAGTAGAGAAAAGCAGTCTGCTGCTCTGCCTCCATGGGGCTGGTCTGTTTCTCTCCTCTTTCAAGTTATTTGAGCCAGCACAGGATAAACTCCTCATTGGTCTCAGACCACAACCTATTCTTGTGCCTCATCACCCTCTCAGTGAAAAATTCTAATGTCTTATCTAAATCTCTCCTCCTTTAGATTAAAACCATTCCCCTTTTCCTATCACTATTGGACTATGGAAAAAGTCTATCTTCCTCCTATTTATAAGCTCCTTTTAAGTATTGATCTCCCCAGAGCCTTCTCTTCTCCAGGCTGAGCAAGCCCAGCTCCCTCAGCCTGCCTTCACAGGAGAGGTGCTACAGCCTTCTGATCAGCTTCATCACCCTCCTCAGGATCCACTCCAACAGCTCTATGTCTTTTTGTGCTGAGGGCCCCAGATCTGGTTTCCTCATCAAGGCAGAGTAGAGGTGGACAGTCACCTCTCTTGCTCTGCTGGCCACCACTCTTTTGATGCAGCCAAGGATGTTGTTGGCCTTCCAAGCTGCAAGCATAACTGTTGGCTTGCATCAAGATTTTCATCCATCAGAACCCCCAAGTCCTTCTTTGCAAAGTTGCTCTCAGTGAGTTATTCTCCCAGTCTGGAATTACTGATAATAGTCCAGGCTAAATAAGTAAATAAATAAAATAAATAAATAAAATTATACAATTTTACTTCTACTTTCACTTGCTGAATACCTTAAACATAAATCTTTCACAGATGAGATGGAACTTCTTGTAATTTTCTATTCATAGTCACTTTCTTTTTTCTTCATATTTTTGTCTTTCCATGACAACTCTGGATCACATTATTTAAAAGTGCAGTGACTTAATTCACTTGGTTCTGAAATATACATTAGAAGAGGAAAGTTAAAGTAATTGAAAGGGAAGAAAAACTATTTTTGTTTTTTCCATGTCAAGAAATGAATGCTGGGTAGTTAATGCCACATCACAATTTTCTCCAGCTAGATGAAATCATAAGCTGGCCTCTAAAAATTTATTACTGGGTCTGTTCAGCCTTGAGAAAAGAAGACTGAGAGGGGACCTTAATAATGTCATTAAATATTTTAAGTGTGGGAGGCAAAGGGACATGGCCAACCTCTTTTCAGTGGTGCTTGGGGACATGACAAGGGGAAATGGCCACAAAATGGAGCATAGGAAGTTCCTCACAAATATGTGTAAGAACTTCTTTACGGTGAGGGTGACGGAGCACTGGAATAAGCTGCTCAGGGAGGCTGTGGAGTCTCCTTCTCTGGAGATACTCAAGACCCATCTGGACGCCTACCTGTGCAGCCTGCTGTGGGGAACCTGCTTTGGCAGTGGGGTTGGACTCAATGATCTCTCGAGGTCCCTTCCAACCCCTACAATTCTGAGATTCTGTGATTATCTCTGGATCTTTAGAAATTTAAGTATGCTACACAGAAACCTCTACAAAGACTTCAAGAAGCTTTTGGGTTTTCAACAAAGTTGAGCATGTGTTAAGCCTAGTCTAATAGAATACACTGATTTCTAGATAAATCATTTATATTCAAAATAATTTCCCTGATCAGGACTATTCTTTCATTTCTTTTTTTTTTTTTTGGTTTATTTTCCTAATTTTCTCTTTTGTTATTCATCCCATTTTGCAAGGTCCTAAATCTAAAAATTCCTTTGGATGAACACATAAATAGAGATTTATAATACGATAATTACATTCAGATGAAATTGCCTATTTACAGGTCTTGTTCTCCTCTTTCTTGAGCTTGACTTTTCTCTTGATGAGAATCTACAAAAAAAATCACTAGAGAAAATTATTTTTAATATAATAGGTATATTTCTCTTTTAGAAATATTTTCTGGCAATTTATTCTAAGTGATAACAATATATTGAATATAATTTCATTCTTGGTCACTTACTTATTTCACCTGTTCTATAAGTCTATAAACAAACCCAAGTACTGGAAAATAGTAAAAGGTGGGGTATAACAAATAGGAAAGGGTTTTCTATCAGATACTTCTCTACAAACTTTGAGTTAATATTGCTGGGGCTCCATTAGTAGCTACACCAGATACATTGACAAAAGTTAAACAAAATCACTTTAATGTAATTTTTATTATTTCATACAAATCAAGAGATTTAGATGTCTCTTTTAATGGCACCAAATAAGCTATTTCTTTAGTGACATTATTTTTATCATCAGTACCTCTAATGAAAATGCAAGTTGAGCCGTTTCTGTTGTATCAGTACTTTCATCTATCACCTAAGCATAAAATTTGAAATTAGCAGCTTTTCTCTCCAAATTTCTTTTGGTAGATTTTCCTCTTTCTTCAGTTTGCCTGGCTATAGTCTGGTGAGACAAACCAATTCTAGAAAAATCCATTTTTTTTATCATGACAAATGACATCAGCCACGCTTTCCAAACATTCCTTGATAAACTCTCAATCAGTAAATGGTTTTGAATGTTTTGCAATTAGATTTGCTATCACATAACTAACTTTTACAACAGAATCCATTTGAGTCTGAACTTTTTTAAAACAACTTTGTTGAGATGACAGGCTTTTTTTTGGTTCCACTATTTTGTCTTTACAAAACATTCCTTGATACGTATCAAATGTAGCAACATGTTTTTGCATGTAATGTCTTTTCACATTATAATCTTTGAAAACTGACATGCTTTCCTTACAAATTAAGCATAGTGCTGCATTATTTGTCGTGACAAAGAGTACTCATCTGTTTTTCGTTGAACACTGACTTCATCCATGATTTTTCATCTTTTGGGTTCTGTTTTCTTTTGAGGCGCCATTAGGTAAGTTGAAATATTACTATTGACAATTACTGCATTTTACTCAAGAGGCGGTGCAATTGCATGCCATGTGTAACGCACGCGGGCTTTGATGTGACTGAGTGCACGCGGTGGACGTGAGAAGCAGAGTTAGCACTGCCCTGCACCTCCCATCTCCTGGCAGCAGCTCATACAGTGCCAATCACATACCGATCTTTGGTTGTTGCTGAGTAATGGGTGCTTGCACGAGGCTGGGCTGGGCTGTTCAGCTGAAGCAGAGCTGTTGCAATGACAGCTTGGCAGCCAGGGGTGGGCTGCATTGCAGACTCTGCTGAGCTGCATGTGGCCTGCAGCCATGGTTTGGACATGCCTGCCCTAGGGTATCTGAACCTGTTTGATGAACTTGCCCAACAATGATTTCTTGTGAAAGAAACATATTCCCAGCTAAGCAAATGAAAAGGTCCTGATTCAACAAGTGCTTGTGCTCCAGCAGGAATGATAGTTTCCATATTCAAGCTAATTAGCAGTCTGCTGCTACACTCAAATAACTTACATGCATGAACAAGCAGAGGAAATGACCTCCAAAATAGACAACACTCAAAATATTCTTACAGAAGAGTTCTTATTTGTGAAAGCTGGATTTTCCCTTCATATATACTGGCTTGGAATACACTTTAATGTGCACGTATCAATTTTAATGTTGTGTAAAAATAAATGAAAAAAAAGCATTCTGAGGTATCATAGGAGGAAACAAAGGAACCATACTGCTGCAAGGATGAAGAAAAACTCACTTGGTCATGCTTTATAAGTATGTTAAACATAATCATTCTATTCTATCAGCATTATTTTAAAACAGTTAATTTCAAAGAGGTGTAGAAATACTTCTGTTTCTTAAACAGAAAGATATAAATAAGATGATTCTGTAATAAATAACAGTTCAATTTTAATAAACTAAGCTTTCACTGAATTTATAGCCATAAACACATTGATATCACACAACTGTATTATAGGCATGGATGTACTTGTGAAAATGTAGTTATGTCCATCATTTCTTTTTTTATTGTTCTTAAAAGAACATGGTAGCTGGCCTCATTGGTCTTCCTTTGTAGTCAGCGGAGAAAATTATTTGGTAGGTGATGGAAGTGGAGGAGAAGCTCTTAAGAGTCCGAGCAATCTTATTTTACAGTGTGTAATTTGGGATACGAGGAAATGTACCTCGGAATGTGTTTCTCTCAGTTCCATAGAACAACGAGGACAGAAAAATCATCATATTTACGCCTATGAGGTGGACATGTTTGATATTCACTCTTCCTCTGAAAGAGCCAGGAAGGAAAAACAAACAGTGAAGGCTGCTCCGAAAGTAATGCCTCATACTTTATTATGTTAACCCACAGCATCAGAGGCAGGCGTTGGTGGCATGGCAAGAAAAGTTGGGAAGGAATAAGATCAAGACCTCATTACACATGGTTCAACATTTCTGTCATTACAATAGATACACCAAAAAATTGCTAAGGCCAGATTTGATTTCTATGCTCCTCCCCGCAAAAAAAGACACAAACAAACAAAAGAAAAAAAAAAACACCTGATGTTTGATTTGTTTCATATTCAAGTATAGAATCATAGAATGGCATCGGTTGGAAGGAACCTCAAGGATCATCAAGTTCCAACACCCCTGCCACAGGCAGTATCATTATATTAATAACTGTGCACAAAAAGACACATAGATGTACACCTACGTATTGATACATAACTCCTCAAAACCATGAAATATAAAATGAATACTACCTTTTTTTCCTTCACTACCTAACCAAATGTTTAGAGACTAAGTGTGAAATCCACTGCAAGAGACCATGTTGAGAAGAAATAAAGCCTGATCTGTTCTTTCCCATCATGGCATCACCGTGGCAAGGGCAGGGAAGGTCTCTCTCAGGGTATCAGTACATCTTTGCCTGCTTGGAGCTGTTTTCCCCAAGGTATGGAGGAGAAACAACAGCAAGCTATGGCAGGGCATGGGGACACCTGCTGCCCTCCCTGTTGGCCCCCCAGAAAAATCCAACAGGAGGGGAGAAGCACACCTACAAAGCCCCACACGTGCACTGGGTTGCTCCCTTTGGGGGTCATGAGGCCCAGCATCCTTGAGGACAAAGGTACTAATGACTTCAGGCCAAAATATAGTATTTTGTGGACCATTTTTGAGGCCTGTTTGTGTATTTCACCTTGGAAAGTTGCTAAGGTAGTCACAAGTCACCAAAGCGTATAAGTATTTCTACAGTGACAGGTGTGAGAGTTGTTCCTTTATTTCAGCTTCTCCAGAGAGAGACAAGAAAGCTGGGAGGGAATCATAACAATAGTTCTAAACAAGGATGAAGAGAAGAATTGTCATAAATGGACCAAGGGAGCTTAGACCATATAGAAAGCATTTTGTAAGATAGGTGAACAGCACTCCAGAAATGAAAGTAAGAAACAGTAAACTTGTAAGAACTGCAGGAATATATCAGAAATGGCTACAAATGGAACAGATGGTAAAGAACAGATAGAAAACAGAATGGATATGTTACATAGAGAAAAAATAAGAAAAAAGAGGAATATCTGGAAAAAAAGGATATGATGAAACATGCAGAACACTCCAGCAAATGTTTAATGGATTGATTTCATGGCCTAGTTGTGACTAAAATATTTGGGTAAAACTTTTACACTTTATCTCTCCAATTCTGTATTACACTTTTCTTGATTACTGTGGAACCAGATTCTGGTATATCTTTCAAAGTACATTCCAGATTCAAATAAGTAAATGTGTTCTCTCATGTTTGACCCCTCAAGTTTCTATAGATTAAATCTTAATCACTCTAAAGCTACCTCTTATGCAGTTTTCTAGAATGGTACTGACCTTTGATTAAACAGTTTTTCTCAAGGCTACTACTGTCTCTTGGGTATTTCCTTCAGATAGATTCCATTAAATAGTATACCAGAAAAATAAAAACTAAACTAAAATGCAGCTTTTTTCTTTTTCAAAATGTGGAGAATAGTTTTCTTTTTCAAATCCTTTGAGAAAAACACTTTAGGTTTCCCTTTAGCAGTTATCTTCTCACTTTTAGCAGCACTTCTGCATTTCACAAAATATTTCATGTTTTTATATCTTATATATATCTGTTCATTGTGATCTTTGAGAAAAGATGACCACAAATAGCTCACTATATTCTAGCATTTTACCTTAAGGTTCCTTTATTTCCTATTTACAGATTGTTTTTCTGCTAGTTTCTCAAAAACACATTTCCTCTCTTAAGCCTTATTATGGTTCAGTTTCAAAGATTAAATTGTCTTTCATCCTCAGATTAATTTCTGTCACCCTCTTAGAGTTTGTGTCTGTGTTGCAGTTTGCAGCTTTAATATTGTTCTAAATAGTCAGGCCTTGTGTTCAGCTGAATATTACAATTAAGCGGCATGAAATTTAGTTCATTTATATGTCATTCATTTTATTTTCATTTCTCTATGTCCTCTTGCTTTTGGATTTGAAAACCACAAATCTAAATTTAAACTAAGCTGATAATCATTCATTTTTGCATGATTTTCAGTAAACCTACAAAGTGATCCACTTTTTCGCAATGAGGGTCCTTCTAGATGGCTTAATTTTACCTTTACGTTTGTGATGAAATCCTCCCCTACTAGATCCATCTGTCTCTGGTGGCAAATAAACATAAAAGAAAAACCTCACTTTACAGCAAGGATAACATTTGTAGAATTCAGGGAAAAGAACCTTTCAGACACTCTCTATAGTCTTTTGAGAGTTTTTTTCTTTTTAAATAATGGTAAGACAAGTCAGAAGAACGTATGTGTATTCCTGCTTTATCATCAAAGGATTTATCAAGAAGTACTACAAAACAAAAAACATTGTAGTATTATCTCATTACCTAAGAAAAACTGGTATTTGAATAAGTATGTCTTGTGATATACTAGGCATAGCCCCCAAGAGCCAACTTAGTTGCTGTAGATTACAGACATCTATACAGAGCTGGAATGTATAACAAGGATATAGTACCTAATGGAGAGTTTTGCCATTCCAGGGCATCTAAAGGCCAAGGAAGATGCCGTAAGACATCTCAAGTGACAATAACTGTCCATGTTTAGAAAACTGAATCATGCTCTAGAATGGGATTCAATACGTAACTGCAGGCAGTTTTACTGCATATATCCAGGTACATGTAATTGGAGATAAATAAATATAGGCTTTCCACAAATAAAAGCTCATTCACTATTATTAAAAGTTGTAGCATGTTTTAAAGTTCTAGTAATGCTCAATACTTCATTTATCTTAAATGTTTGCAATTGTGTCTTGTAGTGTATTTTACTTAAATAGTGTCTTTAGTTAGAAAGCAGAAATAATACAATGGAAAGAAGAGAAATTTAAGAACAAGACAAATGATTATCAAAGATTTCAAGAATGTTGTCTGAACTAGGTGTGTTTTAAGAAAGAAAAATGAAGAAAGAAAAAGAAATGGGAAAATAAATATATATAATAGTTAAAAAAATGGATAAAAAACTTATGATAAAGGAAGGAAGGACTTTTTTTTTTCCTTTTCTGGACAAGGAAAAATATGCACATTTTGCACAGAAATCCTGAAAAAAATAAGTACAAGATTTGCAATAAAATTGAGCAATTCAATTTAGAAAAACAAGAACAAACATTAAAATTAATTATAACTTCCAAATATCATTAGGTTACTTGCTGCTTATCCTGGTTATGATTCTAGTGATGTATGGAAGATGATCATCTAGTAGCTGGAACAAAAGGCAGAAATGTTCATTGTTACTTACTATGCTCTTCCCAAAGCTTAACCTTCTGGATGCCTAAAAGTTGGAAAAATATTGTTTTAAATCAGGATTATAAAACAGTAAACAAACAGCAAACAAACAAACAAAAACAAAGAACAGCATCATCAATAAAAAAAAACAAAAAACACTAAAAGCAACCTGCAGAGAGCAATCTAGACAATTTAAATTCCTAATAATTGTCACTGGTCCTTCTTCTGAAAGGTTCAAAATATTTCCCAATAGGAAACTTGAATGCTTAGCTTGTGTTGCTGTTAGTCTTAACTTTTAGGCAGCTAACATTTGGAGAGGTTGTCAGCCAAGAACCTTTATATCCATTTCTTTACAGATCTAGAAGACTTTCGCTCTTGATGGTTAACAGAAGTAATAGCCTAAGGTCCACCAGTGTTCTACTGGGGACAAAATTGATAATTTTTGTAACGTGACCATAGGATTAATCATAGAATCACAGAACTACAGAATCATAGAATGGCATTGTTTGGAAGGGGCCCCAGGGATCACCAAGTTCCAACCCCCCTGCCACAGGCAGGGTTGCCAACCTCTAGGTCTAGTACTAGATGAGGTTGCTCAAAGCCTCATCCAACCTAACCTTGAACACCTCCAGGAATGGGGCATCCACAACCTCTCTGGGCAGCCTCTTCCAGCACCTCACCACTTTCTCAGTGAAGAACTTCCCCTGACATCTAATCTAAATTTTCCCTCCTTCAGCTCAAAACCATTCCCCCTTGTCCTATCACTGTCTACCCTTGTAAAAAGCTGATTACCCTCCTGTTTATAAGCTCCCTTTAAATACTGGAAGGCTGCAACGAGATCTCCCCACAGCCTTCTCTTCTCCAGGCTGAACAAGCCCAGCTCCCTCAGTCTATCCTTGTAGGGGAGGTGCTCCAGCGCTCTGATCATCCTCGTGGCCCTCCNTCATAAAGATGCTGAAGAGCACCAGGTCCAAGGCAGCCCCCTGGGGGATGCCACACGTTACTGGCCTCCACCTGGACATAGAGCCATTTATTACAACCCTCTGGCTGTGGCCTTCCAACCTATTCCTTATCAACCAAATAGTCAACCCTTCAAATCCATCTCTCTCCAATTTAGAGATAAAGATGTGGTGGGGGATAATGTCAAAGGCCTAGCACAAGTACAGGTAGATGACATCAATCACCTTCCCTTTGTCCACCAATGCCATCACTCTATCACAGAAGGCCACAAGGTTGGTCAGGCACGACCTTCCCTTGGTGAAGCCACGCTAGCTGTCTTGGATCATCCACTCGTCCCTCATGTCTTCCAAGAGTAACTGCTCCACAATCTTCCAGGCACAGAAGGCTCACCGGCCTGTAGTTGCCCAGGTCCTCCTTCCCCCCTTTCTTATGAATAGGAGAAACATTTCCCTTTTTCTTGTCACTGGGGACTTCACCTGACAGCCACGACTTTTCAAATATAATGGAGAGCAGCTCAGCCACCACATCAGCCAGCTCCTTCAGGACTCCGAGGTGCATATCATCCGGTCCCATAGACTTGTACACATTCAAGTCTCATGAGGCAGTCTTGAACTTGCTCTGCCCTTACACTGAGAGGGGGTTTACTTCCCCAGTTCCTACCTAGAGGTTCAGAGATGCAAGAAATATGAGAATCCTGGCTGCCACTGAAGACTGAGACAAAGAACTCATAAGTACCTCAGTTTTCTCCTTATCTGTTTTAGCCTGTTCTCCTTTCTTATTTATCAAAGCAGATATGCTTTCTTTGGCCAGTCTCTTGTGGCCAATGTACCTATAGAACCCCTTCCTGTTTTTTTAGCATTCGTCACCAAGTTCAGTTCCATGTGTGCCTTGGCTTTCCTAATCCCATCTCTGCAAGCCCAGGCAGCATCCCTGTATTCTTCCCAGCTGACATGCCTTTGTTTCTGCAGCCTGTACATGTCCTTCTTTTCCCTCAGTTTGACCAGCACATCCATGCTGATTTTCTGCCTCTTCTGCCTGCTTTCTTATTCCAAGGAATGGAGACCTCTTGTGCTCTCAGACAGGCATCCTTAAAGACCAGCTAGCTTTCCTCCACTCCTTTGTCTCTAAGGACATCTTCACAGGAGATTTCATTCAACAATTCCTTAAACAGTCTTAAGTTCCCTCTCCTGAAGTTCAGGATCCTGACCCTGCTCTTTGCTAGGCCCATGTTCCTTGAGACCACAAACTCAGCCAGGGTATTGTCACCACAGCTAAGGCTGCCTCCAAGCTTAATGCCTTTCATGATCTCCTCCGCATTGGTGAGCACCAGGTCCAGCAGTGCTTCACCTCTGGTCGGTCTGTCCAATACCGGAACCAGAAAGTTATCGTCAACAGACTCCAGGAGTGTCCTGGATCTCTTGCAACTTGCTGTGTGTTTTTCCCAGCAAGTATCCAGGAGATTGAAATCTCCCATCAGGACAACAACTTGTGTGTGAAATGCTTTTTGCAGCTGAAGCAAGAAGACCTTGTCAACAGGCCCCCCTTGATCAGGTGGCCTGCAGTAGACTCCAACCACCAGCTGTCCTTTATTGGTCCCATCCCGATTCTAACCTAAAGGCTCTCAACTTTTTCCTGATCATTTCTGAGAGGAAGCTCCTCAGAGTCTATCCGCTTTTTAACATAGATGGTGTAGGGAAACAGTTGATCACAGCATGAACTGATGATTGAGCACATGTTAGAGGGGCGTGGCTGGCCTGGGTAATATCGGTAGACCACTTGCACTTGTGACCGGAAGAGGTGAACCTGGGGTGGGGTTGCCCCAGGCTTAGATAAAGGCCAGCCAGGCAGAGAAGGGAGCAGCTTGAGAAGCTGGAGCAGCTTGAGAGGATTGAGGAAGAAGCTCAAAAAAGAGAGAAGTCTGGAAAGGATCCTGAGAAAGAAAGAGAAGATCAAATGGCATAGTTGTAAGAGTTTTGGGACTTTTCCTGTTACAGAGGGCAACTCCCCTACACTTCCCACCTTGCTTGTCCCTTCTAAAAAGCTGATAGCCCTCAATGGCGGTATTCCAGTTAAGCAAATCATCCCACTATGTTTTTGTGATAGCAAGAAGATCATAGTTTTGTGGTAGGGTACCATGTCAAAGGCCTAGCACAAGACCATGGAGACAGTAACAGTTGTCCTTCCTTTGTCCACCAATGCTGTCAGTCTGTCACAGAAGGCCACCAGATTGTTAGGCATTATTTGCCTTTGGTGAAGTCATGCTGGCTGTCTTGGATCGCTTGCTTGTCCCTCATGTGCTTTGACCTGTACTTCAGGAGGATCTGTTCCACGATCTTCACAGGCACAGATGTGGTGCTCGCTGGCCTGTATTTCCCCAGATCTTCCTTTCTCCCTTTCTTAAAAATGAGAGTGAAGTTTCCCTTTTTCCAGTCACCAGGGACTTTACTTGACAGCCACAATTTTTCAAATATGATGGAAAGTGACGTCAGACATCTCCTTCAACACCCTTCAAGATCGTTAAGTCCAACTCCTGGATCAATGCAGAACCACCGAAAAATCGAGCTATACATCTCAGGGTGTTATCCAATTCCTTTTTTGAACTCTGGCAAGCTTGGTGCCATGACCACTCCCCTAGGGAGACTGTTTCAGTGCCCAACCACCATCTCAGTGAAGAACCTTCTCTAATACCCAACCTGATCCTCCCCTGATGCAGCTTCATGCTATTCCCTCAGATTCTGTCACTGTCACTATAGAACAGAGATCAGTTCCTCCTCACAATGAGGAAGCTGTAGATCACAATGAGGCTGCCACTCAACCTCCTCTCCTCTAAGCTGAACAAACAAAGTATCTTCAGTGGCTCTTCATACATCTCCCCCTCCAGACCCTTCACCATTTTTGTAGCCCTCCTTTGGATGTTTTCTAATCATTTTATGTCCTTCTTATGTTGTGGCACACAAAACCACACACAGTGCTCAAAGTGAGGCAGCACTAGCACAAAATAGAGCGAGTCAGAAAAAGAGAAGAGAAAGCTAAGGAAATTAGGTTCTTGAGCCTACTCTTTTGGAAAGTAGAAAATTTGTCTTGTAGTCCTTCATCTAGCAAATGCTCAAAATAGGACACTTAAGTATTAACATTACTAACAATGAAATACTCCTCCCAACTACAAATATAAAATTATGATATGTGTCATATCACTTCAACAAAAAGGTCTGAGTACATAACTAAATATTTTTGAGACTCTGGAGGTGAGCATCTTCGAAATGTCAAACAGCTTTAGGGTTTAGCTCTGAGATATCTGCACTGGAGACACTTTTGTGAGATAGTCATCCCAAGTTCTTCTTATAGCCAATTAAAACAAATGAACATTACAATAGTACATATTAGCCTGTCGTAAGGTAGATGTTTTCAATCAGTGAACCGAAGAACCTTAAATATGCTAGTTCTTCTTATTGATTATCAATAGATTGAGCAATCAATTCAGATGTAGCCTTTTAGTTTTCATCAGATGAATATCATCCTAAAATGTCAGATAGATGACATTTGGACATTTCTACTTTCCAAAAGAGTAGGCTCAAGAACCTAATTTCCTTAGCTTTCTCTTCTCTCTTTCTGACTCACTCTACTTTGTGCTGGTGCTGCCTCACCTTGAGCACTGTGTGCACCATTGCTTTGGTAACCAACATGGCTTCACGAAGGGCAAATCGTGCCTGACAAACCTAGTGGCCTTCTATGATGGAGTCACAGCATCAGTAGATAAAGGGACAGCAACCGACGTCATCTACCTGGACTTGTGCAAGACATTCGACACTGTCCTGCATAACATCCTTGTTGATAAATTGGATAAATACGAGTTTGATGGACAAACCACTCACTGGATAAGGAACTGGCTGAATGGCCACACTCAGAGAGCTGCAGTCAATGGCTCAATGTCCCAATGGAGACCAGTGACGAGTGGTGTTCCTCAGGGATCGGTACTGCGACCAGTACTGTTTAACATTTTTGTCAGCGACATGGACAGTGGGATCGAATGCACCCTCAGCAAGTTTGCAGATGATGCCAAGCTGTGTGGTGCAGTCAACATGCCAGAGGGAAGGGATGCCATCCAGAGGGATCTGGACAGGTTTGAGAGGTGGACTCATGTCAACCTCATGAAGTTCAACAAAGCCAAGTGCAAGGTCCTGCACCTGGGTCAGAGCAATCCCAAGCACACATACAGACTGGGTGGAGAATGACTTGAGAGTAGTCCTGAGGAGAAGGATTTGGGGGTGTCTGTTGATGAGAAACTTAACATGAGCCAGCAGTGTGCACTTCCAGCCCAGAAGGCCAACCGCATCCTGAGCTGCATCAAGAGAAGTGTGGCCCGCAGGTCAAGGGAGGTGATTCTGCCCCTCTACTCTGCTCTTGTAAGACCACACCTGGCAGTGCATCCAGTTCTGGGGCCCCCACNCCTCCTCCCTGGAAGTATTCAAAGCCAGGCTGGATGGGGCTTTAAGCAACCTGGTCTAGTGGGAGGTGTCCTTGCCCATGGCAGGGGGGCTTGGAACAAGATGATCTCTAAGGTCCCTTCCAACCTGAACCATTCTATGATTCTATGATTCTATGACTGTTCATATATACATCATTATGGCCAGATTAACAGTTTTCAGAGATTGTGCCAGTCAGGTATCATTTAAGCTAAGAATTTTATAGGGATATTAACCATATACACAGCTATACTAATCTACTTAGTATGTAATCCAGGAAAATTTCACTGATCTATGTGCTGAAAGGTAGCAATCTATGCAACCTGAAGGTTTTCTGGAAAAAAAAGTCAAAACAGAGTTTGTCTACCATTTTAGCATTACACATTAGTCATGGGGTAATTCTTATTCATCTTCCTTCCAAAATTATTTCGATGTATTCACAGTGTGGTGCAGTGAATAATATTTTTCACATTCGTAATAAAAACACTTAGACATTTCAGTGTCTTGAAAGAAAAGGGTCACAAGATTTTTCTGAGCTTCCTTTAGTCTCAGATGAATTTTGCTTGTTTTACAAGTAAAGTTTTTATTAGACTGTTAATATATTAATTGGACTAAATAAATTGTTGATGTAATGATGAAACCAATATATATATTTTTTTTACACTAGGCAACATAGAGACACAGAATAAAGCATTTCCTGGCCTGAGAACATTTAAAAACTAACTATAAGACATGGGAAAACAGATGGTCAGCATAGGCAGATGTTCAAAACCAAGAGAAAACATGATTAGATTTGGCATATCTCTCTCTCTTTTTTTTTTTTNTAGATTTTGCATTTCTTTCTTTTTTTTTTTTTTTTTTTTTTTTTGTCATCATAAGCAAAAAGAGTTTAGAAAGAAAAAGAGATAACAGGAGAACTTTGTAGATATCTATAACAGAATATTTTCAAACAGAACCCACGTGGAAAGACATAGATGATATCTCAAAATGTAACATGGACAATAGTGGCTGGTTACTAAATTGAAAAGAGATGTAAGTATTATCTGTGAAATAAGAAATCTAGCATAAGCAATATTTTGCTTTCTACTATATTTATATCTATTTGTAAGTTTATGCAGTGTTTGCATACTTGGAAATGTTCATGTCTATCAATAGTGTCATCACAGAATTATTACCCTGGCTATACTGCGTTCAAGATATTCTGTACAGGGTATTGTTCCTAATTGGAGTTAGAGGGAAACGCAGATAGTGACTCTATTTTGGAAGTAACTTCAGAAAAACAGTGGAATTCTTTCTGTAAGGAAACCAGAAATGGCAGTAAGAATGGAAATGAGTAAGCAGCATCCTTTAGTAACAGACTGACCTCATGCCTTTGATTTTTCTTGTTTTTCTAAGCCACTAGAAAACAGTCGATAGGATCTCACAATTCTACTTTCATAGAATCATAGAATCATAGAATGGTTCAGGTTGGAAGGGACCTTAGAGATCATCTTGTTCCAACCCCCCTGCCATGGGCAAGGACACCTTCCACTAGACCAGGTTGCTCAAAGCCCCATCCAGCCTGGCTTTGAATACTTCCAGGGAGGGGACATCAACGACTTCTCTGGGCAATCTGTTCCAGTGTCTCACCACCCTCACAGGGAAGAATTTCTTCCTTATATCTAGTCTAAATCTACCCTCTTCCAGTTTATAACCGTTACCCCTTGTCCTGTCATTACCTACCCTTGTAAAAAGCCCCTCCCCAGCTTTCCTGTAGGCCCCCTTCAGGTACTGGAAGGCTGCTATCAGGTCCCCCCGCAGCCTTCTCTTCTCCAGGCTGAAGAGTCCTAACTCTCTCAGCCTGTCCTCATAGGGGAGGTGCTCCAGCCCTCTGATCATCCTCGTGGCCCTCCTCTGGACCCGCTTTGTTGCCTTTGACTGTTTAATCATGAATCTGTAATTTCAATAGTGATTGTAAAATGAAAGCAAGTAGGAATGTGACATGTACATGGCATTTGATGTATTATTTAGATATCTAACTTGAGTACTTCAAATTGGGAAATAAAATAAATAATGAAAAATGTCATTAACCATAACAGATTTGTACAACAGAAATATAATACTGTTTTCGGGGTTATTACACTTTGGACAAAAGTCAGTAGAACTTTTAGTATTTTTATATAAGAATAAATGCTTCTAATTATTAAGATTGGAAATGTCATTACATAAATGAAAATCATGTCAATACACCAGGATGTCAATATCACAATCTTTATTATAATGCTATTTGAATATCATTCATGTCAGAAAGATTATAACTGTGCTACCACTTCAGCTTTTGAGCATTAGTAACAACTAGTTAATGAATTAAAAGAGTGTAATTGCACTTCTATATAAGTATTTTCTAATTAGCTATTTTGGATATTTGGTACAGTTTTCTGAAAATATGCTGATATATTACTTTGGCTTGGTAAAGCAGACTCAATCTGGTTTGTCTAGAAGTTTATGTTTACCTCAAGGCTTCTGTATTGTTATTTATGTTAATAAATACACAAATGGAAGCAAAATATCACATATACGTGATTAAGTTCAATCCACTCCACTTGAAATACCTGAAAGCTGAGCACTCCAGTCCCTTATTACATTGACTATAAGTTAAGGGAACTTAACTGAGTAAGATGGAAAAAAGAAATCAGCACTACCCACTTTGTTCAAATGAATAGTCTTTTATAGCACAACAAAACAAGATATGGTAAACTAATGAGTAAGGAAAAAAAAATTCAGAATATTAACAACATACTTTATTTTGCAACAACTGTTACTTTTTTTTTCCATGAAATTAATTTATTTCTTAAACTACTAGATACTATTCAAAATTGTAGAGGTTTTGGTTTTTTGTGTGTGTGTTTTTTTTTCCTATTAACCCTTATATTCTGTATTTTAACTTTCTTCAGAATGAAAAACATTTTATCTGTCAGTCAACATTCAGGCATGTCGACCACACCACACAGCTCAGTACCGTCCATGAACTTGCTGAGTTCCGCTCAATCCCACTGACAATGTCATTGATGAAGATATTAAAGAGTATAGGTCCCAGCACTGACCCTGAGGGACATCACTCATCACTTATCTCTATCCAGACATTGATCCATTGACCTTATCCTTATCTCTAAGTTGGAGAGGTACAGATCTGAAGACTGGACTATTTGGTGGATTGGTTGGGTGATCGCAGCCAGAGAGTTGTGGTCAATGGAGTTATGCCCAGATGGAGGCTGATCACGAGTTCATCTTGGGACTGGTGTTCTTCAACATCTTTATCAGTTTCATAGACAGTGGGATCGAGTGCACCCTCAAGTAAGTTTGCTGGTGACACCAAGCTGAGTGGTGAAGTTGATACTACAAAAGGAAGGGATGCCATCCAGAGGGTCCTAGACAGGCTTAAAAAGTGGGCCCATGTGAACCTAATGAAGTTCAACAAGGCAAAGTGCATGGTGTTGCAGTTGGGTCTGGGTTATATATATAAGATATATATACAAACTGGCAGAAGTACTCACTGAGAGTAGCTCTGCAGAGAAGGAATTGGGAGTCCTGGAAGAGGAAAAGCTAGATATGAGCCAACAGTGTGTGCTTGCAGTCCGGAAGGCCAACTGTCTACTGGGCTGCATCAACAGAGGGATGGTAAGAAGGGCAAGGAAGTTGACTGACTCCCTCTACTCTGCCCGCAGGAGCCCCGATCTGGAGTACTGCATCGAGGAGTGATGCCCCCAGCACAAGAAAGATGTGGAGCTGTTGGAGAAGAGGAGGGCCACAAAGATGATCAGAGGGCTGGAGCACCTCTCTGGTGAAGACAGGCTGGAGGAGTTAGGATTGTTTGGCTTGGAGAAGAGAAGGCTCCAGGGAGACCTCATTGCAGTCTTACAGTACTTAAAGGTAGCTTATAATCAGCAGGGATAGAGACTTTTTACACAATCTGATAGTGATAGGACAATGGGGAGCAGTTTTAAACTAAAAGAGGGGAGATTTAGTTTAGATGTTAGGAAAAAATTCTGTACTCAGAGGATGGTGAGGCACTGGAACAGGTTGCCCAGGGAAGTTGTGGATGCCTCATCCCTGGAGGCACTCAAGGCCAGGCTGGATAGGGCCCTGGGCAGCTTGATCTAGGGGTTAGCAATCCTACCTGTGGCAGGGTATAAGAACTAGGTGATCTTTAAGATCCCTTCTAACCCAAAACACTCTATGTTTCTTTGACATTAAAATTTTCACTTTCAAGAATCTTTAATCATAATTTTCTGTATTTAACATGTTAGTCTCTCAAAATCTTCCTCCTATCATGTGCCCTAGCTATTAGATTCATTTTCTTACCATTAGATTGTCCTGCTGTGTTAGAAATATAATTCCATATCCTACTAATCTTTCTAAGTGTTTTCTCAAAAATAAGGTAATAAAAACATACAAAAACAGGGGAAATTAGATGCTTAAGTGTATTTCCTAAGGTAATTATTTAGTCTTACATATATCATGATATCATAAGCAACATTTACCACACTGAAGGTTTTTTTTGCAATTCCTATAGCTTCTGTATAACTTCTTTGACTGTGAGGAGAAGTATGCAAGCAATAATGAATTGAGCCAATAAACAAGCTTTCAGTTCCCATAGCTGTATAAATATAGTGAATGAGTTATGTGTCTGTAAATGTTAACTTTTTTAGTTTCTGAATTTAAGTGTAACCATCCCCTACAGTTTCATATGATAGCTTGTGTGAGGTGTATAAACTTTTTTTTTTTTTTTTACAATTCATGATAAATTATACACCTCTGAATTCAATCTGGAACAATGACTAATGTGAGAAGACAACTATAGACAGTCAATAGGTGCCGTGAAGAGGCACTGTCTTCCTGTGCTTTCACTGAAGAATCTCAAAGACATTTTCAGGTTGGCATGCAGTTATTCAACCACTTCTCTCTTCTGAACTGAATGAATAAGTGTCATCTTTTGTTCCCAGGTAGCTCCCATTCTGGCTATGGTCTCACCTCCCTGAGGCCATTCTTCTCTATTGTCTAGCTCAGCAAAGATATCCTTTGCTACTGCTTCCTTTTTACCAAAAATAAAATATTTCTTGGTCTATTAATTTGAGATGATTTGAAAATCAACCAAACTGAAGATTCAACATCATATATAGGGAAAAATATATTTCCACATATAGTGGAAAAATAAATATAAAACAAATACTCTCTCCAAACGTTAATATTTCCACAAGGTTGTCTACTGAAATGTTGTGCATTAGGAATAAACTTTGTAATTTTTTATTTGACTTATGAATTCTGACCTAGTTGCTTCATCACATGTAGATCACGAATAACATTTAACACAGAGCTTAGAACAGAAGAACTAAATGCTTAATTGTTCAGGAACCTGGAAAAAAAGTCAGGTTACTGAGATCAAACTGAATACTATCTGGAATAGATATTTATGTTGTACAGGTAGTGATCAATCCTGATATTGATGCTCTAGTAGGACAAATGTTTTGTTTGTTCAAGAGACAATGCAATGATTCCAGAGAAACTCTGACAACCCTTCCTGGTGCCAGGTGCCTATCATGTAAAGTAGAAAAGCCAGTCACTGTTTTTCTTTCTTTTAATTCAGTTCCAAACAATGAGTTGCTAATTGCACACTCTGCATCCTGCATTGTGACTGTGAATGAAAATATACTGCAAATGTGTTGCAAAAACATGTTAAACAAGACTGGGCCCAATACTGACCCCTGGGTACTCCACTCATTACTGGCCTCCAACTAGTCTTTACACCATTGACCACTACCCTCAGAGTCTGTCTGTTCAGCCAGTTTTCGACCCACCTCAGTGTCTGCTCATCCAACTCATACTTCAGCAACTTCACTATCAGGATTTCAGGGGAAAGAGAGTCAAAGGCTTTAATGAAGTCCAGGAAGACAATATCTACTGCTGTCCCCTCATCCATCATGATGGTGATTCACAGAATCACAGAATCACAGAATTGCAGGGGTTGGAAGGGACCTCAAGAGATCATCGAGTCCAACCCCCCTGCCAGAGCAGGTTCCCTACAGCAGGTTGCACAGGTAGGCATCCAGGCGGGTCTTGAATATCTCCAGGGAAGGAGACTCCACAACCTCCCTGGGCAGCCTGTTCCAGTGCTCCGTCACCCGCACCGTGAAGAATCACAGAATCACAGAATCACAGAATTGCAGGGGTTGGAAGGGACCTCAAGAGATCATCGAGTCCAACCCCCCTGCCAGAGCAGGTTCCCTACAGCAGGTTGCACAGGTAGGCATCCAGGCGGGTCTTGAATATCTCCAGGGAAGGAGACTCCACAACCTCCCTGGGCAGCCTGTTCCAGTGCTCCGTCACCCGCACCGTGAAGAATCACAGAATCACAGAATCACAGAATTGCAGGGGTTGGAAGGGACCTCAAGAGATCATCGAGTCCAACCCCCCTGCCAGAGCAGGTTCCCTACAGCAGGTTGCACAGGTAGGCATCCAGGCGGGTCTTGAATATCTCCAGGGAAGGAGACTCCACAACCTCCCTGGGCAGCCTGTTCCAGTGCTCCGTCACCCGCACCGTGAAGAATCACAGAATCACAGAATCACAGAATTGCAGGGGTTGGAAGGGACCTCAAGAGATCATCGAGTCCAACCCCCCTGCCAGAGCAGGTTCCCTACTGCAGGTTGCACAGGTAGGCGTCCAGGCAGGTCTTGAAGATCTCCAGGGAAGGAGACTCCACA
>WBMW01000263.1:49823-75910 GCA_013396635.1 Penelope pileata
CTTTGCTATCAGGATGTCATGGGAGACAGTGTCAAAAGCCTTGCTGAAATCAAGGTAGATGACATCCACTGCTCTCCCCCCATCTACCCAGCCAGTGATGTTATCATAGAAGGCTACCAGGTTGGTCAAACATGATTTCCCCTTGGTGAATCCATGCTGACTACTCCTGATAACCTTCTTCTCTTCCAATTGCTTGGAGATGGCATCCAGAACAAGCTGCTCCATCACCTTTCCAGGGACAGAGGTGAGGCTGACTGGCCTGTCGTTCCCTGGATCCTCCTTCTTGCTCTTCTTGAAGACCAGAGTGACATTGGCTATCCTCCAGTCTTCAGGCACTTCTCCCGTTCTCCAAGACCTGTCAAAGATGATAGAGAGCGGTAGGGCAATCACATCCGCCAGCTCCCTCAGCACACGCGGATGCATCCCATCAGGGCCCATGGATTTGTGCACGTCGATCCCAGCCAGACGCTCCCGGACCATCCCTTCCTCAACCAGAGGGAATTGCATTATAGAAACTTATTTCGTTGGTAAGGCACAAATTCCCCTTGAATCCATACTGACGATTTTCTTGTCCTTCACGTGCCTGATTTCCAGGCTGAGCTCTTCTATCACCTTCCCAGAGACTGAGGTGAAGCTGAGCAGTCTCTAGGACCATTAGTCCTCCTTCTTGCCCTTCTTGAATATAGGAGTGATATTTGTTTCTATTTTCAAGATCGTGAAAATTTATCCAGCACCCACACTTAGGCAGAAACACATTGAAAGTTACTACAAGTGAAGATAAGACAGTTTTGTGAATTCTAAGGTTCTGCTTGGATATATCTAGACTAGTTTCTCCAAGAATTTCTAGCACCAATATTTTTTGTAATATGCTAACAGTGAGACTATTTACCCAGGAAAATTTGCTACCTATATTTGTATTTGTTTCCTATCTTCCGGTAGCCCACAAGAAAATGAAATCCAGGTCTCCCATTCAAAGGAGAACATACAAGTGTCTTAGTTTCTAGCAGAATTTACTGCTCTCATAGTGTCTGGTATGAAGCTATGTTTTGGTCCCAGAAGAGAAACAAAACTGGTAACACCTGGCAGTGTCAAACAGAACCAAGGACATATTCAGTTCCTCAGTGAAGCAGTTAGGGGGACACAAGGAGCTGGGAACTGAGAAGGGACAAGACAAGGCCAGCTGATCCAAATGATCAAAGAGATATTCCATACCATATGACATCATGCAATTTTTACAGAAGGGGAATTAGCTGGGGGCGGGGGGATGGGTCGCTGCTGGCTGAGTATCGGTTGGTGGGCCCTTGCTTTGTGTATCATCTATTTTTTATTGTATATATATATATATGTACTGTTATTTCTTTTATTTTTCTCTGCTGTCTTAGTAAATAGTGTTTATCCCAACCCACAAGTTCTACTATATTTTTCCCTTAATTCTCTCCTCCATCCCACTTGGGAGAGGGGAAGGTGAGCAAACAACTGTGTGGGACTCAGCTGTCTGCTTGATCAAACCATAAGGTAATGGGCTATGAATTACTAGCATGTGTAGTGGTGTAATATGTTAGTTGATGGTACCCTTTGTAACTTTCAATATTTTATCAACACAAATCCAAGAATGCAAGCTTCCTAGAGGAAAAGTTAAATGTATCTAATTTTTTAGATCTTATTAGGCTCTTTCCTGAAATCAGGCTGCTTAGTAACAGAAGAGTGTATGAATTTTTCATTAAACTCTCACTTGATTAAAAACTAATAAAAATACTATTGGGAAGGCAGTATGTCCAGGAGAAGACACAGTTACTAGCAGCTGTTGGAGTTACTATCTCTGTGATATCACAGATTTGATCCAGACATACCTACAGAGAGAGGATGCAGGTCTGCAGTTCTTGAGCTGGAAGGAGTGCCTGGAACATCTCACTGCAGTTAGGTCAGATGGTTTTACAACTTTTAAGTGGTGTGTTGTTGTCAAGTTATCAATGTCTATAAATACCTGGAGAGGGTGCAAGAAGAACAGAGCCAGACTGTTTTGAATTGTGTCCAGTGGCAATGGGTACAAACTGAGATACAGGAGGTTCGCTCTAAACACCAGGAATCAGTTCTTTACTGTGTGAGTGATGGAGCACTGGCAAAGGCTGCCAAAAGAGGTTCCGAAGTCTCTTTGGAGATCTTCTAAAGCCACCTAGGCATGGGCCTGGGCAACTTGCTCTGGGTATCGCTGCTTGAGTAAGGGATTGGGCCTCCAGAGATCCTTTCCAACCTCAAACACTCTGTGACTCTGTGAATGCTGGTGTCTAACAATTCTGAGTGTTTCTCCAGTATTTGATGCTAATGGCAAATAGACTTTCTGTTTGATTTTTTAATTGTATGAAAAATTTTACACTTTTCCTATTTCAAATCATAGGTTACAAAGTTGAAACTTCAGATTTCATACTTAAAGGACATATAAGTTGATTTTAAACGAGTAACCGATGCAACATGTAGCCCATTTTTAGTAGGGAAAAGGCTGGCTTCTTTTCCCTTTAGTGTAGGATGAGTATGCAAGCATACAATTTTGAAGCACTGTATATAAAGACATATATCTCTAGAACTTCTCTGGCATAAAAAACCAAAATCTTCCTCTTGAACGCTTCGTCGTGGTTTCAACCGTATTGTTTTTGTTTGCATTATCTTCATGACAGGAGCCGTACTGGCTTGTATATGCCATGGGTCAGGTGCTAGTGCAGTCTGCCAGACAAATTACAGTTATTGAAAATGTATAGAATAACCTTTAGTCAGGAAGCAAATTTTTAACATTTGCTTATTTGAAAGTTGGAGGCATCATGGTCAGCTTCAACATCAGATTGCGTGTCACTACAGCATTGTCCACTGTGTCACTTCTCTCATTATTGAATCAATTGGTTATTTCACCCTGCTCATTTGCAACCTAGGATTCTGCCAGATACTCTTTCACGCATCTAGTGTTCTGATCCTTGAAGAAATCAATAACTATGACAGTTGTATCAGCTTTGTATCTGTGTGTGTTAGGCATCTGGGCAAGATGCCTTTCCTCACACCTGAGACTGAGCAAGAAATTCTGTTAATTGATGACAGCAGCCAGGGGAAAAAAAAAAAAAAAAAAAAAAAAACAAAAAACCACCACCACCTACAACAACAAAATAAAACCACACACATATTGCTTTCTGGACAACTGAGCAATATATTTTTGTGTCATTATAGTTGCAGCTGGATTTCCCTGAAATAGAAAAAACACAGCAGTAGTGTGCCTGGCAGGACGTCTTATTATTATTATTTTTTCAACAAGAGTTTAACTAGATTTTTCTCCCTTGAAAATGGGAGTAGTGAGGAGGAAGAGAACCAGGACTCAGAGAAGAAAAAAAAAAATCACCATCGATATTTAAATTTTGTTAAACTTCCTAAAGGATGTGAACAGACTGGAGAGGGTTCAAAAGAGGGTCATGAAGATGATCAAAGGCCCGAAGAATCTGTATCTCTGAGGAAGGACTGAACAAATGAAGTCTTTTCATCCTGGGGAGAAGGCTTTGGGAGGGATCTCATCATAGTAATTTTAGTACTTAATGATGGCTACAAAAACAATGGAGGCTCTGTCTTCACAAGGAGCCACATGGAGAGGACAAGGGACAGTGGGTACAAGTTACATTGTGAGAGACAAGAAGCAATTTTTTTTACAATGGATGAACCTCCTCAGGGATGTTGTAGAATCCCCATCACTGGAGGTTTTCAAGATGTGGTGAAACATGGTGCTGAATAACCTCATCTAGGGTCCTTTTTCCCATAGAAAGTTGGACCTGATGATCTTTTGAAGTCCTTTCCTACCTGGGCTATTGTATTATTCTATCATTTTGTTAAATTGACCATTTTATTGTTATCTGATTGAGGTACTAATAAATTAACACATCCTTAAATTACTTTTAAAGTTCAGCTTTCTGAATCGTTCATTAAGAGTATAACTGTAGCAGAAAGGACATATAATTTGTCCAATTCTCTAAATCATTTAAATGTTGCCAATGTTGCAATACTATTTTTTTCAATGTTTCTTAATTTTAATTTGGGGCCCTAAGTTGTTGTTTTGGTTTTAATCAGTAGATAGCTAAGTCCCACACAGTTGTTTGCTCACCCTCCCCCCTCCCCAGGTGTGATGAAGGAGAGAATTAAGGAAAAAAACACAGTAGAACTCGTGGGTTGGGATAAAAACTATTTACTAAGACAGCAGAGAAAATGAAAGAAATAACAGTACATATATATATATGTAATAAAAAATAGATGATACACAAAGCAAGGGACCACCAACCGATACCCAGCCAGCAGCAACCCCTCCCTCGACTAACTCCCCTTCCATAAAAGCACATGATGTCATACAGTATGGAATATCTCTTTGGTCATTTGGGTCAGCTGCCCTTGTCTTGTCGCCTCCCAGTTCCCAGCTCCTTGTGCCCCCCATAACCACTTCACTGGCAGAGAAAAAAAAAAAAACAAAACAAAACAAGAAGCTAAGGAACTGAATATGTCCTTGGCTCTAATCAACACTGCCAGGTGTTATCAGTTTTATTTTTCTCCTACAACCAAAACATATCTTCATACCAGACACTATGAGAAAAGTAACTCCTGCTAGAATCTAAGAAAGTTGTACATAAGAGTTGAGAAACAGAAGTATGAAACAGTTGCCAAAATACCCAAACAATAGGAGTAACAAATCTATATGCTAATTTTCCTTAATATACATTAACCGATATTGGGAGAAAAAAAATTATGAATACATGGATTTTCACATTTTCTATTTATTTTTTGTAGTTTCATAGAATCACAGAATAATTTAGATCAGACATCTCTTAAGATCGTCCAGTTCTGCTCAAAAGCAGGACTCTGTCCAGTTGAATCTTGAACACCTCCAAGGATGGAGAAACTTCAGCTCCACAAGACAACCTTTTCCAGTGTTTACCAGCCCTGTTGCATTTGGTTTTGTTTTTTTTTTTTTCCTCCTAAATTGTAGTGGTAGTATTCAGTGTTCCATTTTGTGTTTATTTCCTCACATCCTATCACAATACTTCTCTGAGAAGACTCTGTTTGTATCTTTTCTTTATACTCCAAGCAGATATTTGTAGACACAAAGTCTTCCTTGAGCTATATCCTCTGTAGGCTGAACAAATTTGTATGTACTATGCCAGCCCCAAGCCATCTTGTAGGCCTTCCCTGGACTCAGTCTAGTATGTCAATGTCTTGTACTGAGGAGCCCCAAATTGGACACAATTTTGGTGTTGAAAGTGCCAGATCAGTGAGAATAATTTTTCTGGACTTGTTGCCCAAAATCCTGCTGATACAGTCCAGCATGCTGTCAACTGTCTTTACAGTAAGAACCCACTGCTGGCTCATGTGCTTTCTGTGGCCCATCAGGACCTTTGGGTTATTTCTTGTGAAGCTGCTTACCAATCATCTTCCATGGGTTAGAGCAGGCATGTCCAACCAGTGGTCCATGGACTGCATGCAGCCAGGCAGAGCTCGCAATGCAGCCCGCCCCCTGCCACCACGCCACCATGGCAGTGGCTGTTTCTTACTGAGATGCTCGGCTCCACCCCCTGGGCACACATCCATCACTCAGGAATAACCAACCATCAGTGTGCAATTGGAACTGTCTGAGCTGCAGCCAGGGCAGGGGGAGGGCACAGTGCAGTTCTAAGTCCACCTCTTATGCCTGCCACACACACACAGTTGCATCAAAACCCATGTGTATTACACGTAGTATGCACTTGCGCCTCTTGTTGAGAAAAATACAGGGATTGCAGATAATAATATTTCTACCTACCTGGTGGTGTCTCAAAAGAAAACAGAACCCCCCCAAAAAAAGAAAAATCATGGATGGAGAAAGAGTGTTCAACAAAAAAAGGATAGATGAGCATTTTTCAAACAAGACAAATAATACAGTACTGTGCTTAATTTGTAAGGAAATTCTGTCACTTTTCAAAGTTAAAACTCAGAAAAAATCTGTTATAAAAGCTAGTTACATGATAGCAAATCTGACTGCAAAAAAATCAAAACTGTTTACTGTTGGTGAGTTTATTAAGCAATGTTTGGAAAGAGTGGCAGATATAATTTATCCCGATAAAAAAAAAAACAGGTATTTCTAAAATCACTTTGTCTCTCCAGATTATAGCCAGGTGAACTGAAGAAATAAGAAAATCTATTGAAAGGAATTTGGAGAGTAAAGCTGCTAATTTCAAATTCCGTTCTTCTGTGATATATATATATTCAGATGTGACATTCAGCAAGACCTGGACAGGCTGGAGAGTTGGGCGAAGAGGAACCTAATGAGGTTCAACAAGGGCAAGTGTAGAGTTCTACGCCTGGAGAGGAATAATCACACACATTAGTACTGATTAGGGCTGACCTGCTGGAGAGGAGCTCTGCAGAGGACCTAGGTGTCCTGGTGGACAACAGGTTGGCCATGAGCCAGCAGTGTGCCCCTGTGGCCAAGGTATCCTGGGGTGCAATAAAGAGTATGGTCAGCAGGTCGAGGGAGGTGAACCTCCCCTTTTATTCTGCCCTGGTGAGGCCATATCTGGAGCAGTTTGTCCAGATCTGGACTCCTCAGTTCAAGAAAGACAGGGATCTTCCTGAGAGAGTCCCGTAAAGGGCCACAAAGATGATGAGGGGCCTGGAGCATGTCCCTTATGAGGAAAGTCTGAGAGCCCTGGGACTGTTCAGCCTGGAGAAGAGAAGACTGGAGAAGAGATCTTACCAATGCTTACAAATTTCTAATGAGAGGGATTTAAACGCATGGGGCTGGGATCTTTTCAGTGCTTCCCAGAGACAGAACAAGGGACAACAGGCACAAACTGGAACATAGGAAGTGCCATATGAACACAAGGAAAAACTTCTGTACTGCGTACAGTAGTACTACTGTAGTGTACTACTAGTACAGGCTGCCCAGAGAGGTTATGGAGTCTCCTTCTCTGATGATCTTCAAGACCTGCCCAGATGCTTTCCTGTGTAATTTACACTAGGGAACCTGCTATAGCAAAAGGATTGGACTAGGTGATCTCCAGAGGTCCCTTCCAATCCCTACAATCCTGTGATTCTGTGTTTCAAACTGCTCTTGCCATGGAATACCGCACATTCTCCTTGAGATTCATTAAGTCTCATGTCAGCACATTTTTTCTGGCCTGTTGATGTGTCTCTTAATTATAGACCTCCTTTCGCATGTGTTGATTGAATATCCAGATTCGGTGTTGCCTCGGGACTTGCTGAGAGGACACTTTGTCCTTTCTTCTAGGTCATTAATGAAGGCATTAAATAGGGTTTGTCCTGGTATTGATCCCTCAGATACTTCACTTTTTACTGGTCATCAACTGAAATTTGCACCAACTACAATCCTGGGTGCTGGACATAAGCCAGTGATGCTGGACATGAGCCAGCAATGTTCCCTTGCAACCCAGAAAGCCAATTGTATTCTGGGCTGCATCAAAAGAAAGGTGGCTAGCAGGTCGAGGGAAGTGATCCTGTGCCTCTACTCTGCACTGGTGAGACCTCACCTGGAGTACTGTGTCCAGATGTGGATTCCTCAGTATAGGGGAGACATGGATCTGTTGGAACGCTTCCAGAGGAATGTGGGAGAATTTTTTACAACAAGGGACATGTGAGCAATCCAGCAATTATGGACAATGCAGAAATCTAAGCAGAAATGATTGGCATGAATATAATGCCGGGGTGCGTGCAGAAGATAAAGTCAGAATCCGAGGTACGTGCCGAAGACAAGGTCAGAAAACAGCCAAAAATAAGAACATCCTGAAATAAGAACGACTCCTGAATGCGATAACAGGAGCTGTTTTCTCAATAACATTTCACTTCCCAACAGCTGTCAATAACCAATTAGAAATGGACTGCTAACGTGTGTTTCACTGTCTTTAACCATTCACTAATAGCCGTGTGTCTCTGGTAAGATAACAAATAATTATAAAAGAATCTGTGTGAGCTGTAATAAATGGGCATTCACTTGATCATATTGGTCGTATAGTGTTTGTCCGACCCTTCGCGTCTCAACAGAGGAAGGCCACGAAAATGATCCAAGGGATGGAAAACCTCCCCTATAAGGACAGGCTTAGAGAGTTGGGGCTGTACAGCCTAGGGAAGAGAAGGTTCCAGGGAGACCTGATAGCAGTCTTTTAGTATCTAAAAGGGGACTATAAGAAAGAAGGAGACGGACTCCTTGGCAAAATCTGTTGTGATAGGACAAGAGGAAATGTTTTCAAATCAAAAGAGGCAAGATTTAGATTGGATGCAAGAAAAGAGTTTTTTGTAATTAAAAGTGTGGTAAAGCACAACAAGAGGTTGCTCAGAGATGTGGTGGATGCCCTATTCCCACAGACATTCAAGATCTGGCTGAATGGGGCTCTGAGCAACCCGATATAGCTGTAGATGCCCCTGTTCATAGCAGGGGAGTTGGGGATTTAGATCAGATGACCTTTAAAGGTTCCTTCCAACTCAAACGATTCTATGATTCTATGAATGTCTGGCTTAAGTCAGATTTTTACTTCCATGGGTATTTGAAACTAAAATAAGCAAATTAAACTACCTGAAAATGAAGATAATGTTTGAAAAATAAGTATACACAACCGTTAGACACAAAGTTTAAAGCTTTTTACTCTTCTTAGTAGATGAAACTAAGGAACACAATCCCTTTTATAAAAAAAAAAAGCTACAAACATGACACAAAAAAAGTCTTTATAGAAAGGTGCTGATAGTTTTGTCATAACAACTAAAAAAATGTGAGGGACCAAATATACCGTTTTTTTCTAACAGATTTTCTTTCAAATTAATATTCTCCTACATATGAAAAATGCAGCTGAAAAAGTTGCTAACTAGAACACATGAGGAGAGCAATGTTTATAGCTATTATTAAGCAGCTCTAGTGCTGCTGAAATTTAGCAAGACAGTAGAACAAAAATAACTGATACTGTGAAATGTAGCTTCAAGGTTTATGTAGGATATTCACATTGAGCAAGATAACAACTTGTTCATTGTTAATGTTCTTAAGCACTGAACAGGTTTCTTTTATAAGACTAATGATTCAGCCTTAAGTTTGTTACTACCCGTTCTGATTGTCTAATCTGTGCAGACATTTTTATAACAGTAAGGCAACATCATTTTTACATTCTTAGCTAAAGCCACATGAGAATTAGCTGAGACACTTTCAAATGAAGACAGGGAATTAGTTAACCATTAAATCATGGTTCTCCAAACTTTTGCCTTGCCTCGGCCACATTGAGTGAGGAGGAATTGTCTTGGGCTGCATATAAAATATGTAATGTAGTTAATTTACATAGCTAACAATTTTTTAAATATTTTTTATTAAAGCACAAAAAAGAGCAACAAAAACATAAAATCAGTGGGATATTCAACGTCATTTTTGTGAAAGTAATGTAACAGTTTGGTTCGATGGAAGTATTTGCAATTCTCACAGAGTTCTCAAGAAGTTCATCAGAGATCTTTGATGAAATTTTACTCTTCCCATGCTTTATCCTTGAAAATAGTTGTTCACAAATGTACACACTGCCAAAAAGCAATGATTTGAATAAAGCATGATTATTTTTTCTTGATGAAGAAATTAGTAAAATCTAATGGGACAAGAGTTAGCTGAGAAATCATCTTTGCAGTTGAAGTTAAGAAATGAAGTTAAGAAAGTTCTGCAGGACAAAGCCCTATATCAACTTTAGATTTGGCCTTTCAATGTGGCAACTGAAAAAAGATTTTATCTTTTTTTCCGTAACAGTCTGGAAACAATTTACAAGTATGACTTCCCAGAAGGTAACTGCCAAGAAAAAATGCATAATTTATTTCTCTTTCAATGAAATATTGGTTGACAGTGATCTTTTGTCTGCTATTGAAGACCTTTTTTTTTACTATACAAAACAGATGAGCACAAACAGTTTAAGGATTACTCAGTCATCAGAACCTCGTTAATAAAAGAATTTCAGACATACTTGAACAATTTCCATTCTATTATATGCTACATCTCAAGGGCTGAATTAGTTCCTTGTAAGAACACTTTTACTACATAGATGCCAAAATTTTAAGAAAAAAATGAGAAAGCTTTAATTTATCAGTGGTCTCTTGGCTGCTTTTATATACTGGTGTTCATGAAAGTTTTGCCCTATATATGATCCACATCTTTTAGTAAGCTACAACTTCTTGCTTTATGAGTCAGTATGCTTATATTACAAAATGAACTTTAATAGTTACATGTGCAACTCTTTTTCTATTAAAAGACCTGTTGTTCAGTTATTCACTCTTAATCAGTTTTTATACATTGGTACAAAATTATCATTGCCAAAGGGCAACAAAATGGATTTCTTCACATCAAGAGATAACTAGAATTAGAATAGTTATTTGTAAGGAACCTACAACGATTTTCAAATCCAGCTGTCTGACCACTTCAGGGCTAACTAAAAGTTGTGCATATTATTAAAGGCATTGTCCAAATGCTTCTGACAGGTGTGATGGCAGCAAGGACCTCATTAGGAAACCTGTTCCAGTGTTTGATCGCCCACATGGTAAATAATTTTTTTCTAATGTCTAGTCTGAACCTCCCCTAGAGCAGCTTTGGGCCATTCCTTATGTTTGATCATCAGTTACCTGAGAGAAGAGACTGGCATCTCCGTCTCCTCTTCTCCTTCTCAGGGAATTGTAGAGAGCAATAAGGTTGCCTCTTAGCCTCTTTTTCTTCAAATTAGACAAACTAGATGTCCCCAGCCTCTCTTCGTAGGACATACTTTCCACCCCTCTTAACAGCATTGTTACACTCCTCTGGATGCTTCCGTGAACCTTATCATTTCTAGAACTGCACAGCATAATCAAGATGAGGATGTACCAATGCTAAATATAGCGAGAGAATCAATTCTTTTCACCAGCTGGCTATGCTGTGTTTAATGCACCTCAAAATGTGGTTTGTCCTCTTGGGTGACAGAACACATTACTGACTCACATTCAGCATACTGTCAGCCAGTACTGCCAGATCCTTCTCCACAGATTTTCCCTCCAGCCACTCATACTCTCATGTAAACTAGAAATAAAATGCTCTTAATTGTTTAATCATTAGCCTCACAACTTTATTGCTACATTTCTATATTTTTTAAGCTTCATAGATAGGATCCAGTCTGTCCAATTTCCTTAACTGAGATTAGGTTAATTTTCAACCTCCCAGAGAAAGAGCTGCACAAAGAAAAGACTTCATTTATATGGACAAGAAGCTACATCGTGTGTAAAACAATGCTTACTATGTCGCTTCTCAACATCTGTGGTGATCACTTCTGCTAAAATGGCTACTGTGAAAAAATTGTGTATTTACTATTTTCCTACTACTGCAAATCCGTATAACCAGATTATGAAAGTAAGGAGTATCACAGAAGAATACAGGCATACAAACTCTGAAAAAAAATGCTAGGATATGCATGTGGATGGCTAATCCTGATTTGTGGCACCTCTAGAAAAGTGGCAACATGAGGAATAACAGACTGCTACTGATAATGAGGTAAGAGTTATTTACATACAGAAGGCTAGCTCTGACCCAGAGCACCATTAAAAGGACAACATGAGACTCAGCAGGACACCATAGATATCAAAGGAAAGTAGTAGCTTAGCAGAATCACTGAACAAGGTAGAAATTATCAGAGTGATTAAATCATAAATAACAAGGTTATGAAATCACTTAATCAATAGCTAGTTGGGAAAATGTAAACAGAAGTGAGCTGTTTCTTTGAAAGGGAATGGGGGTGGTAAAAGAGTAACTTCAGAAGGAAAAAGCCAAAAGATAAAGTAAATCATTGTTCGAGGATGTTAAGGATACTTTTCGAGCAGCTCTGTGCCTAATCATGTCAGACTGAAGCTGGAGAACAAACTGTTTTTTGATGGGGTTTGCTCTACAAGAACTTATATCTGGTTGCTCTCTGCAGTCAGGGAGGTGTTGGAATAGGTGTTTTCCACAGTGTTATGAGGTGTCATCAGAGAGTATAAACTAAACATTCTGAGTGTTAAGAACAGCAAAAATAGAAATTCAATTATCTGAATTTCAAGAATGGTAAATAAAATTTCTCACAGAACACTTTGCAAATTTATCATGTTTTTATTTTTTAAAAAATAAAGTAGTATATTTCTGTGGAGCAGTTTGTACATTCTGCCTGCTAAAAGATTGCCAAAGGTTCCACTTCATGCAAGAATATTACTAGACAAGTATTAACTTATGTAGGTAGGCATTTTATCTGAAGTATCCCAAGCAAAACAGCAGACATACAACTGAGCATAACAAACATCTAAGACAACATGGTCAAAAAAAGAGCTTCATGGACACCTCTGGCCCAAGATCTTTTTTTCTGAGCAACAAAGGACTGTACTGAGAAACAGATTCAGAAAATGTATACAAATTTATTATGGATATCTCAATATTTGTAACAAAGTTTTACTAAACCAGAGGATAAAACTGATCTGGAAGCATATTTCCCCAGTAATTTTTTTTTTTCTTAGAATTTCTTTTTTTAAATTTATAGAGAAAATTGAATAGCTATTTTGGGTATTTAATTATATTTCATTCATAGTGTAGCATAGATGCATCAATGCTGCTCTCCAATTGCTTGGCAGTGAGTGAATGCAAGCCCCCTGTGTATACCACCCCTAACATCTGGCTGCCTGTACCCAAAACTACAACTGATACAGTGCAGCTTTCCAACCTTAGATCTGACTGCTTGGAAGCGAAGTAAAAAAAAGGTGACAAAGGTGGCAAATGACCTCACCAAGGTAACTTGCCCAGTACTCAGGAATTGCATCTAAACTGAGGGATCTTAGTCTTAGTCCCTAATTGAGCTACATGTAAAGTATTTCTGTGCCTGCTCATGTACCTCACTGATCCTCATCCTGATGTGCCAACTTGTCTTCTCCGGTTGACTTGCTTCCTCACTTTGTGATTTCTGGTGATCCAGATTCTCAGTTGAATCTACTTATTCTCCCATTAGCCAAGTGAGTAAGGCATCCAAAATCTTCTGAAGCTATGTAGCCAAGTCCAGCCAGGATTCCAATAGGCAATGAGTACAGAAGATTCTCTGCAAGCTTGTATAACCATGATTAGAACTGGAAAAATTAAAATTTCATGCAAAAGAGAAAACTGGGGCTTGAAGAGACCATTTAGGATATTCCCTGACTCCAGTGCAGTAGCATCTACATTATTCATAGATTGTTCTAATTTTATTGAGTACAAAATTTATTTCAGTTCTAAAGAAGTGTTGTCAGTTTGAAGGCTTGCTTATTTTTGCAGCTGAATGACAGACATTGCTTCTCCCTGCAAACAATCTCAATTGAGTAATTACTAGCAGGTATTTATGCATTCTGCTTGTAATTTAAAGTTCTCTAAGCAGTATCCACAGCCTTCATTATTCTTGTCACGGTAAGCTTTTTCTTATTGTCTAATTACAGTTCCTAACTGACATGGAAAACAATACAATCTACATAATGTTCAGCTGTGTATCTTTCATGCTGCCTGACAACAACTCTGTCTTAGCAAGACTAATGGAGAAGAATCACTAAAGTATATTAGTGTGACAGTCCTTCCTTCTATCGGCAGACACATCACAGTAAGTGATAAGTAATATCACAGTTTATAAAACTAAATTATGAACCACTTTCTCACAGGATATCTATGGCCTAAATTTTATAGACATCAAGAAAAGTGTTTTTCCATGAATATTCTTTGCATATTTTACCCAGAGATTCAAACTTATAACTCATCAAGCTCATAAAGAAAAATTAACTCATATATGGAAGAAAATAATGGCATCGTGATCCAATGACATTTTGGAAACTATATTCACCACCACTAGCTACTGCAAGAGTATGTTGTACAAACACGGATATTCTGACAGCAAAAAACATATTTATTCGTAGCAGACTAACCTTACTACTATAAACTGTGGGAGATAATTATCTTCAGTACATAAAAGCTGATTTTTCCTTAACATTGAAGCCTTTGCCCACAGATTATAAATTGTGTTTACCATAGCTGCTTTGCAGTGGTGCTGGATTAAGAACATCACCTGGAACTATCACTGAGTTTAAATTCAGCATTAATTAAGCATGTAATCTCATGTTGCAAAAAAATTTATTATTAATGGTATCTGCCAAAATACTGCTTTGCCTATTTTTTGTATAAATTATGGAGACCTAAAAGTAGAGCAAAATTCAGGATTTTTAAAAAAATAAGAATGAAAATGTTAAACAGTTGCTTTTTTTAAATGTTCTCTGTCAAAATGATTTTTAAACTCATGTGTTCAAATATTTTTCAGTATGTCTCTGCATCTTCTGAGGTACTAACAAAGAAGTCATCAGTATTGGCTATTTTCCAAGCTAAAAGTTACTTATTTAAGTATGTACACTATAAGATGTTTGGCTGAAGATGTGAGATGAAACCTCCCTGTTAACCTCTAGACCAGTGTTGTGCTACTCAAAATTGTTCACACCACAGAGAAGCGGAAACAAAGTTAATGTGGGAAATCCCACTTGGAGGACAAATAAGACAAGCCTAAGATTCATGAGCAGATTTGTATATAAATGAAGAGTCTAGTTTTTTGTTAATGTACTAAAAGACTGATGTTTATCACAGGGATAACAAAGTATCATGTCTGAAAACTTTATAAAAATCCATATTCCTTACTCTGGCTGAGATGTTGTCTTAAGATACAGCCATCAATCAATACACTAATGCTCATTTGGCACTCTGAGGAAGAAGGCATATGTATACAGAGAAAGCCTGGAGGTTCACGTCTGATTTTAAAAGCAAACACTCTTGGTAAGGTGTGACACACTGTGGGGGACGAGGAGAATGAGGAAGCAAGACCTAGATCTCCGTGGGGGTCTGAAAGCTCAATCAAGACACAGCCCTGGGCAGAAAAGCCTCGGAAGAAGAACACCCTGAAGCTTGTGACCAGACCATGGATGAAGTAAACAAGAGCAAGGAAGAAGTGAAACATGGCTGTTTGCTAACTGTGTTGTTCTAAGAATGGACTGTCTGTCTATGGTACTAATAAGGAAACTGTGTAAGACATACTGTGCCGCCTTGTGACTACATTACCTAATGCTATGTTACCGATTTAACTTTTAGTGGAATCTTCCAGTATTTCTGTAACAGTATAAAAGGTGTTATTAGCCTTAGCAATAGAGAAGAAGAAAGGAAGAAAGCATATACCGCAACTAGAGGCCTCTGTATTACTTGCGCGCGCGCGGCGGCAACACACAATCCCAAAAGAATAAAAGTGTATTAAAAACAAAACAAAACAAAACAAAAACCAAACCACCAAAACAAAAGAGTAAAGAACATGTGCTTCCAAGAGCTGGTAAAAAGACCTGTCTGGTAAGAAATCTTACCTGGAGATCCTAACCATTGTGTTATCAAAGATCTTTTACTGTTTACTCTTTCCAAAGAGACTTAACAATTGGAAATATTCTTTCCATGGAAAAATAAGCATAGAAGGAGAATGTGACAAACACTCGATGGCCAATGACTTAGGCTCAGGCAGAGTATTAAGTGAATGGCCCTTTATTGACTCTTCGCAAAGCGGATAATCTAGCAAGTAGGCACACCAAGCAGGAATGTACAGCAATTTTTATTCTCCCCCTGCCCTGGTTCCTCATTGGTTGAGTACTTCAGGGCTTACAGTCTACAACCTATCCGATACTGCCAAATGTCCTGCACCTAATTACAACTTGGGTACAATTCTTTCCAGTTCTCCTCCCCTCTTTGCTTCATGGTTGGTTTAAGCATTGTCCCATTTTCTGAGTAACCTTTGAACAAATTCAGGCCTCAGAGTCAGTTAACTGGTCCTGCTCATGATACCCTTCAGAAGCACAGACTCTCTGGCCTTGTTCTCAAGAATTAGCCAAAACTATACCCTGTATTGTTGTGATATACTGTGTTTAAACTGGCCTTCTTGATCACAGTGTTTTGTTTACACCACCCTGACACACACAGGGTGTACCATATGTGTGTACACACACCATATGGGTGTACCATAAGTAAAGTACAGCACATTCGGCAGCAAGGAATCCTTCTCCTACAGTCTTAGAGAGCAGAACAGCACATATCCAAATGAAGGATACAGATACAGAAGAGAAGACGATACAAGTGAAAACCAATCTTATACTCTCTAACTTGGAGGGGGGGTCTCTAAGGGCACTTTGGGGTCCTGTGGGAGACATTTGAGGGGGTTTCAGGTATGTTCTGGAGTCTTTGGGGAAGGTTAGGGAAATCGGGAGACACAAAGGAGGGTCCTGCAAAAACAACATTCTATTATTTCTTACAGAGAAGAATTGAATAAGAAAAATATTCTTTTTAAAGGTATGATAAAAACAATTGTGAAATTCAGACCTCCAACTCTATAAACTTTCTTTCTACTGAAGGTATTTGTGGGTAAGTACATGTTCTTTAGTGGAAAACAAATGAAAAATATGCTATGAATATCAGTCTGAAATTAATTTTATATTCCTTATCCAACAGTTCACAGTATTTTGTTTTGTTGCACTACTTCCAGAATGACCTACGTAGCTATGAAAGGAAATCTCAGATTTATACACCATCTTTCCCAGAATTAATAGGGGAAGTCCACTCTGAACAACTCGAACTCTCTCATCTTTCCTTCATAGGAGAGGTGCTCTAGCTCTGGGGTCATCTTCATGACCATCCTTTGGATCTAATAAAACTAGTCCACATCGTTCTTACGCTGAGGGCCCAGAGCTGAACACAGGCAGGGTCTCACAGGTGTGGAGTAGAGGGAGAGAATCACCTCCTTCAACATGCTCTCCATACTTGTTTTGATTAAGCTCAGGGTACATTTGTCTTTCTGGGTAGCAAGCACACATTGCCAGCTTGTATTCAGTTTTTTGTCCACCAAAACTCATAAGTCCTCCACAGGGCTGCTCTCAATCCATTCATCATTCAGCTTGTTTTCATGGTTGAGATTGCCTCGACCCGGGTGCAGGGACTTGCACCTGGCCTTGTTGAACTACATAATGGTATCTATCATAGTTTAGAACCAAGAGCCATAATAATTGTGACAAAGTTTATCTTTCTTAATTTTCATCTTTATCTAATTTTGAGATAAAAATTTTTATCACTATCAGGAAAACAGAGGAAACTGCAGATGTAGGTGTCTATAATGTCATGTCCTTCCTCTTTTATGACAGCTATCAATGATTTGTGTTTAACTTGTGGTCTACTATAACCTCTTACATCATGATTCAATCCAGCTGCTGTTTTATATATTGACATTAACTCTGTCCTCTCTATTTGTCTTTACTGAAATTTATTGATTTCAGATATTTTTCCTTGTATTTTGATTATTTTGAAGTCTAAGTCTGTCCCCCAGTGGTATTTATTATGCAACACAAATAGATTAAAAATATTGGCAGACATGGAACCAAAAAGAAAACATTTTCCAGATCACTTTGTCTAGCATAATCTGCTTATATGACAAGTATATTCTCTGTTTTATTAAATAGATGATAAAGTTATTAAACAGTGCTCAATGCAAGGGAAAACCTTGCTATACTCTTGAAAGACTATTTGTACCTCTCCAAACTGTCAAAAATAGTTTGATATCTACTCTTTGAGAATTTATCTGAGTTCCTTGCATTGTTTTCTATCTCCACAGGAATCTCCCAATTTCCTATTTCTTAATGTCCCTGGGAATGTCTTGTCAAATTATGCCAAAACTCTGTACCAGTCATCTTAAATCAAATTGAATTGTGTGCTTTGAAAGGAACGTCATTACATATTACAAAATCTTATTTCTTTACTTTTAATTCTTTTTACTTTCTTTATTTACTTTATTTCTACTACATTTTGTTACTAACAATATCATACTTGAAATACAAGTTTTATACTGTTCTAATTAGATATCAATTAGTAGTGTTGAGTAAATTAGGTCTCAGTATATCAAAAGTTATTTATCATTTACTGTATTTTTGCTTATTACATGACAAAAACTGTTTGCTAGCTATTTTTTGAACAGAACTATGAAAAAACGTGTAACTGAAAACAATCTAAACCTGCTATATAATTTTCAACTGTTTTCTACATTTTGATTGACATTGTAATGCCTTAGTGTTCTTTCCAAGCAGCCAAACAGTGTTTAATGAAGTAAAATAACTTGAAAGCACTTCATAATCTCTGAGAAAAATATATATAGTTCTCTTTTTCTGAAATTTTCCTAATTCTTCTTTTCAAGGATATTGAAACTAAAACACTAGAAGAGATAAATATTTTAAAGATTTTAAAACCCATTTCCACACAGAAGGCTGACAATTTCATGCAATACATAGGGGAGATCTGGCATGTGAAAATTCCTTAAGATTTTGTCCTCACCTCAAGCAAAGATTCCTGTTATATTAAAATGATCCATTTTCCCCCTTATTATGTCTCCTATTACCAACAAGGTACACTGGTTTATACTCATATCAACCTTACTGAATGACAGAAACATTGTTTAATGCTGCTAATGGTACCTAGTTAATGGAGGGTAATGGAGCAGAAAATATATTCATTACTGAAAAGATGAAGAAGAGATGCTTTTAAATTATTAGCTTTGAAAATCTGAAACAGTTAAAGCATTTGTCTATACAGTACAGGAAAAGTTATTCGGATTTTGGCACTACACAATGACTCACTTAAAAATACCCTTTCTCCTTTCACTTCTCTATACCAAGCTTAAAGTTTGAGAAGAACTTTATGCTGCTCCTGTTTTTGTGAAGATGATTACAATTCAGCTCCAGGATGAGACTTAAAACTCTTGTGTATAATAAAACCTGTATGCAAGCATTCTAATTCTAATTTATATTAATCTTTACTAAATAACTGTGGTATGATGCTTGTAAATATGTCCGGCAAAGATATATTAGTTGAAGGGCGTCATGGCAAGTGAAACTATCAGTAAATAAATGCCAATTAGCTTTGCTTCTCCTCGTAACATTGCAGTCCTTAGAGATGTCATTGGCTGTTTTGCACTTATCATCTCATAGATCTAATTAAAAATGAAGACTAGCTATAGGGACTTTCTGTTCTTTATTCATAGTATACTAATATTAGAATTAAAATGTAGTATTTGGCAACTGCTAAAACAAAGGAAAAAAGAAGACAAAAAACACAACACTACGAAAACATTTGTCCACTAGATTTGTCCACTTGGAAATAGTTGTTAGATATTAAATTTCTGCTTGAAACAAATCTGTGTTATGAAAAGACTCAAGTTTGTAGATAGTGGCTATGTATTTTTAAATCAAATACTATGTTCGGAGAGAAATGACCCACTTTTTGAAAAAAAGAATGATCAAATCAACCTTAGCGAAGCTTAGGATAGAATAATTTTCTATTTTAATGCATTAGTTGATTGATTAATTCATAATAATACAGGTGTGGTCAGGTTATTTCAAACAAGAAATAGAAGAAGCTCTTCTACCTCTTCTACCTCTTCTGAGAGATACTTATACTTTTCAAATTGTGGTTGTTTCACGTTGATAAACAGCTAAGCTCTACCATGCCATTCTCTCACTCCCCCTAGCTGAAAAGAAAGGGAAAGAAAATATGATTTTGGGTAACAAGGAGCACTGGATGGAGTCTGCCCCTGTTGAGGATCTCCATGGACTTCAGCGGAACAGCCTGTTCTACCATGGACCTCTCCACAGACTGCAGCAGTGAACTTCGGTTCTGCACTGAATCAATTTCTGTCTTCCTTCTGCATTGATCTTGGTGACTGTGTGGTTGCTTCTCTCATGTTTTCTCACTCCTTTATCCCAGCTGCTGTTCAGAAGATATTTTTCTTTCTTAAATATGGTCTCACAAAGGTACAACCAGTGTCCCTTAGTGTCTTAGCTCTGGCTGGTGGTGGGTCACTTTTGGAGCTGGCTGGAGCTGGCTGTTATCTAGCATAGGCAGCTTCTGGATTCTTCTCACAGAGTTCAACCCTGCAGCCTCTCACTACCAAAGCCTTGCCACATACACCTAATACATTTCACCACCTCACTGATATCTATAATGGAACCTTTCACAGTTTAGATGAAAACAACTGATTATAACCTAAATTAAATTGAGATTAGAAAGATATGGCTTTACAGACCACTAGATAGTGTATCTGTTTAAAATGGACTTTGCTAACAGTTTTTGTTACATATTGAAGGTCCAATTTCATTCAAACATGTATGATAAGAAATTAGGAAATTTGCAGATGCTTCCTGAAAAAAAGTTATCTTTTCCAGATCATCTAGGTGATGATTAGTCCACTGTGCTGTACAGGGTACTAGCAGAGTTATATTTGTTATATTGTGCTATGTTATGTTTATATTAAATTGTTACAACTTCTTGATTTCAATATATTGATCACATATCAATACTATTAATTTTCTATTGCATTACGATAATTGAACAGAGAAGTTGTGGATGCCCCATCCCTGGAGATGTTCAAGGCCAGGCTGAACTGGGCTTTAAGTAACCTGATCTAGTGGAAGGTGTCGCTGCCCATGGCAGGGAGGTTGGAACTAGATGATCTTTAAGGTTCCTTTCAACCTAAGCCATTCTATAATTGTATGAACTGATTGTATAATCAGTATAGCAATATACAGAATTAATAATTTGAGTATTAAATAAAAGCAGATAATAACCTCTTTAGCATGATGCAGTATACATTATTTCAATCTTAATCTGAAAGAACAAAAGCCTTTTTGTATTGAAAAAATACATTTTATACTGAGCTCAAAGTAATTTGCCATGGAACAAACAGGAATTAGCTTCTTCGAATCAGCAAGAGCTGAAGAAAGAAATACATTCAACACAGTGACAATAGACTGAATTGATACAATGAAGAATCAGTAATGCCCTTTCTTCTTTAACTTATTTTGAGCCTTTCTGCTACCTTTAATTTTTTTTACTCCATTTACAATGTTTCCTGCTTTAATATTTTTAAGTGAGATGTAATTCACCTAAATCTTACTGAGTGGGAGCCTTGGCCTTAAAATAAATCTGCTAGGTTGCTTGCTGTGCAAAACTGTCTAACTGTGGGAAGCTCTCTCTGTAGACTGAGAATTTCCTAGATACTCAACAGCTTGGAGAGCAGAAATATTCTGGAAAATTGATGATGACTACATGAATCATAGAGTCATAGAATATCCTGAGTTGAAAGGGACCTATAAGGATCATCCAGGCTGAGAGAGCTGGGGCTGTTCAGCTTGGAGAAGAGAAGGCTCTGAGGTGACCTGATAGCAGCCTTTTAATGTCTGAAGTGGGGACTACAAGAAAGAAGGGGAGAGACTCTTTAACAGGGTCTGTGGTGATAGGACAAGGGGCAATGGTTTCAAACTAAAAGGAGATCTTCAGTTGGATACGAGGAAAAAGTTTTTTACAGAAAGGGTGGTGAAGCACTGGAACAGGTTGTCCAGAGAGGTAGTGGAAGCCCCATCCCTGGAGACATTCAAGGTCAGGCTGAACCAGGCCCTTAGCAACCTGGTGTAGCTGTAGATGTCCCTGTACGTTGCAGGGAGTTAGACCAGATGACCTTTAAGGGTCCCTTCTAACTCTAAAAGATTCTATGGTTCTATAATCAAGTCCAACTCCTGGCTCCACACAGGACCACCCAAAAATCAGACTGTATGACTGAGAGCATTGTCCAGATGCTTCTTGAACTCCAGCAAACTTTGCACCATTATCACTTCCCTGGGAAGCCTGTTCCAGTGCCCAACCACCCTCTCAGTGAAGAACTTTTTCCTTATATCCAACCTGACCCTCCCCTATGGCTGCATGCCATTCCCTCAGGTTCTATCTCTGGCCACTAGACAAAAAAGATCAGCTCCTGCCCCTCTGCTTCCTTCATAAGAAAGCTATAGGCCCCAATGAGGTGTCCCCTCAGTCTCCTCTTCTCTAGACTGAAAAACTAAGGGACTTCAACCGCTCTTCATATGTCTTCCCCTCTAGACCCTTCACCACTTTTGTTGTCCTCCTTTGGAAACTCTCTAATATTTTTGTCTTTAATGCACTGTGGAACACAAAAATGCACGTTGTACTTGAGGTGAAGCCGCACCAGTGCAGTGTAGAGAAGGACAATCTTTTCCCTCGACCAGCCAGCAATGCTTGATGCAATCCAACATACGGTTGGCCTTCCTAGCTGCCTTGACTCATGTTCAACTTGCTGTCAAACATGGCCCTCAGATCCCTTTCAGCAAGTCTTCTCTCCAGTGTCTCATCACCCGTCTGTATGTATAGGGTCGTCCCTTCCCAGGTGCGGAATCCAGCACTTGCTCTTGTTAAACTACATGCAGTTGGTGGTTGCCGAGCTCTCTGATTTGTCTAGATCTCTCTGCAAGGCCTCTCCATCCTTGATGGAGTCAACAGCTCCTCCCAATTTAATATCATCAGCAAATTTGCTCAAAACTCCTTTTAGTCCCATATTCAAGTCATTGATGAAAACAACAGCGAGAATTGGCCCCAAAATTGAGCCCTGGGGAACCACATTAGTGACTGGCCACCAGCCTGATGTAAACACATTTACAATGAGCTTTTGGGCCCGACCCATCAACCCATTGTTCATCCATCATATTATGTTTTGTCTAGCTATATACTGGACATTTTGTTTAGAAGAACAGTGAGAAACAGCACCAAAAGCTATACTGAAATCCAAAAAGATAACATCAGCTGGTTTCCCTTGGTCAACTAGATGGGTGACCTTTTCATAAAAAGAGATTAAGTTAGTCAAACAGAACATCTCCCTCGTGAACCTGTGCTGACTGTGACCAATGACTGCATGGACTTGCAGGTGTTTTTCAATAGCTCCAGCGTAATTTTATCCATAATTTTACCTGGCACTGAAGTGAGACTGACAGGCCTGTAATTACAAGGGTCTTCTTTCTTGCCCATTTTAAATTTGAAACAATATTTGTCAGCTTGCAGTCAGCTGAGAGCTCTCCAGATTCCCAAGACCATTGAAAAATAATTGAGAGATGCAATCGTGATGATATCAGCCAACTCTCTGAGTACCCTGGGATGAATCCCATCAGACCCCATGGAGGTATATGCATCCAAGTGGAGCAGCAAATCTCACGCAAGTTCGGGGCTGTCTGGGAGTTCATCATTACTGCAGGCACAGTCCTCCAGCTTGGGGCACCTGAGGTACCAGAGCCCGTCATCAATGTTGAAGACAGAGGCAAAGGCAGCTTTAAAAGTTTCTGCTTTGTCTATGTCTCTGCTTGTGAGGTGACCATTCTTATCAAGTAAGGGACCAATGTTCTCCCCGGTCCACCTTTTGTTAACGTATTAAAAAAAAAACAACACCCTTTTTATTGTCCTCCACAGTAATGACCAGCTTCAACTCTAACCAAGCTGAAGTTCTCTAGAGATTCAAGTTAATGTACTTAAGTCATCCAAGATATTTGAAAAATTTGATTTGCCCATGAAATTCATCCTGAATTATCACTGTGATAGATCTGTAACCTCTTTATTCTCAGCTGGAGGAAAAATAAAGACAAGAAGCAGAGGCCTATGCTTTAGATTCTACTCTACCTCTTAAAAACTTCCTTTGGTGAGCATTCTGATAAACCAGCAAGTTTATATCCTATGATCTCTCTCTTCTGTTGAAACTAAGACATTCCTGAGGAAAAACCTGACTATATCTTGAGAAGATGAAGATAGCCACATCCTCTACTTTCTACAGAAGTGGATTGAAATATTCCTTGCTAATTGCATACTGTTGTTACAGAATATGTGCATTGGGAGCTCCCACATGAGACCTAAATGACCCACTTCTCTCTCATGGCTCCACTTCCCTTCCTTTTCTCTCTAGCCTTTCCTCTTGAAGTTTGACTTCAAGTGGGAAGAAATGCAGGTGTTGAAGCTGGAAGGGAGAAATGCAGCCTCAGTTTCTTAAACAGTTAATCAATAGAGGTTAGTGCCTGGTCTGGGTAGAATGACTGTCCCTTTGCAGACTTCAGTATCTCTCTGCTGATTCTACAGAAAACATATCCTTTTTTTAGTAAAATGCAATCTTTCTTATTCTGCAGCTGGAAACCAAGCGTACTGTCCCAGTAAGGAGCCAGGATTCTGCTGACTGAGGCTGACTGATTTTTTCTTACTAACAGAGTGATTATATATCCATTCAGAAAGTGATGAATATGATAACAGCTAAATCCAATTCAAATAGCAACCTTTGCAATAATGTTTTAAGTGTGAATTTTGTGACTCAACATATTTTCCTGTCTGTCCTCAGCTGTTTTTTCTATCATTGAAAACAATGGTAAAACCATAGAATCATAAAATCATAAAATGGCTTGCGTTGGAAAGGACCTCAAAGATCATCTAGTTCCAAACCCCATGCCATGGACAGGGTTGCCAACCATTGAATCAGGCACTTGGTCAGATTGCCCAGGACACCATCCAACCTGACTTTGAACATCTGCAGGGATGGGTCACACACAACTTTTCTGGACACCCTGTTCCAGCACCTCGCCATTGCCTGAGCAAAAAATTTCCCCCTGACATCCAACCTAAATCTCACCTCTTCCAGTTTAAAACTATTCCCTCTTGTCCTATCATTATCTACTCATGTAAAAAGTTGATTTCCTTCCTGCTTATAAGCTCTCTTTAAGTATTGGAAGGCTGCAATTACATCACCTCAGAGTCTGCTCTTCTCCAGGCTGAGCAAGCCCGGCTTCTTCAGCCTGTCTTCATAGGAGAGGTGCTTCAGCCTTCTGATCATCTTCATGGCCCTCCTCTGGATCCACTCCAATAGCTCAGTATCTTTCTCATGCTGACTATCCCAGACCTGGAAGCAGTACTCCAGATGGGGCCTGACAAGGGCAGAGTACAGGGAGACAATAATCTCCCTTGACCTTCTGGCCATCCCTCTTTTCATGCAACCCAGGATACAGCTAGCCTTCCAGGCCACAAGCACACACATTATTACTGTTGTGGTACTCATTTGTTTCATTGCCTTTGCATCATTTAGAATATTTTGAAGACAACACAAAAATATATCAAATGTTCCTTGAAATTAGAATTGGCTACAATAATTAAAAAAAAAAAATAATAATAGTAATAATAAATCTCCTTTGTCATTTCTTCCCCTCCTCTCCTGAAAGTTTAAAGATCTGTAAATTGTACAGTATGGATTTTGGTAGCTTTCTTTAAATGATTCCAACTTTCCACTAATGAATACTCTTAGAGATCATTTACACAAATTTTGCCGTGAACTTTCATTAAAAATTATACATATGACTTAGAGGAATAGTAGTTGCAGAAAACTTTTGGGAACAGAGCTGTGTAGAAATCTGCTTCTTACCAAGGTTTACATGTTCATAGTGGCTGAGAAAAGTTTCTGTCTTCCAGGGCCCCGCATAAGGATAGGATAAATAGGAAATTCCTCTTAGGTCGTCTGCAAAGACTTTCTGCTGCAAGTGATAGATATACATTTAACTATTAATAAAATTAAACTATTAAGGTTTAATTTCAGATACATTGAGTGTAAAATGAAAATATGGTTTTAATCACAACCAGTGCAACTACTGGTGAAGCCAGTAGATGGAAAGTCAGTGGCAAGTGTGACATCAAGCCTGAAATCATTATGAATCCAAGAAGCAGCTATGGTAAAGTACAGTATAGCAATATATTTACAGAAAGCTTAAATACTTCTACAGTTGGTCTTGTATTTAGGGTAAAAGGAATATATGTATGTGTATGTGTATAAATATTGTAAATAATAATTGTTATAAATTATAAATAAATTAATATAAATAATATTTTAAATAATATGATTATAAATACTTTATAAATAAATATTATATATATATATAAAATGTTCAAATCTAGGATAATGGGCTTTGACAAATTAAATTAATCTGAAACAGTGAAGTTAAGATCTAATGAAAATGTGTTCATTGCACAGTTAAATGCCAGTCCATATATTCCACAGCTGATCATAAAAAGTGTTATAGTGCTCATAGGAAGAATCTGTAGGAATAAGACTTCTGAAAAAAAAAAAAAAAAAAAACCCGGGATGGATGAAAAAAAAATGAAA
>WBMW01000263.1:76644-86664 GCA_013396635.1 Penelope pileata
GATGAATAATAAATGATAGAAGACTGCTTAACATCAGAATTTAGATACAAAATCAGGAGAATTGCTACAGCAATAAAGGAAGTTGATGGAGTATATTTCAGATATTTGTGTGACTGTGCTGTTAGAAATATAGAAAGTATGTGAGTATAAGTTGTGACTTAGCTAATGACAGCTAGTGAATCCTAAAAAGTATTTTGATATATTATTAGACATGTATATTAGGGAATTGAAAAATAAGCATTTCACTCCTGCCCCCAAATTCTTCTAAGCAACATAAAATAGTGCAATAAACAATATAGAAGTAACTCTGAAACTCTAGTTTATTTTTTTTTCTTCTTTGCAAAAATAAGATTTTTAAGGGATGTTGGGCAAATCAACAGGAAAAAAAAAAAGAGACTAGTGGACTTTTAGTTATAGGTTTTCCATTTGAAAGACATATAACTCACAGGACATCGATCAGTGGAATGAAATTTCTGGCATAGTATATGCTTGTCATAAACTCGAAGAGAGATGAGGATTCAAGTTCATTTAATGACCCAACAAACAGAATTAGTAGCTTGTAGATAATTCTAGTTGAAACAAAAAGCCACTGTAAGTCTTCAAAGACAATACTAATAGGCTGTCTCTTAACATTGCAGGCTAAAATACAAGCTGAGGAGTTTTGGACATGCTGTTAATCTGAAGATAACTGTAGCCAGCAAAGTATAACAGAGAGAAATACAATAATCTGTTCTTGCTATTAATAAGGTATAAAATACATGAATGAAATGTACAAAAAATAGATGAAATAAGGTAGTAAAAGTAATATAAAAGCCCTTATAAAATCTGCAATAGAAAAACTCAAGATAAAAGACATTCATTGCTAAAAATCAAACCTTGTGCCATATGCTTCTTTGTTCTGTGTGATGTAGTGAAAAAGATTAGCACCTGACCTGACTGATTTTTTTAAAACTCTTTTTTGGACTGTCTTCCAGATCTGCTTTGATAGCAATTTGTGAAACTAGTACTCTGCATATCAGTCCAGGAAAAATCAGATTTTTTTTTTTTTTTTGATTCATACTCTCATTATACGGTATCTAACAATAGAGTTGTTTGTTTCTGAAATTATTCATTGATTTATAATAAAAGTGAAATGAGTCAATATACAGGAATGTGGTGGTTTACCAATGATGGGCAGCTAAGCATCTTCAGTCTGCTCTCTCACTCCTGAACAGAACAGGGCAAGAACATACAATGAAAAAAATCTCCTGAGTTCAGATACGGAAAAGAGACATCAGCCACCATTTACTAGCACGGGAAAAAATACTTTGCATAACATTTGCTAATGTTATCACCTATAGATAATAGACTAAAGCAATAATGAACTAAAAGCAAATTAAAAACACTCTTCCCCCTCATCCACCCTCTTCTACCTCCTCTACCTGAGCAGTGAAGGGCAGTGGAGACTTAGGTCAGTCCATAATGCTTCGTCCCTGCTACTCCTTCATACTCACTCTCCTTCTGTTCTCCAGCATGGAATCTTTCCCACAAGATGCCCTCCATCCCAATCCAATCCTGTCTGGGTTTCCCACAGGTTGCAACTCTTCAGGCACTGCTCGAACATGGCTCTGTACCATGAGGCCCATTCTTCAGGAGTGGACTGTGCCAGCATGGGTGTTCGCCCCAAAACCCACTCTCCACTATCAAAATCTTGTTACATAAACCCAATACAAGAAACAACTTGGATACTAATGCACAACTTGGGATCACATACTATCTTTCCAAAACTTTGAGATGTATCTGAATGATTTCTCTTGTCCTGTCTTATCTAAAATTGCTTATGCGTTATTATCTGGTATGGTGGTATTTTTTTCCTTTCACATTTTTTTTGGATCTAATATGCTGGAATCATGACTATGTCAAATTTCTGGAATGTTATGCATTGTAACAGAAACTTAGGGAAATAAGTTAATTTGAATTGACATCTATTTCTTTCAAAATTTCCACTATTGCTGTTTTTGTAATTTTGATTGGACTGTAACAGACAATATTGGGAAGTTTTTTTCACACAGTTTCTTTGCATCCTATTAGATAACATAATCTGTATCACTTCCACTACTAGAATGATATATTGTTAGCAGCAGAAATTATTTGGTTTTTAATAATCAAACTAAAACCAAGCAGTAATTTTACAGCATTAATGATGCAACACAGCAATGCACATAGGTATAGTCTGTTATTATAGCCTTGAAAGGAAAAATATTTTACCTGCCAGCTGAAAGCAGTCTTTCCAGGACTTCATTTTTTCCAAGATCTCTATTCAGAGAGAGGGGAAAATAAATAAATAAATAAATAAAAATCAAATGGTATTCATCATAAATAGAAGTTTTAAAATTTAAAAATCTTCACTATATATGTCTGATTTTACCTTATCTGAGAATTTTCTATATCATTGTTAAGTGTATATAGCTTTACATATTATTATGTTACAAAGATTTTTATATATCTGTGTGATTTATCCTCATATATAGTGAAGTAACCAGAATATTTGATGAATTCTGAATTGCTTAAGCAATTATTAAATTGATATCTGAGAGTCTTGATAATTTGTCCTCTGGAGATGTCCATTTCTCTCTACTGATCACAAAGATGTCCAGGGTAATATTGATTTAGAGGTCATGCTTACTGATGTATAATGTAAGAGGGCTGAGCCTCGTCTCCCATTTTCATTGTTTTATGTTACACAGATATTCAGGGTTTTTCATATACCTCTCTCCCCTCCACATACAAAAAGAAAAAGAAAATAAAAATAAGAAGAAATTGAAGCCATTTACAGAGTATCTTCAAAAATGCGTATTCAAAATATTCTTAGACCTTTATAGAAATACATTTACATCTTGAATCCATGAGGATTTCTTGCAGCTTCTAATTTGAAATATATATTAACGTGCTCAGAGCAGACACAGGATTGCTTCATCCATGTTCCACATTAGCCAAAATTTGAGTCACTGAGCCTAAGGTAATGTGCTCTGTTTTGGATACTGCTTCAGAACAAAGATTGGGAAAACACATCTCTGAAAATGTCATGAAATCTTAAGTTCTTTTAAAATTCTGTAGCCTTTACTGTGCATTTAGATGTCTCTTTTGCTCCTCAAAAGCTATTTAGAAAAATACATACTTAACCAAAATACTGAATTTACTGCTGAAATGGAGAGGACTGTCTTGAAATGAAGGAAAATATAGCAGTCATGATGTTGATTGCTTCTAAAACAGTGTCAAATTCAAGGTAAAACATATCATTATGCAAAACCATGTCCCATTTATTATTGCTAGCATACTATTACAATGTTAATGCAGTATGCAAAAAAGAAATATCAAAGAAAACTAGGAATTATGTTGTTAAAAAAGAGAGATAGAGAGAAGAATAACAGAATCATAAAAAGAAAGTTCAAATGTTTTCACTACTGAACTCTGTGCTAAAAATGAACTGAACAGATTCCTTTTTTTTCCATTCTGAGAGGAAAGCAATCATCAAATAAGAGCTGAATAGCAAATTTTCTGCTGATAAAATTATATGCAATATCATGTAATTATAGTTTGTAGAGTGCAACATGATTATAACCCAAAAACATCAAAAAATATTTTATATTTGTCAGATTTATAAAAAAATCTCTGTAATACAAGACTTTTTTGATGACCTTTTCAGAATGCAACAGTGGAAATAGATGACAAAGTGTAAGTAGTAGTAAAGTCTCTTGCATCGTGGCAATCTGGATTCCAAACAATTCTTTCTCATGCTTGTCAGATTGCTACCCATATTGTTTGTCTTACTGAGGTCACAAATTAAATAATCTGTAATGATTTTCAAGCACTCAGTGATAACTTCCATGGAATTCAATATTCAATTTGTTAGAACAGGTTTAATTCCAGTATTGAGGATACTCAGCAGTGTTTACTTTAAAATAATTACTCCGCTGACCAAGGCAATGTAATGATTATAATCATTTTCTTGTTATTTCCCATACAAATGGGAGAAAAAATAAGCCTCCACATTCCTGCTTAAAGGGGAAAGGTGACAGAGAAAAGGGCTGTGGAAAGTTATGACAGAGAGTAAGAGAAAAAAAGTATATATTTGGAGGCCAAGTACTGATTCTGAGAAGGTGAAAAAATGGAAGCAGATAAACGGTCTCAAATATCATCTGTAATGAAAATAAGGTGTAAGTAAAACAAAATCTCTGGAAGGAAAAAGCAATGATAAAACTAAAGATGAGAAGAACAGCATGTATTTATGCAGGATCTAGGAAAGAGAGAACTCAGAGTGAACTTATAGTATATGAATCCAGCACTTCTTTAAATCACAACACCAATTTCAAGTTTATTCTCCAGAACGTGATGTAAACAATGTGATCATTCATACTTATTTACGTATTCAGTTATTTATGATATTTTTCTTGCAGCAAGGAAGAAGAAAAAGTAGAATTTGTTTTCTGTAGGGGAGATGGTCCTATAAACAGTGTACTAAATTCTTGTATTTCAAGATTTATATCATAATGAAATGGGATTTAAAGAAGAAAATGTGACTGTGTGATTAACTGTTGCCTACACTTTAAGATACTGAAGAAATTAAAAAAATGTTTACAGAACAGCTATTTTTACTATGAAAAATTTGGAATCATTTCTTAATGATGCAAGAAGTTCAGTTTCTGTGGTTTCCAGATAATTGGTTACAGAATTTGGTGATTAAGTATAATGTACATACTCAAACAATAAAAAGTGCAGGAAGTTCTACATTATCATTAAAATATAGCAAAATTCAATAGCTAGTTTAAGCAGGCAAAAACTATTTAAAACAAAAATCACATTCTTACAGTGTAAGTAAATGAAACAATAAAGATTATTTCAAACAGCTTCTCCTGGCAAGCGTACTAGAGTAAGTATGGAAAGTAGGAAAAAAAATTAAAATTCACAGCAGAAACAAAAAAAGCAAAAAACAAAAAACCACCTTTTCCCAACATTCTCTAGCTCACAGCTGCTGAAGTCTGTGTTGGGAGAGGGAGATCCTTTCTTCCATTCTTGGGAAATGCTTGATACTTGATAGTCGGAAAGAAGCCAGAAGAGATTGGTGTCATTATTGCTGAGGCATAATTAATTATATTGACAGCTTTTTAACTTGGATAAATGCCTTGAATTGAACTAGGTCTATCAGAATATTTGTGAAGTCTCTTTGCACATATTTTCTCATACAAGGTAGTATTGTATCCAAATTTATTTTTATTCTTATCATAACATCCTCCTGTGGCATGAAACATCTGCTAACCTTAGCTCTTGTCTGCTCTGCACTCTTATTCTTTTGTAGTTGTATATTATCTTTCCTGTCTTTCACTCTGGAATCTGTCCTGCATTTCAGTGCAACAGTTTTTGACTCTATGTCCTAGATTTAGCTGGGATAGAACAGATTTTTCCTTCATAGTGTCCAGTATGATGCTATGTTTTGGCTTTAGGAGAAAAAAAATGTGAATAACACACTAATATTTCTAGTTGTTGCTGAGTAGTGCTGTACAGAGCCAAGAGCATTTCAGTTTCTCATCTTCTTGTAGTGTCTTGCCAGTGAGGGGGGCTGAGGGGGCGTAAGGAGTTGAGAGCGGACAGAATCAGTACAGCTGACCTAAACTGGCCAAATGGATATTGCATACCACATGACATCAGGCAGAAAAAACTTGAAAATGGTGGAGAGTTGGTTGTTGGGTGGCTGCTGCTTGGGGACTGACTGGGCATCTCTCAGTGGGTAGTGAGCAATTGCTTGTGCATCACTTGTTTTGTATACGTATATATATGTATTATTAACACAATTCTTATCCTTTTTCTCACTTCTTTTCCTCTATCTTAGTAAATAGTTTTTATCCCCATCCACAAGTTCTACTTTTTTTTCTGATTCTGTCTCCTATCCCACTGAGAGTGTGGGGGAGTGAGCGAATGACTCTATGGTACTTAGCTGCCTGCCAGGTTAAACCACAACAGTCTGCCACTTCTAGTCAGTTTTTCTTTCACCACAATCTTTTGTCTGGACTATTCCAGTTATCTCAGTTCTGTTCATAAAGTTTTGCTATCTTCTTTCTCCATAAGTCTCCACTGTCACTAAATTTACACTGCAACACTGGGACTCCAAAGAGTTGTTTTTCTGCCATGTAAAATGTTATTTATCATAACTATGCAGTGTCAGGCAATAGTAATGCAGACATGTAGTGATATGTTGAGGGGCTGTGAAAGTCTGTGCTTTCTACAGTATACTTTTGGAGAAGGGTGTGTCATAAGGTGCAAGCTACCCCACACTTCCTGTAAGTGCTTACCAATGCAGCAATATTCAGAACTTCTTTGAAATACAAACTCAGTGAACAGAATCCTGGAATATTCCAGTATGCTGACAGCAAACAAAATCAAGATGAAATTTTGTAAAGTACTGTAATTTATCAGAGATTTTCTGTCTTGAAACCTCTTCCCCATAGCCAAATATGATTAAATCTCTCTGGCATTTTCCAAAGGTATGATAGCAATCTGACAGATAAACCGAGAGATTGAATGAAGATATTAGTCTTATTGGCAAAAGTTGGTGACGAATAACTATATTGTGTATAATATTGACTTAAACATTCTGGCAACATTCATTTCCTTTGCTGGACTTATTTTGCAGTTAGAAAACTGGAGTATTTAATTTCAAACCACATGACACAAAATTTTTTCATGTTTTTATGAAATGAAATAAAACCTTTTGAAAATCACAAATTTTCTGACTATTGTTATTCTATAATGTGATAATATGGAAGAAATATGAATATTTCACTTGCTGTTCAAGACAGTAGTATTCTTTTTTCTCAATTTCCCCTTAAATGTAACTGGAAAATGTAATCCACTCAAATATTTCAAGAGTGATTTGAATAAAATACAATCTGGATTAAATGGTCCTAAATTAGAGACAAACACTAGAAATAATAAAATATTAAGCCTGCTTAAGTAGAGTTGACTCATTAATTCATTATTTGGCATTTAGAATGGTGTCCTAATTGTTCTGAGCTTATGTACCTTCTTTTTTTCTCCTTAATAATCCATGGCTCTGTTTCCCTCTGCAGTACTACCTTAAAAACATTAAGGGTTTTTTTTTTTTTTTCCCTGTTCGTGTAAAACTCCTTTTCAATTTTACGGTATTCAAGCAGATAAGGAGAAAAAGATCCCCAAAGAACTTCCTAACGGATTATATTTTCCTTTGGGAAGCAATTATTTTGTCCTTAGAGCTTTTTATATATTTTCTATTCCTTCACATTATATTGCTGGTAGCTCACTGTTTCAGTAAGTGTCATAAAACAGTACTTGTCAATTCTGTCTCTCACACATACACACACAAACCCTATTTCAGATATACCAAAATATATTCCTAATTTAAAATTTTGTAGGTAACTACAATATATATGCAATAGTATGAATGATGGCAGTATTTTCATAGATTTAACAATATTTGTGAGCACATTTAGGCCCATTCAAAACCTCAGAAGCCAAGCTGCTAATGTTAGTCATATTTGAACAGTGTTAAGAAACACTCCAGATTTGCAGGGATGGGATAACCCTCATATCCATACTGAGAACTTAGTGTCCAATTCCCTCCATGTTTTAGTTTCCATAGGGAAATTACGTAGGAAATCCATTTCAGGGAAGAGTGTAATAGCTATGATCTATAACACAAAATTCTTTGAGTAGACATTACCTGAAATACTTTTAAACTAGAGAATAGGAAGCAGAAAATAGAAGTAAAGTTATTAATGCAGTCAAGGAAAAGATACAGATAATTTCGAGCTGAAGTGCTAATTAACCATTCTGAATTCTTTTGCTGTTGTCTAGAGGTGTCTGCTTCTGAGAAACCGTCAGGAACAGGTTGAGCGCCTGTGGTTTAAAGTTAGGGATGGAACCAATAAAGGACAGCTGGTGGCTGGGGTCTACCACAGGCCACCTGATCAAAGGGAGACTGTTGACAAGGCCTTCTTGCTTCAGCTGCAAGAGATGTTGTGCTTGCAGGCTCTCATCCTTATGGGGATTTTCTACCGACCAGGTGTCTACTGGGAAAACAACATGGTGAACTACAAGTGATCCAGGACACTCCTGGAGTCCATTAATGATAACTTTCTGGTTCCGGTATTGGACAGACTGACCAGAGGTGAAGCATTGCTGGACCTGCTGCTCACCATGGCAGAGGAGATCATTAAAAGAAGCAGCCTGGGCTGCAACAACCTGGAACATGGGCCTGGCAAAGAGCAGAATCAGGATCCTGAACTTCAGAGCAATGAACTGTTCTGTTTAAGGAATTGTTGAATGAAATCCCCTGGAAAATTGTCCTTGAGGACAAAGGAATGGAACAGAGCTGGCAGCTTTTAAAGGACTTATCCTAGGACTTTTTACAAGGGTAAGTAGTGACAGGACAAGGGGTAACAGTTATAAACTGAAAGAAGGTCAATTTAGACAGGTCTTCAGAGGGTCTCCCACACAGGAGATCTTTTCCCCTCGGTAGCTGGCTCTTAAATAAGCCCAGGATAGTTCCACCCTGGGCCCACCCCTCCTGGTCACATGGAGGGGGGGCACAGGTGTTCCTTAGACCAGCCACCACCCTTCACCAGGTGCTCAATCACTAATTCAGGCTGTGACCTCATGTTTCCCTTACAATTACTAAAGCACGATTTTCCCTTCATGAACCCATAGTCAACACATTGACTATGTGTGAAAAGTGCTTTGTTTTTTAAGTTCTTTTCAGTATCCCGAAGATAATATTCTCCATCATTTTTCCAGGGACCGAAGTCACACTACGAGTAATTAGTACTTTCCTGGATCTTCTGTCATGCCCTTTTTGTAGATGGGTGTAACATGCGCTAGCTTCCTGTTGTCAGGAACCTCTGCAGAGTTCCAACACCTTTGATAAATTATAGAGACCATTTGTATTAGTCCAATGTTTTCTTTAGACCTCTGCTGGCTGCTGGCATATTTGAATTTTTTTTTTTTTTTCTGACATCACACTGGCCAGCGTAACTCAAGTTTAGCTTCCCCCCCCCCTCCCCCCAAGAAAATGTGAACTGCTGCATTGTTTTCTCCTTGTGAAGCCAAAACCTTGCTTTCAGAGATCATACATATTCTTTTTCTGCCCTAGGTCCAGAAGCTGTTTTGTTAATCAGATTGGTCTTCTGCTTCACTTGCTTGACTTGCCTCACAATGGGATTACCTGCTCCTGGGCTTTTAAAAGGTTGTTTCTGAAAGGAACATGTATCTCTTAACCCTCAGGAGCTGATATGCAAGGGCACTGCTAACTAGCTACCCAAGAAGCTCTCTTAAAGTCCAGGGTGATTTTTTCTCCTTCCACTAGAAATTTTGAACTCAATCCTGTCCTGGTAGACAACAGGTTGGCCATGAGCCAGCAGTGTGCCCTGGTGGCCAAGAAGGCCAATGGGATCCTGGGGTCCATTAAAAAGTGCNGAGGTTGTGGAGTCTCCTTCCCTGGAGATCTTCAAGACCCGCCTGGACGCCTACCTGTGCAACCTGCTGGAGGGAACCTGCTCTGGCAGGGGGGTTGGACTTGATGATCTCTTGAGGTCCCTTCCAACCCCTGCAATTCTGTGATTCTGTGATTCTGTGAATACTTCCATGGTCGCTGTGGCCAAGACAGCCACCTACCATAGCCTCTCTCATAACGTCTTTCCTATACACAAACAACATCTCTAGGAGGGCATTTTTACTAGTTGGTTCACTCAGTACTTTTGACAGGAATTTGTCTTCAACATGTCTTAGGAATTTCCCAGACTTCTTGTTGTGGCAGTGTGACATTACCAGTCTATGTCTGGAAAGTTGAAATCTCCCATTAGGATGAGGGTAACTGATCCAAAGATTTTCCATAATTGTTTATAGAATAGCTCCTTTGTGTAATTGTCCTTAGTGACATCTTAGTTTCAACAGTAGATCCCCATGGCAACACCTACTTTGCTATCTATCCCCTTAATCCTTACCCAGAGACTC
>WBMW01000264.1:0-17563 GCA_013396635.1 Penelope pileata
CTTTGCACCACTCAATGTGGAGTCAGTCATGCAAAGTAAAATAGTTGGCCTCTGCCAGAGCCACTGGTCTTGGAGCAATCCTTCCAGTGATGCTAATACCTCCTCCCTGCTTAAAATAGGCACTAAGAAAGGAGAGGGCACCATCCAGCCTTTTCTTTTATCATAGTATCTCTCCATCAAAGTTCATACAGAGCAATGCTTCACTCCATTTACAGTGAGAAAGTGAAGCACTGAGGGCTGGACTTGTGTCACCTGCCTTTAAATAGAGACCCCAGCCTCACTCGCAGTCTGTGAGGCATTTTTGAAGCACAGCTCTTCTGAACAGTTTTAGATATTTGTTCTCATGTGTTTGAACAACATGCTGCTGATAATGTTGTTAGGAACAATCTAATTAATATTGGTGATAATAGTAGATATTGCTGGCCTTTGGGGAAGTCTCTGAAAAGCATCTGTCAGCGTGACATCTCATATAAACAAATGCATCAGAGTTTAGTCTGGGAAACAGATGCCTCACACTTCAGGATATCATTCAGAACAAGATCCAAAGCTTGACTTCTGGGATCCAAATGCCAAACTGTATTTCTCTAGAAATTCAACAGTAGTTACATATTGGGATTTTGGGCTCAGTTCAGATACCAGTATTTGTCATGCTACTTACCCTAAAGCAAGTGATAATGATTTTATGTAAATTACCCTCCTACCAGCTGGTAAACGATACAATACTAAAGCACAAGATGCCATGCATTTGCTGATCCTGACTGATCCCTGTTTGAGGCACTATTAACACAGACAACAGTTTGTTTTCCCACAGGAGCTGCTTGGAGGACAATTAGTTAAATCCACTCCTCTAATCATGTGGATTTGTTTTGGAGCAAGGCAGTCTCATAATACAAAATGCCTATTTCAGTTTGAACAAGCAGATTTATTAAAGCTTTTACGTGCACACTGTGTAGCTTCCATACGCAAAATTAAAATCCATCTGGAGTCAAGAGAAAATACATGCAAACTAAATACTACAAGAGCAATAATATTACTAGCTCTCACATCAAGCTTGCTGTCAGTGTAGTATTTTATTGTTATTCATAAGAAAACAAAATAATAGTAATACTTTCTCCTCATGGCCAGATCCTGATATACTTCCATAGCAAAGGTCATCTTTTTCTAACTCTCGTGCCTGCTTTGCTTTTCGTGTTGGGCAACGTTAATACTGTGTAAGGTTCTGCAAAACAGGCTGAAGATTTCATGGAACCTAAGGATCTGGGGCAGATCTTAGAGCTGCAGGACCAAGATTACACCAGGCTGAGGCCTCTTGGCATTTCCAGTGGTGCTAATGGCCATTTCCCAGCTCCCTCACACTGCTCCACCATTTTGCCCTTCGTAAGTACTTCTAACAGATTCTGTTACCCTGAGCCAGAAGAACAATAAAACTATCCACATAATTATACTCCAGGATGACTTCATTTAGCCTGATTAATTACACAGGTGTAGTATCTAATCCCCAAATTTAGAACAGTGGCTGCGCTCTAATTATATCCTCTGATAGCTTAATTCTCTCTTTATAGCCCAGCTAAAAATAGTTTGTAACATTTTTTCATTACCCTCCCTCCAAAGGGAAATTTGGCACCTATCATTAGATTCCACTGACAATCCCAATTGCTCCAGCAAGGCTTCTGGGCCCTGCAGGGGAATCCATCCCCCAGGCAAGGCACCACTCAGCAGTGCACGGGTAGATTTGTCCAATCCTTCCACTGCCCACAACAGGAAAGATGCTCCTGGGAGGAGATCTGAGCATCCATGAAGAGTGGGTGCACTGGGTGTTGCTATTTCCATCTTGGAGATGGTGAAACGATGCGGTCAGCCTGAGTGGCTTGACCAGGATCACAGGAAGAATCAGTGTTGGGATTAGAGGTGAAAAATTTCTGGGGTCTGGTTGTTATCTTCACCTCCTACATGAGAAAACTGAGGCTGAGCTGGGGTGAAGGCACCAGTGGCCGTATTATTGCATGTGCTTTCTGACCTATTCTTCATTCACATTTCTCAACACTTTTCATTCTTACATAAGCATACCTCTCCAGTAACTACACCAGTTTAACAGAATAGTGCATACAGAGGTAGACTTGGTTACATCTGTGTAAAGGCTCTCATCACCTCTGGATAAAGACCTCCTATAGCTGCTACGTATACCCATAGGGATATAACTGCAACTCTGTGGAGCGTTCAAATGTTAGGGCAGAAGAATCATACCCAGACGGGTTAACCTGCTGTCATGGTATCAGTAGTCAAAGCCACATTGTACGTCTTTGGTGGGAGACTAGACTCAAAAGCAAAGCTAGGGCATTTGCAAACAGCAAACACCATTTATTGAGATTACATTTTAGCTGCATGGCCATTATGTTAACACAGTCCAGCAAGAAAGAAGCCGGTTCAACCAGGCACAACTTAAAACTGCGGAATCAGCAGGTCTGGGCTGCGCTGAGTTGCTCTGCTGAAAAAGCTGTGCCTCCATGGGCTTTGCTTGGCATGCTATTTGCCCTTCCAGTGTCAGAGCTGATTCCCCCTACCATTTTATCTTGGGACCTGGGTGAAAAATTCTCTGAGATAACTTTGAAAAATTGAGTGCTAGCTGCAAGGTAGATCTTAAAAAGGGACTCAGTGCTCCTGAAAAATGGAAAAAAAAGATATTTCTAATGTGGCTGTGGGGAGATTTTTGGGGACTGTGATTGTACTAATACAACCATGGTTTCCTTGGGGGCTTTTTGAGCCTGGGTATATTTTCAGCACATTCAGTAGCAGTGCAGCCCTGATCCGCTATCCACTGTGCTAACCAATTCCTACAAGTCAGGTATGAAATCCAGTTGGAGACCTTCCCCTGAAGTCTACTGAGGAACAAGCTGCATTTAGTTGAGAACACATTTAGTTGAGTCCACTACTATCATTTTAATACTGCTTTGGGAAAGGATAGGTGGAGAAGACTAGACAAGAAAGAATAGAAATTTAGTTCAGAGTCTCTATTTCCCTTATAAACTGTCACGTACCATTCCACTTGTTATTTACTTGAATATATAATCAACATACTGTGATAGCCGCTAATTGCTTTATTTTGGTTCCATTCTGTCTCATTAGGCCAGTTTACTGTTCTCTGCTTTTTTGTAGTTATAAAAAGAATGATGATAATAGCGTCAGAAACATCTCCAATGCTGCCTATCAGACTCTTTCCACACTAAAACTGCTGCATTCACATTTCATTTTGCATCTCACATTTCCTGCTGCATTGTACTTTGAGCTGACGTCTATATTCTGTTCTGATGCAAGTGACAACGTGTGATTTAGAAACAGCAGAATTAGGAAACAAGCAAAAACAAAACAAAATATCTGGCTGAGGGTGGATATAGACTTAAGACAGTGATTTGTTAAAAAAAAAAAAAAGTGGATTAATGATTTTGGATTTTCCAGAATCTCATAAAAATCTCATAAAATCCTCAGATCTTTGACTGCACCCTCATCATAGCCCAGTGCAGGTGACAGGAAGCTTGGATTGTGCTTCAGACTGCTAAAATTTCATGACCTTGCCACATCTCCTGTCTTTCTTTAGCACTGAGCTCAAAAACAATGTTGAGTTTTGGGTACAAAATGCATGAATCTGATAGATTCAAGACCTTGATTTGATCTCAAACCTGCTTTTACATCTTTGCTTATGCCATGAACAAAATATGTTTTAAAATATCTTGGATTTTTTTGCCTGTAATAATTTGCCAATATTTACTTGTACATATGGGTACAGATATAAGTATAGAAGGTATCTATATTTAATGCATTTATTTACAAAATATAAAGTAAAAATATAGTTTTAATACTTCATTAATCCGTAAGACACTACATCACTTTCACAAAACATCAGATGCTTTTCCTTTCACATTAACATGAAAAATCTTATAAGTGCTTACAGGCATTAAATGTTGTCTTGAAACACAGGTTTACCCATGAGGAGATCCATTGCGCACGCAGCCTGAAATTCTCATTCCCTTGAATCAATAGGAGCTCTCCAGTGACCTCCACAGAGTCAGCCTTAACGGTACAACTAACGAACATGTTCCGAGCTCCAAATTATAAGCTGTGAGAATAAGAAATCCATGAATGAAAGGATTCCTACATGTGACTGCAAGGTGATGGTCAAATCCTCAGCTGGTGCATACTGACCCATTTCTACCTCTCATGAAGATTTCCTTCCCAGGACCAGTATTGTACCATTACTTTCAGCACCCCGTCCCCAAGCCCAGTGAACCATAATTCGAAGTATCAAGGTGTTCAAATTACAGTGTCTCTGTTTTTCCACATCTTTTCAGACTCAAGATTTTACACGCGGCATCAGCTGACATAAGGAAACACTGTCTTATTTGGGCAACCTTGTTCTCCTCACCTGCCTGCTGCTTTGAGCTAAACAATCAATGCCGTCCTTCTCAACTTTTTCCTTTCCAATTAATTAATTTAAATTGACCATTAAGTCAGCAGAGTTTTTGATTGATATTTTCATTAACAACCCTCTCATGCAGACCTGTCCAACACCTAAGAAATGTATGATAATGTCCAATCTGCATGAAGGGGTCTGAACATCTCCCTTCACCTCTCAGCGCTAGTGAGTTATTACTCGAATTGTGCTTGCTGTTTCATTGAGTGTAATTTGAATACAGATTAGCTGCCCCAGTGTTCCAGAGCTTTGGCATTATCATTACTGGGGACAGTAATTTGACTGATGAACACACAGGTTATCACAAGGTCATCACCTTCACAGTATTGGAATGGTCCATCGTCCCAATTTTGGAGGGAAGGAGGCTAAACCTTTCAATAGCAAAATTAAGTCTTGTAAATTAACTTGTCCGATAACTTATTGAATAATTCCTTTACTAATTAAAGAACCAATAGGCTCTTTGTTCTCAGCTCTTCAAAGGCTTTATTAAAATCAATGAGGTAATATCAATTTAACAGTATTTTTTTTGTAGCGAGAATTAAGATCCAATTAGACACAAATGTTCTGTATATGTAAAATGATTTAAAATGTTAAATGACAACAGAAAAAATACTAGATTTACTCTGTGAGAGCAATTATATCTGCTAAGCCTTCTGAAAAGATATGTTCTTTCTTCATTAGCACTCAATACGAAAAAGTAACTGAAAAATTTCTTTAAACCTACAAAAGAAAAAAGTTCTATTTGATTGAGTTAGTGTCAGACTGAGATACCACTCTCATTGTATTCTGGCATTTTCCCCAGTGTGAGAGTTGAAAAATTCAAACCAAAAGAATGTACGTAGTCTGAACTAAAATACACAAGCTGATGTACAAGCATAAATTGTACGAACATCAGTGGAACAAACATATTGATTTGCTACGCTTTCTTCTAAGAAATTTTCAGCTGAATTAGCTTTTTGGTTACAAACAAAATGAATGTGAGGGCCTCAAGCCACTCTCAGCTGATCTCCATCCAAACCATCCTCTGGAACACTTGGTATTGTTTGTTAACCAAGACATTAGATATAAGATACAGTTTAGGGGAAAAGATATAGCTAGATGAAGATGACATTATAATGTTCAATTTCATCAAGTATGGCTTTAGATAAATGTGTTTTCTGTCCATAACAACTCTCATGAAAGTGTTTTTTAAAGGGTGAAGTTGTATTTAAGGTTTTTGGACAAAATCAGGAAAAAAGTTTAATAAGTTATTAATAAAAAATTGAAAGTGTCCTTTTGTTATTGTTGGAGAAATGTGCTCTTTTAAAGCTAAAGCAAAACATGATGTAGTTAAATTTTTGTATATGATTACAAAAATATGAAAGAGACAGGAATGTTAAAGATCTACAAAGGTAACACATGAAGTCAGTGATTCAGAAATCTGTGAAAGAGCACAAATGTTTTAAGGAATTCCATTGCAATGATGAAAATAGGAATAATATTTTGATGGAGGTGATACCTGAAAATGATGATATTTTAGTGAGAACAAGACAGTATAAATGAAAATGAGCAGAAGTAAAGCACACTGGTTCTGCCTACTAAAGCACATACATGGAAAACTAATTTCCTCTGTGAGCATTAATATGATCACAACACGTACATGAAAAGTATATCAACATTTAAAAATTACTTTTGCACCAAGAATGTGAGATGTCATTAGTACCATAAGCATAGAATGTATTAGATGATAGAGGATGAATAATTGTTAGAAAAAGGGAGGCAGAATTTGGGTAAAATTGAGCAGGGTTATGTAAATACACAGCTTTCAAGATTTCTAACATACAATGTATTTTTGAAAGTGTAGCAGTGGTATCTCATATTTTCAGAAATTATCAAATTCCACCAAAGCATTCTGATGCTCAAAAAATTTCAAAGAAAGGGTTCCCTGAAGGAAAATTTAACAAAAACTGTTAGATTTCAAAATCTCAAATTAGATCTCAAAATTTCAAAAATTCAAGCATTCCCAGCATTTTCTTCAGCATAATCTGCTTTTACTGAAAACTAGATTATATACAGACATGTTCTGAACAAAATATATTTTCATCTGGGCAGACAATCAGTTGTACTACGTGCCATACAGTGCACAAGGGTCTACACAGGCCTAAGATAGAAAAGGTGCTGCTGACTGTGGCAACATTTAAATTCTTCTGGAGAAGTCAATTATCTTCAAAAAAGATATGGAGAAGAGAAATGAAGAAAGAAATGTCTCTGCCTCTGACCAAGCCTCAGACTGAAAAGTGTTCTGGTGCCACTGGCAGAGGGATTTGAAAGTGAATTCTTGTTAAAAAGACTTTGTTGAAATCACTCTGAAAACACTGTCTCTGAAGACATAACAATGTATTAAGGTGGGGTGCAAACAGCTTCACTACATTTGTCCAGCAGGATTCATTGATGTTTTTGTCCCATCTCACTTTCAAAGCGATCCTAAATGTATCCCAATTAATCTTTCACACCACTTCGTCCTGCAATCTCTCTACGTATTATTTTTGACCTTCACAGCATTTCGCCAGCATTAACGAATTAATTCTCACAATACTTCTCTAAAGGAAGTGAGTAAACACCATTATCCCTCTTGTAAACCAAGCCAAAGAGGTCTTGTGCAGCAGCTCTGCTTGAGGCCATCATGTTTTCTTCAATTTCTTCATCTCTTAGCAGCAAGGCAGAGCAATCAGATCTTGACTTTTCTTGGCTTCTAGACTTGGGCTTGGATCTCTAAGTCACACCTTTACTGACATTAGCAACCTACTGTGGCCTAAAAGATGAGGATGAGCTAAAACTCAGTGACATCTGCCATGCCAATCTTACAATATCTTTTTTTGTTGTTTGTTTGTTTTTATTGAAAAGGAACAGCAATCCCTATTGCCTGCCACAGAAGAAGACAGTGGGGAAGATCTAAGAAATATTTTCTTTGTGGATGAATTGAGACTATGTAAATCAATTAGTCATCAAAACAATTTGACACTTGGAAAATTGAATCTTCAATTAGATGTTATCTTCCCAATATCCTTTATATCCTCCCTGGACAGAGATAACACCTTTGTTATCTTGCTGAGAATCCACCTGCCCTACTTTAGCAGAAATGATCAACTGATAGTTATAAAACCCTTGATGTCCTTGGCAGAAAGAGTCCCACAGAGACACGAACACATTAGCAGCCATGGGATGAGACATTAGTTACTACAGCCTCAATAGTGGGATTTTACAACCTGGTTAAAGTGAGTGATTCCAACCCTTCTCTGCACTTGTGATTTAAAGATATCTTTACCTCGGAAGCTGTGTCTGAACCCTGTTACTGACAGGAAGAGGACAAAATTAAGGAAGGTTCTCTTTTTGAGAACATTCACAGCACCTTGCATTCAACCCTTCTCTCACTTAGATAGCACTTTCCTTCTCTACGCAGGGAAAGCATGGCTGCAGCATCCCTTGAAGTTTGGCTTTGTCCTGTCATAAGGGACTAGACTGGGGGCCTTATCTCCGCCCATGTGCTGAAGCCCAGACCTGCCTTGTAGGGTGTGTCTGAGGTAACACCAATGAAGAAATACACTACTTTGAAAGGATGGATGGGTAAAACGTCCATTTCTTGTTTGGCTTCCAGATTTTATCAACACTCCTGTATTCATTATGGTTTTTCATCTAGGTCTGGCATTTTTTTCCTTGTTTATACTGTGAGCACTTCTAAACACCACATTATCTAGATAGGAAAAGAGCAATGTCAAATTAACCTCCAGACCTGCCTGCTCACTAATCCACAGTGCAGCTGCTACTCCTCACTTGTAGCTCATTGAAGCTCCCTGTGTTATTTCTTGGCAATTTTCATCTATTCAGAAGTTGCTGAGTACACAAATCCCACACTGGCACCCTTCTTAGATATCAAACAAAATGCACTGATTTACTCCATCTGCTGATTTGGCCCTCACAGTCTTGGTTTACAACTCCCAATCTGTTCCTGCAGAAGAATGATTTGGAGCTTTATTGCTTCTTTGAGACCCACCTGCTTCAAACTCTGAAACATAAGGAACATCCCATGAGATCAGAAGATCAGGTCTGGCTCCAGCAATGACCTCCTTCCTTACTGAGCTCTAGAAGAAGCTAGCTAGAAGGTACCAGCCTGAGTCATTTACCCATGCCACTAAATACAGGGGTCACCTAGGGTGCAGAGTCCCAGTGTAAAGGGAAAGGAGTTCAAATATTCACTGCAATATTAAAAACTAGATAGTTTCAAAAATGTTCCTCTTTGTCACACTAGAAGTCAGATTTGCTCTAATCATAATCTTACTCAAGTTGGTTTGCGTTTTTATAGTGCAAAGGACAATTGTTTATTTTAGATTAAATTTAGATCTCAGCTGTGGAGCAGTGATGTAGAGTATAATCTCTGAAAACTCAGTTGCATTTAAAAACAAAGATTATGGCTTCTTTAACCTTCAGAAAGTATATTCTATTATAAAGCCATGTTAGTTACCTGCTGTAAATATACTAAAATCAACATCAGATAAATACAAGATGCATCAAAAGATTTAAGGCACCTGTTGTGTATTTAGAAGAGTTATATCTTGTTTATGGTACAGTATAAAATGCACAACTGATTTATATAACAGCTAGTCTATTGCAGGGGAAATCTCATTTCAATCATAAATGGCAGAAGTTGATTTAAGAATTCATTCTTTAATGGGTCTGCAATGTTCAAATTTAAACTCATTCAATTCATCAGCAAAATATTCAATATGGGGCACAGGGAACTCATTTAGGCAAACAGAGACTTTTAATATAAATTTTCCAGGAGATTTCTTCATTGATTCAGCAGTTTAGTGCAAAATGATTTGTGCGATACATTCTCAAGGATCAATGCAGGCCAAGTCAATGGCTAATATAAAACAATCATCCCACCGACTACAGAGAACGTGTCAATGAACTTTGACTTCACATTGAACTGCTCTGTGGAAAGCAGAAGGAAGTCTGATCAAAATTAATCATGACTTCCCCCCCTTACCTTTACCCATTCTCTATTATTATTGTTTGTATTACAACACAACTTGGAAACCTTATTCGAGACCAGAGCCCTGTAGCGCTAGGTTCTGCATAAACACATGTGAAGATGCCACCTTTGCCCTTAAAAATCAATATCCTCAATCTCCTCGCTTCTCATGGTGTGTGCCACCATCTCACAGAAATGTGGGGATTATGATGGGGAGCTGTCAGAGCTGCTACAGCATGAACCAGAGGACTTCTGTGAGATCTGTGAGCCTCGAATCTCCTCTGGACAAGGCAAAAAAGAAGGGACCCTAATTCAGCAGTCACCACAGCAAGGTGCATCTTTGTGGATCTTTGTGCTTTGCACAGTTAGGGGTAGCCCTTGAAGGGTCTTGGAGGTTATTTTGCAGGACCAAAGCCTAAGGAAAGAAGAGGAACACAATACTTTAATTTGCTATTATCCTTAAAATTTAAAGTCATACCTAGAACTCTCTGGACGAGCTTCTGGTGAAGCCCACTTGCTGGTGGTCATAACTTCGTTTACTCGTTAACCTACCCTTGACTGAATGATTTTGTATGTGAGCAGAAAGAGACTTGGAGAGCGTGGCAAGTTCCTGAAGAGATGAATGTGGGAACTGCCCTGCAGCTTTTGATGTAGGCACTGTCAGACAGGTGTCACTGGTAAAGCATAGGAGGCAACATGGTAAAAGCGCAACTGACAATGGACAGGCAGTCTGGCCAAGAGAGAGGCATTTGAGCATGGGCGGAAATAACTAAAGGAGCCATCCAAGTGGCCAAAAGAGACCATTAGCACAATAAGCAAGGAAGATGCAGAAATTCTGGATGGAGTATGTGGGTGTTAGGAAAAACTGGGAGGAAGCAAAAAGCGTAAGCAAATTGACAATTAATTTCAGTGAAATTTGTAAATATAGCAGCCCCTACCTTGAGTGCTGTTGTATTGCTCACATTTCAGAAGGGTTATATACAGAGAACAGCTGAGATAGGGTGAAACAGCAATGCAGGAGAATAAAAGTAGCATCCCAGTTTGTCAAACTACAATCTAACCAGTCATCCCAAAGCTGAAAATAACCTGATTATTTTGATACAAACAGCCCATTTTACCCAGAGTTTGCTGGTATACTCTTTGATCTTAAACCTGTACAATAATAATTGTTCAACTGGTAGGCCAAAGTTGCTAAAACAGCACGGCTCACACCTCCATAGGTGGGATTCGTCTTATTGCATAGAAAGCTCCGTTTGAATTACTTAGCCTGTTCTTGAACTTACCTACTCTATTCAGCAGTTAAATCTAGTTGGTAGATCATCTTAATGCAGCCTTGAATATTCTTTCTGGTAGCAGAAGGTTATAAAGATAGGAGAGCCAATGTCAGCTGAGCCTGCCAAATCTTAGCTGTCATAAAGATCTATGCAGTGAATCAATATGGGAAAAACTTAAACATTTTAATATGAAGAAAAAGTATCAGATTTGAGGATCAGTGAACTGCATATTTACAATTTTTTCTGGTGCACCTGGTGTATTTGGGACTAATTTGAGGGATGCAGTGGAATACTCTAGCATGAAGTAGTTAAGATTTTGGCTAAGCTGTATCTCAGAATGTTGCGATGGAGCAGCATCTGAAATGCTGTTCTTTCTGTATGAAGGCTTGACCACTAAAGTGCCTGGAAATAGGCTAGAATCCATTTAAGAAGGTTGCAGTTTCATAATACCGAGTATAATTGCACACCTGATGTTGCTGAATTAATTCATCCCAAGCATGATAAATTTAGATTTTGTCTCATAAAAGACTTCGTTGGTTGGCTGCTGAACTTGAGTGAGCGATGCAGATCTGTATGATGTTGTTGCTCACAGCTACACTCAGAGGCATTCTGGAGATGAACTTTCTTGATTGGACACACAGTATTTTTAAAGCACCACCTGAACTACAGAAGCAATTCATGTACACCTAGATAAAATGACATATGTTACATAAACAACAGGTGCAGAGGCCTGGTCTTCCAAATGAATAACTTCTGGAGAAACTATCATATGGCCCCGTTTCTTCTCCAGGTTTTTGGAGGAACTTGGAGCTAGAAATCAACAAGTTGGGAAAACTGCTAGATCCCAGTGTTTATAGGTAGTTTTGCAGGAGTGGGTGGGAAGTGGAAGGTACAGCATCGTGGTGTAAGAGGCAGCTCTGGTTTTCTCTCTCCAAATAGACCTCCATTGGATGAGCTGGAAGTTTCATTCCTGAGCCAGAACTTCATGACTTGCTTCAGAAAACTGAAGAGAGAGAAAGTGGGACATTCATTTGGGTTCAGATTGGAAGATGAAAAGACTGGCTACTGTTTTGAACGGATTTCTAGTAGTCTGGTACATTTAAAGCCTGAATATAGACTTAAGTTACACTGAATGCCCTGTAAGCAGAAGTCAAATTAGATCAGAGTTGGACATAAGTATTGTCAGACCTGCTAGCATGGCTGCACATCTTGCATGCTAATCCCATCTCCTTCAGGGACTGAGATTTAGTGACTGCAGTAAACCGTTAGGCACATGGCAAAACTTGTCTCGTGTCTTTTGCTACGTACCCAGGTTAGCGGCATAACACACATTTCTGAAAACACAGAAGAAAAAAAACTAACAACACTAGCAGCAATAGAAATTTTCAGTTTTGACTGTCTCAGCTCAGACTGGTGACAGGGAACTCTTGTCTGATGCCTGAAAGCTCCTTCTAAGATCACACAATACATTTACAAGGTTATAAAGGCTTTCCCATTGCAACGTTACTGAAAGCTTGCTATGTAAATTACACTAGCCAAATTTCAAGCCAAAGGCTTCACTCATATTTAATTAGAATTAAGTATGTTGGGCTTTACCACAGGTTGTCTGAAGTTTGTGGTCTTCCCACTGAATTCAGTGGAGTTTTGGTCTCACTTCTTAAGGCATTTTCTTACTCAGGGAAAGATACTTAACTAGCTTTTTTTTTTTTTCCAGAGTTGCTGAATAATCACAGCACACACTGACTGAAAATCAGCCTTTATTATCCTTCAAAAGAAAACAAAGTACCTCATGTTTAGACACGGTTTTAAATACGCTAGCCAGACTTCTCTCTGGCGCATCAGAATGCTGTAGTTCCTTGTGTTTACTTTGCAGAACATCCTAAGCACTACAGACAAAAAGCAGATGCAAGTGAAATGCATTATATTGGTGTTGTTAGATTTCCTGCCAAAACCTCACACTAGTTCAATACAATGTCCTGAAAATCCAGTCAACTCTCAGGCATGCAGCGACTTTTTCGTATCCATACTCCTTAACTAATGGTATGTCTGTATTATTAAAGCAAGAGAAGCAGAAAATTAGCAAAAACAGCTTTGTCAGATGCTGAATTTTGGAGCTTCATGACTGTTGGAAGGACCCCAATTATCTGATAAAAAAGGGGCTCAGTAGTTTTGTAATAACTAAATTACATCCATACTTGACACTGCAACTGGGAGCATGCAAAACCTTTTCTGCTTCGATGATCAAAAATAATCAAGGAAGATAATCAGCAAAAATTAACATTGAGCAGCTAATCTTTGGAGTTTCATTTTATTTTTGCAGTGTCACAGGGAAGATGACACAAAACCTGTTGGCTTAATTTTCCTGTGTTTTCCTATCAAGCTGTGAATGCCTGTACAAAAGGTTTACACGCAATCCCTACTGTAATGAAAATCAAAGAAAATATTGATTTAATTTCCAAATTATTAATCAACTTCACAGCTGAACAAAAATATTGTATTGCTCAGCTCAAGCAAATCCTAACATCTTTGCCTCCAGCTATGAGTCCAAGAGCTGATGAAGGACAAAATAGTAATGTACATACTGTACGTGCTTGGGGAGCATTCTTAGAGAATAAACAAATAAGCCGTACAGGCAAAAAGATGCTTTGTAGTATTCAAACGAATGAAAAATCACAGAGGAATAAGGTAAGTAAAGATAATCTGCCTTTAGGGCAAAAAATTCCCGTGCAAACTTACTCTTCTAAGAGAGTGAAACAGCAAGCACAGGATATAGCAATACAACAAATAATGGCCTTATTAGAGACAGAGCCTCAGGAAATTTGACTTTTTAAAGTATTTTTCCAGTGTATCAGTCTTCTTGCAGAAACAGACATTGATAACCAAGGGGAATGGATGGCCAGACTGCAGAAGAGGATATCAGTTAGGGGACTGTGCAAACAGTACAGTGCATTGGGTCGAATAGCAGAACTAGAAGTGTAAGATAGTGAGCAGCATGTCAGATCAGCTTGCTAGTTTTTGCAAGATTCAGAAGTGTTATAATGATACAAGCTGCACCGTGCACAACCCAAGGGAGAGCCTGTCAGCTGCAACTGCCCAGATCCCACAGAATCGCTGAGTTACCGGGTTCTCAGAGAACCAGAGCATCTGTATATAGTGAAAAATTAATAGCACAAAAGGTAAATATACACATGAATGGCACAAACCCTGTTAAAGCAATCTGATCTCTCTCATAATTTTTTATTATGAAGTCAACTAAAAACCAAACAAACAAAAAAAACCCACCACGAACTTATTCAACAATTACAAAGTTTGGCCTGAATTTGACCTCAGACTCTGCCAAGCATGAACTGATAAATACTTTTCCCTAGCAAGTTTCAGCAAAATCACCAGCTGATGTTTGCTTTTGTTCCTGAAAATTTTTTCAGTTTGGCACTCAGCCCCAAATTTTGGGGTTGAATCTTGTTTGGAGATACGGTCACAATGCCAATCAGAATTTGGGTATCATGATTCATAGGACAACTTAGGTTGAAAGGGACCTTAAAAATCATTGAGTTCCAACCCCCTGCCATGGACAGGGTTGCCACCACCAGATCAGGCCACCCAAGGACCCATTTCTTCAGGTCCCATATATTTTAGCAAACTATTTTTTTCCTCCAGAAAACAGCAGTTCGTTGAAAATTTTCATAGGAAAGTTTCAGCTTCAGCACAGGTTGTTTTGGGGATTGTTTCCCAGTTGCAAGGTTGAATTTTTGGTGTGAAAAAAAAAAGCCGTAGCAACTTCCAGGGCAAACAGCTACTGCACTGTGCTTCATGCTGAAGCTTCCAAACCAGCTTGATGTTACCACAGACATGAGCAAAGGCCAAAGCCAGATTTTGATACCAGTTACAGATTTCCAGCTCCACTGATTATCGTATTCCTTCCATTAATTTCAACAGGATCGAAAAAGGTCTGAACTTTGCAAACTGTGCTCCTGCACCTAGGGAAAAATGTGTTTTTTAAAATGTAGCCACCTCCGGGGAAGGAAGCAGCAGTAATTTAACAACAGAAAAAAGCACGCACATCAATCCAGCACAACAAAATATGAATAATCCCAGTCTCTGCAAACTGGCTTGCCCCCTGTACTATGTGGAAATGAAAAGCAGCCGAAACGTCATAATATTAGCATATTATGCCGGTTCTCTTCAATCTAGTGAGTTCCCTGTCCTCAAACTGCAATTCTTAAATGAGAAGGAGATGAAATTTGGGGTGAGGCCACAGAAACTGGAAGGTGGAACGACAGTTAACTGTGTTCTAATAGGACATCCCTGTTATTACCAAAAGGGGAACAGTAAAATCAAGGGGGAAATTGAAGAGGATGGAGGCAGGAGAGAGAACAATCCACAACAAATTGTGAATCTTTACTTTTCCTCTTTAAATGAATGAAACCATAAAGTTTAATAGTGTTGGTAAATGTGCCTTATCATTGACTGAAAATCAGATTTGCCATCGATTTGATTTTCAGAGTATTACTCAATCAAGCACACTTAACTGCAGAAATTTAGTATTTTTATATCTTAAAAAAATCAGTGCAAGCAAATCTGCCAAGCCTCCCCTCTGGCTACAAGTCTAACAACTGTTGAAGGACAAAAGATAATATATGTGAATACCATTGCCATGGTTCACTGGGTTAAAACAAACGGCCCCCATTTGACCTTTAAATTGAAGGGTTTCCCTTTATATCACTAGAGGCAAAATGCATGGGCATGAGTATAACAACAACAAAAAGGGGACTTGGATAGCTGAGTTGTATTTGATTTGTGAGATTCTTATTCATTTTTAAGGGGATACTTTTTCTTTTCCTTTGGAGGGGGGTAAACCCAAAAGTCAAATTGATGAAGAGAAATGGAATCTGAATCCGGCCTGGGCTACGCTCACTGCTGGTTGGTTGGTCACCCTGAGGGAAATGATATGTGTGCAGCTGGGATGATGAATTGGGTTTGTTTAAGTCATCATTACATTGTACTTTTTTATGGACCTTAGTATTTATAACACTTAAAGTTGATTGAGTAATGTGGGTTGCCTTGGCGTCCCCGCTGGTCAGCCGGGGTGACGGGCCTTGACAGCAAACATGAAGATATTACTGCTCCAGGACTGGTCCAGGATGTCGGGGTAATCTTAAGCAATCTGCTGCTTGCTCTTGTGTGTAATACACTGCTGAAAACTTTCCCTGTAAGTGCATATGTGTGCATACATATAGGTTTCTGCACGTGTATTTAGCGAAGAGCTCATGCTACTCAGAAATAAAAGAAAGCAGCTGCTTTATTGAATTATGTTTTCTTTTGAAGCAAAATTTTGTATTAAGAACAATATTGTTACAAATTGGAAATACAGTGACTTTAAGATATGTAATAAATTCATTACTTTGGGTTAGTCTCCCCGTTTCTACTGAACAGCATTCAGCTTTGCATAACCATTAGGAGAAAATATATAGCTCAGGAGCAAAAGGTGTTTACCCACTTCTCCTTGATGGGAACAACAACGGGAACTCATTATCTTTAAGCCACCAATTCCAAAATAATGAACTCTAGGTGAGTGGAGCTGTGCACGCATCTGAAAAGTGACGATAGTTAGGATCCAAGTCACAGCTGAGATGGGCATTGCTCCAATACGTATGTGTGTTCATTTGTACCATGTTTGAAAACAACGTTACAGCAACATACATTTCTGCTTGTGGTTATTATTGATGTCAACAATTTACTTAAGTAACACAATATGTTGAATATTTAAACCAAAAGGCAAATCCTGAAATCATTTATAGAACTGGCTTTGACTGGGTAGGACCAGTAGCATGAACAAAGTTGCTTTATCTGTATGTGTACAATTAGTACTATCCCTCCAGCATGTGTGCTTCTGCAGGCAGATGTGCATGACTACATACAGACAGATGTGTCTACATGTACACACCTCAATGTGAAAAAGCCCAGAGTTTGAAGACTGGTAAATGCCACAGCTAAAATGTCATGATCATTAGGACATCAAGACACAGTCTTTAGTAATAGCTGAATTTTTCAAGCAGCTCTGCCTCATTCAACACAAAAGGAGCAGCAAGAAACTAGTCAATATTCTGTTTTATTGTCATGACTCTGCGGGTGACCCTGTGATTAGTTTACTGCACATTATCCTCATTCCATCCTTAGGAAAGAACTATAATATTGCTAGCCCACATGTAGAGTTTGAATATATGAGACTGGAGTTTCTTCTGCCTATTGCAGAGGAAGTTAAAGCGGAATTTTACCTAGAATATAATGTGAAAGAGTTTCTTCTTACTCAGTTTTCCATGCATTTTTCCAATCTCCACATGCCTAAATCAAGATCCAGTTTGAGAACTTCTGTTACCCTTACACCTACCTTCCCAGCCACATGTTTCCTACCATCCCTTGCTCCCACCTGGCTCAGCTTATTACTTTCTTCTGATTTCAGATGGGCTCCTAGAGATAGAAGCTCATCCTAGAACACTGCCTTCTAGGGAGGGACTGTATTAATACTAATACTCTCTTCTTCGTTCAGATTTGGTTTTTCAACCTTAGTATCTTTATAATACTCAACTATGTCACACAATTTCAAATGCTTTTCATCATGATGAAAATATATCTCCCCACTGAACTATCAAAAAGGAAATTTTTCTTACACACAACACAGTGTGTTTTCCTGTGATTTTACACTCAGAAGCACTTTGACTACTTTAGCTGAAATGTCCCTAAAATATGCAGCCAGGAGAAATATCTAGCATGGAAGTTTTCAACTGGACCAGTTCACATTCAAAAAAAAAAAAA
>WBMW01000264.1:17591-32591 GCA_013396635.1 Penelope pileata
AAAAAATAAGCAAGGTCTTGTAGTAAGAACTTTCAGGGAATCTTAGAGAAAGGAAAATGAAATACAGGTGCTATTCAGTATTTGTATTGCCTGTAGTTACACACATCATAAATATGCCAGCAGAGACCCAGAGCTCTTGATTGTACCTGACCTAAAACAGGGACCTGACAAGGAAATCAGACCTTGTCCTTACTGATCTGTGCTGAGAGGGCACACATTTGACTCATAATGGGGCAAATTCTGCTCTCATTTACATCAGCATGAATTTTAAGGAGCCATGCTAATTATAGGAGAGATTGCTATGTCTGAGTATCATTTGTTTTAGCAATGATCTCAAAGTATCTGTGCTGCTACCCACTGAATTATTGCAAAAATAATCCTTTTTTGGAGGAATAGCACAAGTGCGTCAAGGAGATATTTGCTAATACATCTTTTACTACAATACAATAGTATTGTATTATAATACTATTGTATTATATACAATACAATAAAAACAAGAGAGTAAAGTTAAGAAAATCTTTCATTGGGCCAGCATCTGCACAGAGCCCCTTCTCTTTTCTCCCACCTCACTCTACTTCAGTGGCAAAAAATAAAAAGATACTCAAGATCACTTTTTCCTTTGCTTTATATCAGATCTCAACCGCAAAAAGAAGCTAAGTTGATAATAAACAACAAATGAAATTGTATTACAGGTGTGCTCCAAGTAGCTCCAGAAAAAATCTGGAAGAGTTGGCTAATACACATACATCCCCTTTTCTGTTTTTTGTAAGCTTCATTGTTATCTGCTATGTGAAACACCAACTCAGTTGAAATTTCTCACTAATCAAGTGCATCCTTCTAATGAAGGTGCATGGCAGAAGTGTTCTGCGTGAAGTGCTGCCTAATGCAAAATTCAAGTAAACACTTGAATTACTTTAAAAGCCTATTCAAGCAGATTTTTAAGTGCAGTATACAGCCATTTGCATTGTCACCCAATTTGTACACAAGCAGAACTACACACACATTCAGTCTGCAGATGCAAATTCAAAGCTTAACGAACCGGCTCCTGAAAATGATTCTTAACTGACCAGCCAGAGCATGGATCAATAAGAAGGCCCAGAAAGCCCTTCAATCCTCTATTGTCATTTCAAATCCAAGCTCTAAGTGCTAATCTACAAGGGCTGTAATTTATTGCTTTATTAAAATTTTGTGGGAGTGATAAATCCACTCTCTGAACACTGAGGGTCAGATGCTGATGCCCTGTTTGACTTTTTTCCCCGTGCTCATTGTGATGGCTTTGCAGGGCGATGTCATACCCTTGGTTACTCTGATGTTGCAGCTATGTCTGGAGATGAGCATGCTCCCTATCGCCACATGCTCCATCCCCTCAATGGAAGAAGAGAACTGCTCCCATAGAAGCACTGTTGATAAAGTACTGCGAGATTCTTCCTTGGAAGCAAGGCAGCTTCAAAGAGCTGTAATCCCAGATGAGAGCTGCAATTATCAAAAAATTCCCCTCGCTTCACTGATGCTGCTTTGGTCCCTACATCCTCTGGGTCATAGGATATATTAAAGCAAAAGAAGAGTCAAAGAACACAGAAGAAATACTGTAATAAGGAGGCAGATTTAAGGATTCTGCCTACTGGTTTGTCATTAGTTTGGTTTCTGAAGAGGATTACAAGAAGATAGTTGTAGCTGAGGTTATTTGGACTTCACTTGAGTTTGTCTTGCCAAGGCAGCAGAGCAAGGGCAGAGTCCTACTGAGACCACCTGGGAATAGTCAAGCTTTGGCAAAAAGCCTGAACTGCCTCAGATCGGTGTTCTGTTATTTTTTATTGTTAACCATAAATACTAAAAGTAAGGGAGATCTATGTTCAGAGAGACCATCTTCATGACGTTGATGGAAGTTCCTTCAGAATGGCACTGAGCCAATGTTGTGTTTCATTTTTCTGCATAGACAGGAGAGGTGAGGCTCAATACTCTACCCCACGAGCAGATGAATGCCCTTGGTGCTTGCTGATGTTAGGAGGAATGATTAGCATGTGGTATCTAAGGATCTGCTCAGCATCACTCACCTACACACCCTCAGAAGCAAGAGCAGGAAAATCAAAGTCACTCTGTTCAAGAACCTAGCAATGATCTCAGAGGGTTTGAAGTAATCCAGTGTCTAGAAAACATCTTCCTACACATAAGTCCCTGACGTTATTTTGGCTTTTTCCAGTTTTGTTTTCTTTATTTTCTGGTGATGAAAAGAGCTGTATTGTTTGTTTTCTGTCTGCCAGAAGTTCCTTGTATTTCCACGCTCTGCTAGATAATAACCTCCTTAATGCAGTCTGTAGTACATCCTTAATACTGCTGTAAAACTGAAGAGTGGAAAAAATGTCAACAATAAAATTTTCCGAAATTAGTTGTAAATAACACGTGCACTTATTCCTACATCCCCACAGTTTGAAAATTTTGCCTGCAAGACACCCATGTGCGCACAAATCTTGCAGAGACAGAACACATCCAAGAGGAGGTCTTCTCCGTAAGCCGCTTTCCTTCTCGAGTAATAGGAAAATCAAAGAGAAATTGGCTTTGGCTTTCAAAATTAAGAGGAACTCTTTAAAAAGAGGAGCCCTGTTCCAAAGCATTTAAGACTGCAGCAAAATATATTTGCTTCATGAATGATCTTCAATCTATCAAACTCCTGCTCCTCTTTAGCAAAGCCATTTTCATTGTCAGGTCAAAAAATGCAAACAGCTTTCCCTCTCCTTTGCTGAAGGGCCTATTCTGCCACCACTTTCCATTATGAATGAAGTTCATTCCTCCACAAATGAAGCTCATGAACAGGCTGAGTGACAGACAATTGCCAACATACAAGTAAGCTCTATCCTGGATTTCTCCTGAATGAAATAATTTATAGGGTACGCAGAGAGCTAAGCGTTGCCTTCATTGCAAGAATTCCACTGAACTTGTGCGTCTTCTGTTATCTTCTAAACATCAGTTTCTACAACTACCTTTCCACAACAACACGAGAGTAAAAATTAAAAAGTACCAATAGCCTTAGAAGATTCCAGCTTCTAGGTAGATAAAGGAACCCTATACTAAAGTAGCTGTTTCATGATATTTATATATATGATCTATACAGTAATTGCATGTATTTAAAAAACTAAGAAATAGGGACCTTCAAGCAATAAATTATCTAATTCCATATTGAAAACAGACAAGAATAGAAGTACTAACTCCGGGTTTTGCACCACAGGCTGGAAATTTCAATGTGTGTCAGCAAGCAGGACTCTTTAATCGCACAGGACAACTTTCCTTGCTCAGTAGGTCTGAAAGTTTTGACTGCTACTACTATTCACCTTGTATACTGTACAACCCTGACCACCAGTGTTATTTATATAGGAATGAGGTCTTTCAGTGGACACTCTTGCAACTTCTGTAGTCCACACTTCTGTGCGTATAAGTGGTTTGCAGGGTGTCCTGCAAACTTCCTCTTCAGCTGAGGGCAATCTAGCACTAACCTGTCAAGATGAAGAGCTACTAATGTAAAAGATACCAGATAGAGTTTTCAAAATGGTTCTGGGTGCCCAACTTCTCCTTAAATTGTTGCATTGGTAGAAAGGATCACGGAGCAAAAAGGGATAGATATTGAAGAGTATATAGACTTAGACCCAAACACTTATAGAATCATTAAGGTTGGAAAAGATCTAAGATCATCTAGTCCAACAATCAGCCCATTCCTACCATGCCCACTAAACCGTGTCCTTCAGTGCCACATCTCCACGTTCCTTGAACACCTCCAGGGACAGTGACTCCAACACCTCCTTGGGCAGCCTGTTCCAGTGCCTGACCACTCTTTTGGAGAATAAGTTTTTCCTAACATCCAACCTGAACCCCCCTGTTGCAATTTAAGGCCACTACCTCTCATCCACAGTCCTACGTGCAGAAATTTGGCACACAGACACACTTGAAAGTCCTGTTTGATGACTAACTCAACCCAAGCCCCAGGGAAAGCACTTCACATGTCCTTTCATTTCTGCATCTGGAGATCTTTAATGGGAAGAGGAGGAGTTTAATAGTCAGCATTTTTTTTTTTTTTTAAAGTTTTAGTTGTATAGAAAAAGACTTATGTAATATTTTTTGATCTGCTTTTTGACTCCTAAGAAGAAACTTGCATTTAAAATCCCAATGAAAATGGTTTAGGATGATGGTTAGGCAGGTTCATTTGGATCCAGACTGAGAAACTGGCATTGTTATTTAGTTAGTATTGCTCAGTGAAACTACTAGCTTGAAATGCTACACTGAGGATGATACGGAAAGAAAATAGATCACTTACCATATGAAAACTGTATCTTATTTCTTAGAAGTCTTTCAATTTTAATTAAACCAGCAATTATTGCTTGGATATAAGAAAGCTGTTTCTTTAAATGTGCATTTTCTACTGAAGCTGTTGTTTCTTAGTAAATCAGCAACATTAGAAGTTTTGATTTAATTCTAGCAAACAGTAACAAATCAGTTGCCAATTATGTGCATGTCACTTGCACAACTGTAATATCTGCCTGCAGGTATTGTGACTGAACAAGCCAGAAAGGTATAATTGTATAACACTATTTCAGTTTTTACAACTAATGAGAAAAAAATCAGAGCAAGAAACAGACCTACAGAACTCCTTAGCATTGACTCTAAATGAAATTCTGTTTAGGTCCACATACTCTACTGGTAGCGCATACGAGACGTATGATAAGGTAATGATAATAATGTCAATTCTCTCTTTCTTAGGCAGGGAATAAGATTACATAGACTTGTTACTACAGAGGCCTATCACTCCTGCAAAAGCCTGCGCTGTGAATGAAATGGTATTTGCCTGTTTATGTGAAGAATGATGAAACTTTAAATGAATCGTTGACCTTTCTTGAATGACATGTGACCTGTAAGATATCTGAGCTGTATATCAAGAGCAGTTCTTGAAAATTGCTGTCTGCTGACCGAAAATAAACAATAAGATATCAAATATGGTCAGAAAAAAATTGACTTGGTTTAACACTGGGGGGGAAAAAACTGAATTATTTTGACTCACCAGTCAGAACACATCAATTCATTTCAAATCAACCTTCATCTAAGAACTGGAAGGGCTACTTCTTGGCTTTAAAGCTGCTTATGTTTGAGCAATTGCTATTTACCAGAATGCATGCTTTATTTAAACAATAACCAGAGTAATAAAGAAGCTGTAAATGTAGGGATTGTTGGGATGAGATGGATTCTACAAAAGGAGAGAGAACCTTTGTTCTTAATACAGGGGTATCTTGTTTGAGTTGAAAGGTCAGCCAAGAAGGTCAAATCTCTCAATGGGTCATTTGGGTTTTCCTTCTGCTCTAAATTTGGTCACTAAAGGAGAGTAGCTGGTAAAGTAACCTGTATACAAAATCTGATAAGTCCATGCAATTTTTTTGTGGCAATTGGATTTACTAGGGGCACACGCTTTCCCTGCCTGGCTGTGAGTTAACTCCCCTCTGCTTGGAGACAGCCCCTTAGTTCTGCAGGATGACAAGTGCTGACCGTGGATGGCCAATCCAGAGCTAATAACTGAGTCAGAATTTTGTAAAAAAATAAAAAAAAATAAAAATTAAATTAAAATAAATAAATAAAAAGATGGTCTTGTAGGTTTATTCTTAACTTTTATCCACACTGGGCTTTTAACTGTGTATGGTAGGGCACTAGTTTATTTTTACTCCAGACAGTACTACTGAGCTTTTACATGATTTAAATGTGGATTGGCTACATCAGGGATTATTCACAACAACTTCAGGCACTTAGATAACTATTTTTAGTCAGTGGAGAAAGACAGGCTTCTCTGAGAGTGATTCAGAGGAAGTAGCAAGTTAAATTGCATTGACTCAGCACCTGGAGAGATCCTAGGAAGAGTTTTGGAAGAACCACTAATTAAGATAGGTGGCTAAAACTCCATGGTAGGAATATCTTTTCCTCAGCCAGGAGGCACAGTTTAATGGCCCAATGATATGTTCCAGATGCTCAGGGACATCTTGAATGGAACTGTTCATCAATGCTGAGGAAGCTGAGTCGACCCCTACCTCTCCAAACTCAGTCCTGTAGCATCCACCTAAGGAAGCTGAACAGAAATTGGGCTCCTCTTAGTTGAAGACTGTGTAAAGAAAGCAATTCCCACATTGCTCTGCCAGTGTTTTCACTCAGTTTTTTATAACTTTTTATTTGCCTGCTCCTGAGGTATACTAGCATAAACAAAGGACTTGAGAACAGAGGAATAAAGAAAAGAACAAGACAGAAGAGATGAACAGAAATAGAAAAATCTGGCTGAGAAAGCATGGCTCTCCTGAGATGCATCCTTCTGGAAAGAAAAGAGTAGTAAGGAAAAGGAAGAAAACAGTGGGCTAAGGTGACCTAAGCAGATAGGTAGGTCAGAGGCCTATTGCCCAAATATCGATATCTTACTAGTTCTGACAATTTGTATTATCCCGTAGGAATGGATTTCCTGACTTTATGTTATTTCATTGCATGTGCCAGAATAAAAACACCCATGGGCCTCCTCTGCTGGGAAGTCAAAGATCTGTCCACTTCCATGTGCATTTTAATACCTGTCAGCTGGCTCACAGCACCAAATAAAACACAAGCATTCAGCGATGACAGATGAATTTGTTGCCCCAGAGGATTTGGGATCCATAAACCAACAAATGGATTCACTCATCTGTAGAAGTTGTTTTTTCATCTGTGACAACCATAATACAGATAGCATTATTCATTCAAGGTAAAATCCAAATCAACATAGGGGCCATGCACAAATCCTGTCACACAGTTTAAAGGGAAGTCTTAAAAAGCCCTTAACGTAGGACTTAATTATCTCTGAAGAGTGGGTGGAGCAGAAAGCTGGACCTCAGCTGAGCACCATTTACATTAACACTGGCACAAATTCAGAAAAGATAAGTTTCCTCTGGAAAAGCCCTGAGAAAATTAGCTGGTTAACCACATTCATGCATGTTGTTTTAATGGTTTTAGAGTGCTGGAATCCTCTTATGGTCCCACACTTTCGACTAGGTTGCAGGTGGCACAAGGTTGCAAGCTAACCAGGAGGGAGTTTCCTGGGCCATCTGGTAGATGGTTGGAATAAGGCAACCTGAATGACACTGGAAAGAACACAGTTGTTTTCAGCTGAATTTAGCTGAAAAATTTGCCTCATGATTGGCCCGAGGCTGAAATTTGCAGGTGAGTCTTTATTTTTATATACACACCAAAATAGACGGTTCTGCAAAATGAAGGTGAACTCCTTTTCTTTTTCAGACATTCCCAAATCCTAACCCTTCAGAAATTACACCATGTGGTTGAAGAAGGACACCTTGGCCAGAAGAGTGAAGGAGGTATGATATCAAAGCTATCTATTCTCCTTCACACAGCACATTCTACACAGCAGCTACCAGGACTCCATTGCATGATGTGCAGAAAGGTCCTTGCCCAGAAGAATGTAGGAACACAGAGTTAAAAGGGATCTTTAACTCAGTCACCATAACCCAACCCTTGTAGGTACCTGGTATGTAATCTGATAAACTTTCTGAACTCCTTAAAAGTCCTTCGGTTTTCTCAGTACTATCTTGTCCAAGAAGAAAGCTACTCCAGGTCCTCACTGGTCAGGAATACCATCTGCCTGATACATCTTTTTTTCCAAAAAAATTTTACTGCACCTAGATAGCATGCGATATTTGAACGTACTAGAGCTACTGCAATAAAAACAAACAGTAGCATTAATCACAATCAGAAAAACATGTATTCATCTCTCACTAGCCATATAGGTAGGGCCTGTCCGATTTAATTTATGAACTTGGAGGTTCTGGTGTTAAACTGGGCTATTAAACACCAGGCTCTGTGCTGGGGGAAAGACAGGGGGGTGCCTTTGCCATGCAAGGGGGGGTCAGTGGGATAGAAAATGACCAGTAATAAGCACTAATGGCCGAGCCATTAGTACTGATGAGGCACGGATGTCAGGGACCAGGTGCGAGTGACATGGGGAAAGAAGCAAGCACTAATTGCCCTATTCAGAAAATGTAAATGTACTCCCAGGCTACGTGACAGCAGCAGAAAGGCATTGGCTACAAAGCTCAGAGAAGGCATGGAAATGAGAACAGGCATAGGCATCTTGGGTCTTCTCCAGCCTGGCTGCTAGAGGGCATTTCTACCTGCCTTGGTCTGCCAAAGCCTCAGGAGATGAGTGTGTGGCCTTTCCCCAAGGGAGAAACTCTGAGGGTCTAACAGTCTAATTCTTCGTTTCATTCTTCCATTCACTTTGCTTTCTCTCTCCCCCTTTTTTTAAACCTACTTTACCCCTTGTCTGAAGTTAAAATAGTCTGAGTCTGCCACTATCACCTCACCCAGAGCTGGCTTACCCCACTGCACAGGGCTCACATGAGCTATAGCACAGCCACAAACCCTTGCTGAAATGATGGGACACATAGGTCTACAACCCACATAGCTATATTAGAGAAAGCCCTTGTCACAACTATCCAACACAGCAATGCTCTTTGCTCAAGGAATTCTTGTAATGGCTCCATAAAACACCTGAGTGATAATAAACCACATGGTTATATTTGCCTTAGCTGATTTTGACATTCTGTAAGTTATATTTCTGGGCGCTTTTGGTATGATTCATCCAGTCCATCTCTGAGCAATGTTGGGACAGGGAATGCTGCCTTACAGAATCACAGAATGACTTAGGTTGGAAGGGACCTTAAAGACCACCCAGTTCCATCCCCCTGCCGTAGGCTGGGTGCCCCCCCCAGCTCAGGCTGCCCAGGGCCCATTCAGCCTGCCCTTGAGCACCTCCAGGGAGATGGGGCATCCACAACCTGTTCCAGTGCCTTCTGGAGATGCAGATCTTTCCCAGGACAACAGAAGGGGTTTGGCTGCCTGGCAAAGAGTAGAGGCTCTGTCAAATAGCTGGAGATAAGTGAGGAAATATGCCTCCTCAAAGAGGGATGTGACACAGTGTAAACTAGAAGACTAATTTTAAGCATTCAGGTATATCATTTCTATCATTCTCAATAGACATGCATCAGGCATAACTCCATGGCCATGGATGATCTCTCTCACATAGATTACCTACTGCTCCTGGCACCTCTCGAGCTGTCCTTTGAGTTGAAGAATCACTTTGTTTGGCACTGGTTTTTATCTATTCCAGTCCAGACCTCCAGATTCAAGCTCCTAATGCAGGGACAGCAGTTTTTGTATGTCCTGCTTTTAAAGTCTGCTTCAAGGGAGGAAAAAAAAAAAATTCACCGATGAAGAGAGGCAGTTGGGGAAGAAATTCTCAATGACAAATCTCTCCTGCCGCTGCATTTGAAGTTGTAATCTTGTGTTACACACATGCTGAGCACCCTTCCTATATCCAGGACTGAATTTTACCCATTTTCATATGACTGTGATAGTTAGATTTCTTCGTGTGGAAGAACAGAATGAAACATTTATTATGAGGGAGGAGTTTAAAAGCCATCTGCTGCCTCTTGTATAGGGAAGCTATGTAAATCCTGGGAAAGCTGGATTTATGTGGCTACTCCCATGTGGCCACAAAGAATTTCAATGGCAAGCCCTACAGTAAGTTGCCCTTACTCTTCAGTTTTAGGTCTTGGGAAGCACCAACCACTGGGAATCACCTAAGACAGCAGTGGAAGTGTGTGAATTTGCTCTACATAAACATAGGGACCCACCTGCTGCTTGCAGCTGTCACACAGCCTCTGGCCATCAGGTGGGAGTGATCTGACTACCCCTAGGGTTTGTAGAGCCTAGGCTGATTTCCTTGTCCCCTCATTAGGGCCCACAACTAGCTTGTCAAACGGCTCCCCTCTGTTCCTCCACTTCTGTTATCACTTCTGTAGCACCTCAGTCTTGGCCTTGATCTCTCATCTTAACTCTTCCAGTCTGAGTCATATGAGAAGTACAACATGTACACATACCTATGCAGCAGATTTATAAGTGCAATATTATTCATATCAGTTCTGGGGGACTAATAAGCAATGGTGCGTGCACACACCCCCAGGGACAGGAGTTTCACGTAGCTATTTCAGCTACAGCTATATATCTTCAGATAGCTATTTTCAAAGTCTAACAAGATTTCAGACTCCAGCAGGAGGTACATATCCTAGGCTGCTTCTTGAAATAATCACTGTAGATTAATTAGTTGTCCTTGAAATTCTAATTTAGCATGTGTGTTGAAAATTAACAGGAACATTTCCAATCTGGGGAAAAACACCGAATATCAGAGTATAGCTGGCGAGATGTTATGACTCTCTCCTAAAGCACAGTATACAAAATACCAGTCTACAACAGAAGAATTTCTGCGCTCTACTACATATAGAACATATGCATGTGTGCACACAGAGCCACATTGCTACTGATAATTAAAAGGTCACAATCTATGGCTCTATTCTCCTACCTGTGATACCTCCACTATTTATTATTGAAACACATCTGATATACTATAGGCAAATAACAGGTGTCAAAACCTACCTTTCCAATTTGCATTGCATTCTGTATGCTTATTTATATTGGCTTTTTATTTTAAAGAGTCTGTCTTATAACTTTAAGTACCTTCCAGATGGCTATGAAAAGCACACGAGGAGTTTAGAAAGAGGTTTGAGGGTATGAAGAAGGATTTGTAGCACTGAGGAATACGTACAGTTTACTATAATAAAAGGCTTAAAAAAGGAACTCTTACAAAAGAAAGAAAGAAAAGGAGATAGCAGGGGAAAAGGGTAAACTGCATTGCTTAGTCTTTACAGTGCAAGTCATATAACAGCAAGAAGAAAGATAACTGATGGGTAGTATTTTAAGGCATATTAACCCAATTACAAGTATATTTTTACAATCGTAGCTCCAACATTTATCACACCGCATTTATTAGACCTCTGAGCTAGGTTATGTCAAATGAAATGCTGTGAAACTACAGCATTTCATTAAATTGCTGCCGGAGCAGGGTATTCAATCCTGATACTCTAAAACCACATGATTTTATCAAAATCTTCGGAAATTGAAGCAATCACTAAAAGGTGTCGGGAAATTAAAATGTTCTGTCTCAGTGAAAGAGATACACTCCTTGTAACATATATCAGTGGGTTTTTTTTTTTTTTTAAAGACACATTACTATGCAGAGAAAAGGCATCAAATACAGGAGACATAGTAGATTCCAGAAAAGTCTAGCTGCTGCTATTTTTCATGCTTAAAAATAGGCTGTAAGGGCAAAGGAGCTGAGTTTCTTTCATAATTTTTTCTTATTCCATACTTGATCCTCTGATTGATCAGGTGTCTGCATAAAAGAAAATCATGCAGATTTATAGACAGTGTTACTAGAAGAAAATGAATGCTGTCAAGCCTAGTTTCTTAAAAGTTTCGCACATTCTGTGCACCTTTTAACATGCTCAAATCTGGTATTTGTCCTGGCAACCAAACATTCTGGTGGATCATAGAGCATGTAAAACGGGCCCGAGTGCATGAAAAGAAAGAGAGAACATATTTTGCATCATTTCTCAAGGAGGTTTTCTCTTAAAATGCTGTATTTCATTTATCAATATATTCACTGATCAGTGAGTACTTTGATCCTTCAGCACCCATAGCTGAAGGATCACAAAGACACCATCAAAGAGCCATCTGCCGGATTCTGCATTGCCTTACATATTGTCATTCACCAGTGCAAAATTAATTCAGAGAAAAATGAAGGCATTTCAGAATAGAAATATTTTATAACTACACGGTAGTTACTTTAGGCTGTGAGGAAGCTGCACGAGTGTTCAGAGCTACTTTAGACATCTCAGGGCATCATGTGTTGTCTCAAGCTACAGTTTCAAAGGAAAATAGTTCTCCCATGGGTCCTCTGTCCTGTCTATTAGCCCCACACATCAGCAGTGTTTCAGATACCCTGGAGTATCTAAAATGGCATTGCACACATATGCTCAGGCATCTAAATCTAACAATAAATGACTATCAAAAAAACAAAAAATCAGACTTCCGCGAGCTACATCTACTTGAAAGATTACTCATAACGCATGATGATGCCATAAAAACTGAAGGGCATTTTGTCAGCATTTCACCCCAAATTGTGCTGCAGTCTGACCCTATTTGGTCACTCTGAAAGGGTGATCAAGTGCACAGTGCCCTGCCTTGAAGAGGCAGGCTTCAAGGAGCTGCTCTTCACTGTTGCAAGATGCAGGTGCAAGAAGACTTGAAGTAGAAGGATCTTCATTTTGCCCCTGTGCCTCAGGTGCTTTGACACCTGCATCACTGCCAGGGTATGCTCCAGGGGAGAGCAGTTCATTGCAGAGACATAGGAAAGGAAAGAAGGAATTGTGCCCTTTGAGTTGGTCCTCAGGTGCTTACAGCCACCCTCCTCTGTCACACATTGCTCCTGCAAAGTGCTAGGAACCCTGAGCCAGGGTGAGCAGTACGCTGAATTGGGGGGATGTCTGATGTTGGAGATGGTGCAGGAACAGTATGCCCACAGTTTCCTGCAGATCAGCAGCTATGTTTCAGAAAATTATATGTTGTTACGGACATAGATGAAAGCAAGAACAAAGACCACTGATAAGATTTCTGCCATAACTTTCGGCTGAAGAACTGATGGTTCCTCAGACCGTCAGTGTCTCATAACTTCTATTTACCACTGAGTCAAACTCAAGCTTCTTGACCTGCTCAGCACCACCTAATCTGCTAATTGTTTGTTGCATCAAAAACATTCAGTCCCTTACTGTGTCATCAATATTTTATTTCAAAACACCTCTGTACCTCCTCCTTTGCAGCCTCTTACATGCACAACACTGTCCAGCAACCAACCTGTAAGACCCCAACAGTACCATTCAGTCATTTCCAAGGATGCCATAGGATTTCCACAGAATCAACAGCCCAGTGATGACTACTGAACTTCAGAAACAGATGGTGTATTCCAATATTTATTTACAGGGTGGCTCTCTGGGCTCATTTACAGCTCTCTACTTGAGTGATAAGTTACCTATTTTAATGCCAGTCTCTCTCCCTAATTTTACAGGATTGGTGGTGAAATTCAAATTGTTCAGGAGCACATGATGTCATATGTGCATTTGTACAGATCCTAACACAGTAAGTTCTAAATCCCTTTCTGGGAAAGTGGAACACTTTGACGCTGTCATAGAACAAAATTAAAGATTATTTGTGAGATCATTAACGATATAAGTTTTTCATACAGCCATAAAATAGTCTCAATATGAAATGGAAGTACATAGTCTTGCTTTTACTACTATAAAATATAAAAAAGTTGTGCTTTAGTGTAAAGGTACTACAAACACCTCAATCGGGTTAAAAACAAAGATCAAAAATTTGGAAATGCCACTATTGTTGCAAAAAGATTTATCGGATCTCATAGAACCTTCCAGGCTACAGTACTAGATTTGATCTCAACTTTATTTGCACCAGAAGCTTTACAAGAACCATCATTTTGAAGTGATGTCCTGGCCAAAGAAACCAGCATATACCATAAAGCTTACTAACACTTGTGAAAGCTTATACCCTGATGAAAGCTTGGAGAAGTTCTTGTTTGTTTTTTGACAAACAAGCCATCAAGCTCAAGAAAACAGAAGACAAAGATTTTTAACTTTTCAGTTTTGTCTACTGTTCCACATTTGGGATTGCTGTCCCATTTGGAGGGATTCACATCACAAACCAGGTAAAAAGAAACTACAGAAAACTATTCGATTCCTTGCTATTACGGGCATGTTCCTAGCTATTCCTGTATTTTAAACAGAGGTCAGCTAGCTCACAGTAATTATCAAATTATTGATTTACTGGGTTAAAGCCACTTCTACAATTGCTGTAGAGGTTTAACAATGTTGTATTTCTTTCACACCTGTACTCGACGTTATCCCTGACCGCGCTGAATGAAGTCACACTGTGTAAAAATAATAGTAAAGACTGCAGCAAACCAAAATTAACACAGCGTAAGTAAATATAAACAACATCCAAGTGGCACTCCCCTGTGGCCTAGTCTTTTTCACATAATTTATTAAAAGGTGGCTGACAAAGTCAGCCTTTTAGCATCATTCCAAGTTTAAGTGGTGCAGCGGGATCAGGTAAGCAATCCCAGGTGCAGTGCTGTAGTTTGCCCTCTTTAGTGAGCTGACACCATACAATGAACACAGCAAAGAATTTAAAGCAATTTGCTGGAAATTGCCTGTGGGAAGGACTACCTATAGCACAGAGAAAGGTCTGTGGGATCAGAGGACAGAGCGCAGCCTGAACAGTTATAATTTTCTGACTTATGAACCCGTGATGGCCAAAACCCATTGAATGAGCCTCAGGTCGACTTCTGCCTGTGGTAGCGCTTCTCTGTGTTAATGAGGACTGTGATGACAGAAGCACTGGGGATTGTCACACAGGCTTCCCATGACAGTGAGAACAAGTAACAGGAAGGAAAGTAAAATCAAGCGAAAACCAAATACCGTGCTCCAAAAACAACTGAAAACTCAAAGAACAAAACAGCTCTTCTGTGCTAAAGACAAACTGAGTCCATTTGGGGTGATGAGGATGTGGTAGCTCCAACAGGGAAAGCACCAGAGGTACCATAGCTGTGATTTCTGTCATCACATTTCTTCCCTTGCAAACCAACAAAACCTGCCAATACTGCTCAAGGTGCGGGCCAGCCTCTTGTACTTACACACTGTGAGGTGGATTTTCCTGGGCAAAACACAAAGTCTTTTGTTAATAAAACTATAAAGTTCTACAAAACATTATTTTATACCTCTTTTTTTTTTTATCCCCTCCAAACTGGAGGAGGAAAGTTACTAAATCCCTAATTAAGAAAGTGGCTAGAAAGCGCCTCAGATTTTTTTGCAGCTACTGGGTATGGGAAGGCACTGCTGCTGGTGCCCCCCCCATTGACTGACTCCACCACACAAGGCCCTGGATGTCACACAAGTAGCTATTACCTTGCCCACCTCATGGGCTGCCCTGAAGTGGAATAACCAGTTGCATATGTATTTCACATACACACGTGTT